>CM056208.1:35732530-36045030 GCA_029692085.1 Gymnothorax javanicus
TGAATTTAAACTCAAATGTGAGTTCTTGATATATCATATGCTTACGCCGTTTGGGTGTGTTTACAGTCAGATCCATATATATTTGGACAGTGACAGCACTAATTCAGCTGTCAACCATGGGATAATGGAGTTGAAATTAAATACTATTTATTATTTGAAAGTAAAGACTTTTGGCCTAAATGAGAGGGTATATGCATGAAAGCAATAAAATTGGTAAACGGATGCCCCAGCACTTTTTTGAAAAAGAAGTACCAGCGCGCCCCCCATTTGAAATCTGTTGATGTCAACTCTCCATGTGAAATTCAAAGATCTGTCACTGCCAGAAAAGCAAGTCATTATTAGGCGAACAATGAAAATAAAGAGAAAAAGCCAAACCATTGGTGGTAGTCAACTGAACTATTTGGTATATTAAATAAATAAACAATAAATAACTAAATAAAGCACTGATCAGGTCAGGAATACTGAGAGGCCAGGAAGACTGCAGATAACAAATATGGTGGATGACAGAAGAATTCTTTCCTTGGTTGAAAAAAAAAAAAAAACATTTTCACAGTTGTTAGCTAGACAAAGAACACTCTCTAGGAGGTAGGCATATCAGTGCCATATTCAGCAATCAAGAGAAGACTTCATGCGAGTAAGTACAGAGGGTTTATTTCAAGATGAAAGCAATTTGTAAGGCTCAAAAACAGGACATTTGACAAATGGAGATTCCTAAAAAAGCCTAAATAGTTTTGGAACAACATCCCATGGACAGCTGAGACAAAGAGGAACTTGTAGCAGAAAGATGGGAGGAGAACTGCTCATGATCTGAGGCATACCATCTCATCTGTGAAGAGTGATAATGTGTGCATTTGAAGGGCTGCTAAATGAGCATGTTCCCTTTTTATTGCTAGTGATGTGACTGTTGACAAAAGCGTGATGATGAATTCTGGATTGTATACGGCTTTAGTACATGCTTAGATACAGCCAAATGCTTCAGAGCTCATTAGACAGTGCTTACCAGTGCAGATGACTTGGAAGTATACTGTATGGGTTCCACACTTCAGGCAGTCAGGATTTGTAACCAAGGGTTAAAAATGAAAATTTAATTTATGATTGTTACTTCATCCTAAATCGTTTGAGCCCCGAACACTGGGGGGACTAAGTATAAAAATGGTTGTAATTCCTACAAGATTTACTATAAAACAAAACTCTTGAATTTAAACTGAAAGTCTACCCTTCAAGCATATATTGTTTCATTGAAATATATTGATTCAAATCCATTGTGGTGGTATACAGAGCCAAAATGTTGTAATTGTCCACATACTAAAGGACCTGACTGCATATGCGAATACATTTGTGTGCACAGAATTGTGCCTGCATGCATGCGTGTATTTGAGTGTTCTCATGTGTGCCAGCTAGTGTGGTGGTTCTTTGAAAAAGGTTCTTTGAAATGGGTTTGTCAGATGTTTTTCTATACAGTATGCATGGCTATTCTTGTGAGCCTAGTCAATGGACTGAGAGGAACAACATCGGCCAAAGGGGATTTAAAGCTCTGACCTCGATTGTTACTTCAACACTTTTCACCAAGGAGTTTCTCAGAGCTGGGCGCACTCTGATCTCTGCAGAGTCTACCTGGGAGGGAAAATGACTCATTCTGGGTTTTTCACTTAAGGTTTGGCCCAGGCATATTAAAATATTATTGAGGTCAAATCACTGTGGAGATCATTAAACAGTAGATTGATTCAGTGGTTATTAGAAATGTATGATACTGTTGATGAATTAAACATCCATGAAGTGTGCATCTTTTCCCCTCAGCCACAGCAATTTATGGTGGTATGTTTTGTTTCAAATCAATGCGGCGTTACTGTGATTCAAGGTTCAGATGGAGCTAGATTGATTGTATCTTAACATAGTCACAATTAGTTGTCACTCAATGGGACCGAGTGACCAGCTTCACCCCAGGTAAATCATTGTTCATGTCTTTCAATATCAGCAGAGCACAAGTCATCATAACCTTCATTTAGCTAGGAAGTCATAGTAATATTAGCATAGTAAAATCTTTATTATTATTATTGTTATTGTTATTGTTATTATTATTATCAAAACATTACAATGCATTTTGGAGGGGGTCAGAGGGAATTTACAAGCTCCTGGATGCTCTACAACAGCATTTCACGCCCGCAGCACACATCTGGCGCAATGAAGAGGGAGGATTTATTTAGCCAATTAAAGTGAGAAATGATTAAATAGGTCTGTCCGGTGCAGTCGGACTGGGAACACTGCCAGAACACCGGGGATTCTCCAGTACCGAGGGATGTGTAATGACCGCGGGGAGCCGGGACCTTAGTGTAATGTGTCATCCGAAAGAGGAAGAGGTGGTGCTGAGCAAACCCTTTGCATTTGTTCCTGCTCACTGTGAGCTCAGCATTTACCTGGAGTTCAAGGATATGCTGGACCAATATAATGCAGTGTCTGATATCCCAACGACCAGGCCAGACTATACGGGCATGGCGCTTATGCATAGACGAGAACTGCAATGTAGTTTTAGTCTCATTTGAGTGTTTAATTCTTTAAATTCACCAACAAAATTAGATTTCATATGAATTTATTGGACTAATTGAGGATGATGGTGATTCTTCTTCTTCTTCTTCTTCTTATTATTATTATTATTATTACTATTATTACTATTGTTATTATTTAGAGTAAGTGTAAGGACTGGCTTCGATGAAAATGGAAAATATATAATTAGAATTAATTTCATAAATTGATTTTTTTTTTTCCATTAATGAAAGCATTTTTGCAACAGCTGGACCATCTATTTTATAGTCAGTATGAAGGACAGTTATAGTCTTGAATCCAGGCCTGTTTGAGGGGGAAATTAAATGTGGAGGATGAGCTGGAGGATGGAACGGTTGACAGAGGACAGACATGAATGAAGGTTGGGGACAGAAAAAGTTGAATTGGGGACAGAGGGAGGGGGAGAGAATAAAGGAAAAAGGGAGATGTGTCAGAGGATGTGTCACCTACGTGACTGTCCAGATCAGGGCAAGTGCTGAAGGCTGCAAACACTAATGATGCTTGCCGCCCTTTCTGTCTCTCTCTCTCTCTCTCTCTCTCCCCTCCCCTCCTTTCCCCTCTTTGCTGCTCTCTGTCACTGTCTCAGGGTGTAATGTACTGTAAAATGGAGCTTGCTTCACTAAGCTCCCTTTATTAGTTTTTCTTTTTATAGTGTGGGATTTGCACAAATAATTTCCCGGGCCCCATATGTTCGATGTGGGCCAGTAAAGAGGCTCTCCCTCTCAGTGATGAAGATTCGGCTCGTCAATCATACTCAAAAGACGCAGGAGTTCATCTCTATCCCTTCAGGGCACCAGACAACAACACTCCTAAGCCATTTTGGACATCTGAGAAAAACTTCAGTGCGGAGATGGAGCGAGGATCCCATGATTCTTATGTCTGGGACTTCAGTACACAACTCTCTCGGCTGACTTAAGGAATTGGCAATTCATTTTTTGCAATCTCAGGAGAAACCATTTCATTTTCCAGTTTCCCCTGCTCAAGGCCAGTTCTCTGAACCTCTTGTTTTAGTCGTGTCTGAGTTAAAGCAAAAAAACAAAAAAAACAAAGCGACTTTGTCGTTGTTCATAAAATGTGCGGGGGCATTGTGGTTTGCCGGTGTGCTGAAGTATTCCCGATGGCTCAGTGTTTATCACAGATCTCAGTACTGGATTTTCTGGCACCATTGGACAGATATGTCCTCTCCGCAGCAGTCCCCTGTTCTATATCACCTTCAGGATCCCCCTACTTTGCGAAGCTCGAACCAGCAGTAATTGCAGAAAAGGAATCCATTATAAATGAGTGCATTACCATTCTGCGGCTAGCCCCCGGTGTCAGCCCTATGGAGCTGCAGTAAAGGTGTGCCATTCGCACAGTGCATATGGTCTCCGTGCCGACCCAGAAAGGCTTTGATCACATCTTCAAAAAAAAAGAAGAAATAGAGCACTGTATGATCCCATAAAACAGAGGGAGTGGGAGGCCGTGGGGTCCTGGAGATACAGACTAAGAGGAATATAGGGGCAAAACCAGCACAGTGAAACTGAAGATTTTTCTGGAATACATCTGGCACCACAGAGGGGTGAGACTGGGGCTGGATTATAGACAGACTGTGGCAGAGGGTGGTAGGATATTGAGGCCAGCAGGAGGCCGGGGAATCTTTTTTGGTCTGTAGCGTTGGGCAAAACAAGGCTACAGACCAAAAAGACCAAGGAAACCAAGCAAGGACACCAGGGGGCTTAAAAGCCCCTTAAAAGGGCAGCATGAGTATTCATTCAGGAGGCCCAGAATACTTAGATGTCTTTGCCATGATGCGTAGGAACAGTCAGGAACAGCCAATCATGCTAAACCCGGCACCTATGACTTCAGTCAAACACATCAACTTAATTTTCTGCACAGTCTTGGCATTTGTGGGTATAATTATAATTTTGGCAATGAAAATGATCAATTTGAGTGCATAAGCATTACCCCAGCAAATTTTTTTTTTTTGGATATGATTTTTATTTTTACTTCTTTTGGTTTATTATATTGAGTGGCTGAATTTGCATTTCGCATAAATTAAAGGTGTTTTTTAACAAGCATTTTGGCCTTGGCTTTGAAGGGAAAGTGAAGGTTAGCATATAGTGATTTATGAACCTGGAAGGAGGCGAGACTTGAGGAACCAGTGAGGGATATTGAAAATGACATTCATATTGACAAAACACAGCTGAAACACCAGCAGGACACACAACCGACTGCGGTCAGATCTAACATTATATGTTTTTTGCAACAGGTTTGAAGAAGCAGTTTGGAGGTTTTTGATTATAAAATCAGGATTTTTAATGACGAGGGGAACTTGGTTGGCTGAAAAGGAATGGGTTTAATGCAACCTATGGTTTCACATAAAGCCTTCTAATCATTGCGTTAGGCTGGGTTCCTGATGTTATTTTGTTTTGCCCACCCAATGTCCTAAATGGACAAGCATGTTTTGGGCTAGAGATTAAAACACTAGATGACCTATTGAGTACCTTGGGCCGTGGCAGAATTGTCATCTTAGAAGTCTAAGGGAAGTTCTTAGCTCCTTAGAAATGACTCGGACGTATTTAAGTCACAGGGCACAGGAAAGGCAATTGGTTCTTCACAGGTGCAACTACATTTCCATAGTTCAAGGGTGTCCAACTCTGGCCCTGGAGAGCTCCAGGTTCTGCTGTTTTTTGGTGTTACTCAGCACTTGATTAATTTCCCCACTCAATTTAGGCCGAGTCCACACATACATGTGTGTTATAAAAAACAGGCTTTTTCCTCCTTTGTTTTCTAAAAAAATCTCCGTCCTCACAAAGAAAAAAAAAGCAATTAAAGCATTGTCAAGAGCATGCCAAACCACCAGGAAGTGATGAAATAATTTAATGACCTTGTTGGGCAATCAGAAGCCACAAAAACTTTGTTTTCCTTGTCCTGAAGTAAACACTGAAAATGGAGTTTCTAAAAATCTTCACTATGGAAGGTGCCCTCCAAAAGGTCCGCTTTCTCTGACCGAAAACATGGATTGCATGTGAACAAAAGGCCGGAATGCATATCAAATTATAAGTTTTCAAAAATACCCAAGTACTAGTGGACAAGGCCTAAATTGGGTGGAGAAAACAAAAGCCCGCCTATCCTGCAGTTCTTTATGACCAGGGTTGGCCACCTCAGCCATAATGCATTCTGCAGTGTACATAATGGGTCACTCTATATGAACACAGTATTTACCATTGGACAGCAATATTTGGCATATATATATAAAAAAAATGAGATATTCAGACTGTAGTGTGGGCGTCAAGGCCAAGGAGAGACGATCACATTCAGTAATGTTTTAGCTGCAGTGTGCTGTGGTTGCTAATGATGAATAATTTTTATGTGCTGGACTATGGATTTTGGTATCTTGATTTTAGATTATATATTAATATAAATAACATCCAATCAATATATTGTCTAATAAGACAAGTTACATGTACAACGCCCACTGAAGCAACTCCTCAACAATGCAATATTTTCCATCTGAGATGTTCTCAGTTTATGGTCACTGAATTACCTTTTTGTTGTTTGTAAACTACACGAGGTGCTTATTTTTAACTTGTAATAGAAAGTACGGGCCATGAGGTGTCAAGCACTATATTTCTCTGAGAATTAATTTATTCATGCTCATCTGAAAACCAAATACCCGCAAGTGACTTCTGAGTCCGACCTCTAGGGCAAGGGTCAAGGCTGGCACACATTACAGGATTCTTCAAACCTTCACAGATTTAGAGACCACACACTTGATGATAACAAAGGACAGATCACATAAGATCTCTCTCTTCTGATCTTATAGTGTATGGTGTGCACTACGGAGAACGCCACGCACTAACCGATTCTTCAGCAGAATATCAGGTTCTTCACGCTCAATATTCCAAATCTTGCGTAGTCAAACGTGTTTTTTGTTTGTTTTTACTTCCTCTTCCGTGAGTCAGCTGACTCAGCTCGTGTCTTGATTGGCTTTTGTTCTGGTACACGTGACATTACACACTGCGCGTGCTCGGCTCCTCTCGGAGCACCCCACACAATACAGGATTTTTAGTTGCAAATATTGAACATGTTCATTATTTACGATCTCTCCTTCCGAGGCCTTCCGAGCAGATTGGACCGGACAAAATCACTCTTAACACACCCCACACCACAGGAAAATCAGACACGATGTTGTTTGCAAACATCAGACAATCGGGCCTTTGCTGGCTTTGATCGAAAGGGGGAGATTGGGACAAAAATCGGCCCGATTATCCTGTAGTGTGTACCAGGCATTACCGTTAAAAACAGAGCCCTCATCCTACAATGCATACGCTGGACACAGAGTCAAGATTTCCTCTCCTCTTCTGCATTATCCTTAATATTTGATAACCGTAGTAACTGTAATGACCTGAGAAATCAGGGTGTTATTTCATGAAGCGGGATGACTGAGTTGGTAAGGTAACTACACCAACCCTGTAATTCTTACACATCTGAAACATGAAGCATTTCTAAGTTCTGCAGCATGCTTTGTAATCCTGCTTCATGATGTTGAGCTTAGAGTTTTCAGCTGCTACGTTCATATGACATTTAACCTGGTCACTCTCCAGTATCTGGACCAGACACTACTGGTGTTTACAATACGAATCACTCAATTTTTAATGATTATATGGGTGCCTTCATCTCATGAGCTTAATGAAGATAGGACTCTCACCATAACTACCACTAATGCCACATACTAACCAGAATGCCGCTCTTTGGCCAAGAGTCACTACGACTGGGTTGCGCATAAATTAGGGTTTTTTAACACGTACCAATTACGCAAACATATTTCCTCGAGATTATCAGCGTATTCCGCTATAACTATTCATACGCTCACATGCCCGTTAATTGAATCTCTCACGTACCCAAATGCTGGTTCATAGTGGCCACTTTCTCGTACAGTCACCCGCCAACATGACCCAGTATCCACAGATCTGCATGTCCAAAGAGGCAGAAGGAATTCATGAAGTGTAATGTGTGTGAATATGCAGCCACTGATGCATAACGGAACGAATCTGAAGCCAAGAGAGCGAATAATAACACCCACATTCAGGAGCTATTGTGGACACCATTGTGTTTTTAGAGAAAAAGAGAAAATATATATATTCTGGGATGCTGTCCTTGCCTTTTAGCAGCCTTTGTGGCATTATATCAAACTGTTTTGTTCGTTATGTTGAATAGGGAAGGCGCAAATCATGGGGGAGAAGGGAAACATAGCAGTCCTCACAATGGTGAAAAAATGACAGGATCATGGCAGTTTGGTTCCAACTAAATGAGCTGTGCATACCTTTCTTTTGTGCCACGGTGAGTCAGTATTTCTACATATGAGTTTACACATGAACCCATGGTCAGCAGATTCAAGAAAGAGAATAAAAACCGGTCACGAGCAAATCACCTAACGCCTTTGCACTTCCGTCAGGGAAGTTTGTCCATTACTGACTCGGGTATTGTATTGAGTTCCAATGTCTGATGTCACAAAAACTAACACTTTCCTATCATGTTGATGGCAAAATTCAGAAAATGTAACTTTACCAGCATTGTACTGTATTAGTGGTACTGAATCCAAGTTTTGGACGTCTTCCTGACTGACAGCAAGCAGAGCTGATATACTGTTTTTGTCACTTTCAAACTCAATTTTTTGTTACATTCCCTCACTTTTGAGTGGGATCCAGATGGCTGAGAACATCATAAAGAATTCAATTCTTTACAGTTGTCATATGTTGTTACTCCAGTCTGCATATTTCTGTTGTCGTCCAATTTACATAGCAACTTATGCTTTGATCACTAGGCTTCCAGAACATGAGTCAAGCAAACTTTATCACATCTCCGATTGTTGAAATGACAACCCAATTCAAATATCCCATTTGACTTTTAAAGATAAAATTTTATCCTCTAATCAGGCATCTCATTATCTTATTTTCAGTATAATTTCTTTTTTTTTTTTTGGGAAACCACTCGCTGACAGAGCCGACATTACTGAAAGCAACCTTAATTTTGTTTACTTGAATAACGGTTTAGGCACTGGAAAAAAAAGAGCTATCAACTGCCATCAACTGTGAAGCACTTGAAGGCAATGTATTTTGAACTTCAAATTATTATTATTATTATTATTATTATTATTATTTTTGGTATCCAATTGAGTATTGAATAACCTGGCCTGGCATTGATATTGACAACCAAAAACTTGATATGATCCAGCATTCAGCATTCCTTGTAAGACTACAGCTTGACTATTACACAGCAATAATGAGATATCTTTCATATAATTGCAAAAAAGAAAGAAGAAAAACTAGCAATCATAAAAATCAAATGTAGCTGAAGCATTGAATAGGGTATAATAAGGGATTCGAGATAGAAGTCAGAGATTGGGTATTCTTATCTCTACCTTTTTGATTTGCAGAATTAAATAAATAAAAGTCTTCATCCCTGGCTACACTGCCAAGTCCATTTGCAATTTTCACATGTAAAGTTCAGAAATGATGAAAAAGAGATAGCTTTCCTTTGAAACTTGTCAGTCAATAGCTGTTTTGAGAATGAAGGCTGTTGCTTGCCTCATATTGCCAGCACACGTAAGATTCCATTCAAAATTGTGCATTTCTGTCTCAAAAGAGGAGTACAACCTGAGTCAAATTAGGATAAAAACTGAAGAAAGCCAAAATTCAAAAATGCACAAAAGTAAATTGATTTTCCAGGAAATCGAAGGAAGCAATATCCTGGGTGCAAATACATATTATATAAGTCCACAATTCAGAAGTTTTATATTTTGTGGAAAATACACATTAAGATGTCACATATTTATCACAAAATCACAGAACTGAGGCAAAGTTGAATGTCGATTTCAGCTTGTTTTTGTTATTAAAAAAAAAACCTGAGCATCACGATTTTTCCATCCCTAAAAAAAGCCAATGAGAGGCCAAGGAATGCTTTGGCTGTCACGTGACTATGCCGTTGCATACTCATAGCCTAACTCATTATGGACTAATTTCCCATTTGTTTTTAGCTGTTTTGGTTGCTTAAACTGGTTAATACTGGTGCTCCCCCCTCCTTTTTAGCATCTGTTGCCTGGCACCGGGATATTTATTTGTGTTCTGTTTTTTTCTCTCATTGTTTGTTTTTTTTTCTGCAAAGTATGCATGAATGAAATGTGAGTTATCTTTTTTTTTTTATTATACTGAGGGGATACTTACAGAATTGAGAATGTCATTCCTTTAATAGTATTTGGATCTGGGAAGTTCACTGTGAATTTGATCATGACACACTGCTAGCATGTTTAGCAAACTAATTTATGTTTTAACTTATGTGGTTAGTCTAGCTTGCATCATTATTATGTTACTAAGTTTGTCCAATTGGCTACTTATGTATTTTTTTTACATTTCATTCTTTTGCAAGACCATGGATATGTATTTACCCATCTTTATCCACTGATACATGTGACGACTATGTTTTCCTACAGAAGTGCTGTATAAAAGGTTGAATTGCCAGAGCGCTGTATGATTTATGGACATTTTAGCTGGTCCCTAAACTCCCAAAATAGACTTTATTCTGAACACATTCACTGAAAAAATAGAGACTTTGGATCAAAGTAAAAAAAGTTGCATCAACCTGTTACAGCTAATTTTTTTAGTTTTTCTCAATTGAAAAAAATGACCTTTGTAAAATTTTTATCAATTGAGAAAAACTAAAAAAATTAGCTGTAACAAGTTGACACAATTGTTTTACTTTGATCCAAAGTCTCAATTTTTTCAGTGTTTTACTATCAGCTGTTTATGCAGGGCACGTTGACTTATATCTGCAGAATGTACAAAAACTTGTTTTGTAGTGTTTTAAAAACACTACAGTCGTGTTTGTTTGATTATGTAGCCAACAATTTGTTGAATGGGTGGATACAATTCTTCAAAGATCGTTAAAATGCCGATGTGTCAGACTGTTGGGTGTCAGAACCCTCACGGGACGCTGGTTCATCAATGGGAGATTTTTTTTTTATTACTATTAATTATTATTATTTTTTTTTTTTTAACCTCCTGCCATTGAAGAGCTATAGGACATTTAACATCACTAAAGCTCAGCAAAAATGGTGGATTTTGTGAGTTTTTTGATCCAGACTTTTAAATAATTATCAATAAGTTCAGTTTTGCCCTAAAAATTATCAATAAAAAAAAGGTTAAACCTAAGGGACAGTTTTACACACACAATGACCAACTGAAAACAATACCAGTGCAATTTTTGCGGCAGGTAACAAGTACTCGCGGTGTACAAGTACTCACTTTTAGAGTCCAAAATCAAATCTACAGAATTCACAAGTGCAGTAGTTTTTTTTTTTTTAGTGTATTGAGCAGTTGCAGAGTTCGATCAATCCGAGCCCTCAGAAAATATGGCCAAACTACTGTTTTGAATGCTGACCCTATATTGAATTCTTTTCATTGATAGTTATGATGCTTTATTTTATTTATCGCAGTGAACTGTTGAATGAAATGGCGTGATGGGTGGATAGATTTGACCATGTTGCCTAGCAAGACAGTCTCTCAGGCTTTAGCCTTGATCAAGGGGTGTTTGAAAGAAGGCTGATGTATGATTGAATCTTTCGAAGTGAAGCAGAGGTATGCTGCAGTTCTCTCTGAACAGGTAGTTATTGACGGCCCAGTATTGTCACTCTTTTTTTCTTTTCTGTCAAATTGGTTAACATGTCGGAAACTGATCTCTGTCGCTCCAGGGTTTTGAGAAGGATGGTGTTAAGCTTGTTTTTGTTGGCTTCACTGAGACAAAAAACATGTGCCTGGACATGTTCTCTGTCACTCAATCAGATCTGACACCAAGGCCTAACTATATAATGCCATATGGTGTGTTAACACGCTGGCAGATCAAAAAGACCGTACCCACGTGAACATATTTACTATCCTCTGCCACACTTGAACAGTAACACAGTACACAGTCATGCAATCTAACCACTCACTTGTATGCACACACAAACAATTGCACACACACACACAATACACAAACACACACACACACACACACAGGCGCGCGCGCACACGCATACACACATACAAACACACACTCAGATGAATGCATACACACATTACACACACGAACAAGCAGCCATTCTTGTACTTCTATCGGTGTGATCACATTACATCAACTTCCATTCATTTTTTGTGCATCTCTACATTCTCTTTCTCTCTCTCTCTAATCTTAACCATAATTAACCATCTAATCAAAACCCTAACCCTGACCTTGACCTATTCCTATTCTAACCTTATCTGTAACCTCAATCGAGTAGTCACAATTTGCCTTTGTATTCGTGACGACTGCCTAAAACGTCCTTGCTCCCCAAAATGTCCCCACTCAGTTGTGTATCCCTGGTCCTCACTATATAGCAAGTAAAGGAACAAACACATGCACACACACATAAACACATACACACACACACACACACACACACACTCACTCACACATACAATCACAAATGCACGCGCATGCACACATGCACACTCATTTTTGCTTTTGTCCTTCAGAATTCTAGGAAGTATTGGAGGTATTAATGCACCATTTAGAGAGTCTGGTAAATGTTTGTATAATGCTGAAGCATTTACACATTTATTGGTGAAGGGGGAATAATTTTTATGAGGCATGTAATTATTATTACAGCATGTCTAGGTTGAAAAATCTGGCAGTGCGTTTGGCCAGTCCTATAAAATACCTGGAAAGCGTGGATATGAAGCAAGGGATTGACATTAGAGTTTGCCAAGGAATGAATATAACAGAGTAGTGTTTTTATAATTTTATAATGTAGATAATTTCACAGTGTCCCACATCATGAGCTATATCTATCTAGCAGGAGAAATACAGTATGTAGTCTTATCACATGTTGGTAACAAAGCATTTGACGTAAAATATTGTACAGCATTATTTTTTTAATTGGGAAGACAAGGATTAAAGGCAGTAATGTTTTTCCCCCCCTCCAGGGAGTAGTAACCTTTTAATCATGACTTATTCAAATGAGCAAAATTAGTCAAGTTTTGATGTTACCATCACAGCGTTCTAATTAAAGTGATTTAGTGTTCCTTTTTATCTAACCTGCAGCTGTTAAATGCATGGCATGTGTGCTTTACTGTGAAAATTGAATTAATTCTCAAATGAGTAAGTGATAATTATTATTTCTTAATGGCGATAATGGGGTAAAAGTGAGCAGCCTAACTTTCGGCCTAATGGGAGGGCAGGTGCCGGAGGGGTACAGGGGTGCATAGAATGCTGCACTTTAATTAACATATGCACTGCAAGTGAATTCAACGCCAGGCAATTTCAGCAGCTTCAAAACCCCCATGGCTGGCTACTTTGTTTGGCAGTGGCTTCTGCTAAATTAGAAGCGCATATTACAACGTATATTATTATGCTTCGCCATTCACTTTGTTATTTTGTGGGACCACTACAGTATGCAGGTGCTACATAAACTGCACATATCTGGGAAAGGAATTGAACACCCGAGCGGTAGAAGTACATCAGACACAAAATACCCATTCAGAGAAAACTGAAAAAATCGATGTAGGTAACTGTTAAAAAAAAAAAAATTCCCATCCTGTACTTTTAGCACTAGGCTCTTCAATTATTTTGATCATGTGTCCAAAATGATTGCATACTTTGATGATGAACTGCTATTTGGCAGACCTATTATTATTTGTTTTTATTGGATAATTATTGCATGTAATTGTATCTCATGCGGATTTAAGCTTGTAGTTTGAGAGCACATAAATAAATCACGGAACATAATACCAATTTAATGTTTTTCACTATTTTGTTTGTCAGTGCTTAATTTGTACCACGTTGTCACTGTACCATTCAAATACATACTGTGTAAGATTGTTTGGATATTGGGGCGCCCCGGTGGCTCATCGGCCCAAGCGCGCGTACCCGCAGCGACCTGGGTTCGATTCCAGCTCAGATCATTCTCTGCATGTCTTCCCCCATTCTTCTCCCCAACTTTCCTGTCTCTCTACACTATACAACTGTCAAATAAAGGAAAAAGTTCCCAAAAAAATAATCTTTAAAAAAAAAAAAAAAAAAATTGTTTGGATATGGTAACTTTCTAATCATTTAATGAAATTGAACAAATTCTGGGTAAAGTGATAGATACGCAGTAAAAATTAAGGACTCCTGCTCAAGTCCTGCTTGAGTCAATGTTAAATTAAATGTGATTAAATTTCTCTGCCGTCAGTGCATCTTTTCTGTGTATCATTGATTATTGTTATTGAAGCCTGTTTTTAAAACAGTAGTCGCATACTTCGGCACCCTGCTGCTTTCTGTGGTGTCATGTTGCCGAGAAGTTACCTCGCTTTCTAGAATTATATTTTTGTGTTCTTTAACAAAAGTCTGCACATCAGTCCAGCAGTAAGAACAACATTGTTGGTAGAAAGACAGGTGGACTTATCTTTCTGAGCTGGCTCCTGCTGTGTGCAGACAAGCTTATTGTTCCTTTTGTTTACAAATCTTTCTCACCAGCCACAAGAAAGGGAGAGAAAGGGAAAATCTGTAAATATAGGGAACTTTCTTGATTTAGCTCCATGCAAGGCACTTCTCCCTCAGAGTTAAGAATATACTTCATGGCTGACAGTGAATAAATAAATAAATAAATAACTGGTACATGGCTGTCAATGATTTCCACATGTATTAAAAACAACTAAAAGATTCAGCCAAATTATAAAGTTACAGATTTTGTAAACCCAGATATTGTGGCAAACTCAAATGTTTTGTGGAACTCATTACCTCGAAAAAATTATGAAAGCCGACTTAATTACATTGTGTGGAGGGTACTTAAAAAACATAATATAAAAGTTATTCTTACCACATTCTTACCAATTCTTTCCACTTTAAATGCTGTAAACACAAGATTTTAAGTCGGCTTACGCAATTTTTTGAGGTCATCAGTTTCCAGGAAGGAAGCATTTTTATTTGGTAGCAGTTCCTTGTTGCCCTTTACCAGTTTGTGGACATTTGAACTAACGTGATTGTCTTTGCCCTGCCATCAGTCTCCTTTAGTTCCAGCCAAATATGAAATACACTTTCTGCCATTCAATGGGACGATAGCAGTGTTCTCAAACCAGGAGCAAAATATTGTACAAACAATTGGTCCTGATATACTGTTCACAGTCCACAGTGACCACAGTACTGCGGCTGCAACTGTAATATAATAACAAACAGTAACAGCTGAGGTAAGTCATGAGCAGTGACATTTATTTAATAATTGCTTTACTCAGACTTATACATGGAATGGACTGGAAACTTTCAATCTTACTTAACTGCTGCACAACTTCCAAGGTTTATTCATTCAGCATTTTATTTATGTAGTTCTCAGTATCTCTCAAACATGTTCTATTCTTGGAAAATCTGGGGTGGCCAGGATATAGAGGCTGTGAGGAATCGTGTCAGAACTGGCCTCAGTTGGTGTGCCTCAGCCCCACTGAGGTGAGGATAAACTCCCACAGGGAGGATGGGTCTCACATCAGGCTTCTTAAATGAGTCTGAGTCCTTCCTCTCCCAGTTTGAGTAATCACCAGCCACCTCCCACTCCCGCCCCCTTCGGCCACCCTGCTTTACATAACACCCCCTTGTGAGTACAAGCCGCCTTTTTTAATGCCTTCCTGTTTTAGCAGTGTGCCTGTGCATCATGCAAAAATAAGAAAGCTGTAAGGGAGGAGGTAATGTCAGTTTCTCCAGTAAATACACACAATGAAGCCCTATGATGCACGCACCCACACGCACACACGAATGCACACGCACGCACACACACACGCACACATGCACACGTGGGCACACACACCTACACACGCACGCACACACACGTGTTGGGTTTTCATGACTTGTGGGGACATTCCATAGACTTGCATATGCGCGCGCACACACACACACACACACACGCACGCACGCACACCCATATGCACAAACATTCAAACACACACGCACACACACACACGCGCGCGCGCGCGTACACCAACTCACACACACACATAAACACAGTTACATGTATGCAAACGCAGAAAAACACATTCACACATTTTCCAACCAAAACACCTCCAATATAAGGGGGCAAATATTTCATATGCTAAAACTGAGTACCATGATATGACACCAGGGAGCAGACGAGAGTGATTCTGGGATGTTGCTATGGGAACAGAGTATGCAGTAGACAGAGTGCGCGTGAAGACAGGATGAAGAAATGCCTTCCCTTCGTTAGATGAGATAGCAGGCGGGCTTAATGTGGACGTAACCAAGATTAATTGTGTGCTACCGACTATTCACAGTTCAGATGTGACAATGTCACACAGAGTTATGGCCTCAGCTCTGGTGGAGTGGTCATTAAAACTATCCAAACACACAGAGCTCCAGTGTGCCGAGCCCAGCTGAGCTTAGATTACAGCCTGCAGCTAAAAGTATGCTTAATATTCCACAACAGCCACTCGCAATGGAGTAATGGTTGGTTTGTTTATGGATAGACCAAAGAAAAATGAGGTCTTTTCAAAGAAAATGAGGCCTTTACTTGAATTTATTTGCCATTCTCTATTAAGGCCCATAGATTGTTTTCTGATTGTAAAGCGCCATGAATGTACGTCAATGTCAGGTTAATTAAATGTAATTATTTTATTTTATATTCATAGAAGCAAGTATGAAAACTAACATTGCATTGCACATACATAGAGTATTTATTTGCAAATACTGTTGCATATTGAAGCAGTTTCAAGGTAAAAAAAAAAAATATATATATATATATATATATATATATATATATATATACAAGAGCTAAAATAATCTATATGAGCACTGCGACCTGCAACCATTCAGTCTGGGCCTTTGCGGGAGGGTTGAAAGACTAAGGATTTTAAGACACCATATCTTGGGGGTGCTCCAAAGCCCAGAATTCCTAGCTGTGGCTGCGTTTTCACGTAAAAGCCATGTCTAACTGATCAGGTAAAGTTTGAAATCCAAAGAGCTTCAGTTCTCTCCTTAGACTCATGGGGAAACCAATACTGCTCTCTAGCGCAACAGTGGCCCCAGTCCTGGAGCCATGGGCAGGCTGTGCCTCCTTTATCACTGGGCGTCTGATTCTGGCTGACTTTATAATAACCCAGTGCGTTTCAAAACAAAGCTAAATTAGTTGCGTCTGGAGAAAGCCAACAACCTCGAGGGCCTTGGCCATGAAGTGTTCAATCCCACTGATAACGTTAATTCAAACAGACTCTGCCTCTGGTGAGAATAAACAATTAACCTTTTCAGACACTCGCACAGACTCCCAACCCATCAGTGGCCATAACGATGCAGAGGACGGAGAGTCTATCGAGAAAAATGTGTATATTTTTGGTTATGTTCTGTAAACACCTCACAGCTATACCAATGATGGAAATAGCCGGAGGGGAAGGCACAGCGCGTTCTTTCTCAGTTGGTGTGAATTGGGATAAAACAGACGTTAATTTATCAATGTTCTCTGTTTGTAGGAACAGGGCATAGAGCATAGCGGTTACAGTTTATCTGACTCCAAATGAAACTTAGATTATAAAATTTAGTTTTAATCAATGGTGGTTACAATTAAACTATGCGTTTGCATGAATGTGATCTGACTCCAATTTATGAATTTAGAGCTCTGTTGTGCATTGGACTCATAACTGGTCCATACCCTAAGTCCGCCGGACCAAAAACATCTGTAGTCCCATTAAGCCCAGTGGTTTGACATACAAAGTATGACTAAGGACCACCGGGGACCAAAACATAAACGTTCAGGGAATTCCGAATATGACGCAATTAAAGGCTTTCAGGGACTGTTTTCAGTATAACATAAAAAAAAAAAAAAAAAAAAAGGCGTTCAGTGACTCTTGAGTTTAACAACATATTCTCAAAGTCAATCAAAATAACACCAGTTGCAACATGGAAAACCACCTTGTACCTAGAAGGGAGGCCCGGTAATCAGGCAGGCCTCATAGCCCTACATTATGCCCTTGGGTGATAGGAACTCTGAGCTGGAAGGATTATAAGTTAGTTAGAGTCAGAAACACACAACAGAATGCAATTAACAATTTATTCTGCCAGGCAGGCACACGCTTAAATCAGGAAAACCAAATTACATCGTTACATGAAATTTAAAGAAATAATTAAGTCATACCTTGCATGACTCACAACTACACATATAGACAAAGTGTACAATGTGGAAAAGATGAATACAAGCTTCCTAACCCATTTTGGCAACACATGGCATATAGACGCACATGTGGGAGTTAGTTTGCAGTCCTCCCCGAATAGTTTGTTTCCCTATCTTTTATGCCCAAACTCTACAATGACTTTTATGGCAGGGTCATAAATTACTTGGGTAACCGAATTAGAACTGCGACCCCTCCCCGGAGGAAATTTGAGTAGGGACATTGCCAGAGGGGATATTCCCACAAGTATGATCTTTTCCATAGTTATCAAATGAGGGTTTAATACAATTCTAATCCCTTTGAAATATGCCCCATGCAATTTCGGAAATTTAGAGGAGTCGAATGATACCAAACATGATATGTTAGCACTACGGTTTGCCATGAAACATCTGGTACAGTATAGAATCACAAGGATACTTTGTATTTATGTTATAAATGAGCTCTTGTCATATAACAGAAATATACATTACATTTAAAACATTATGAGTGAAATTATTACTTTAAACCTGTGGGGAAAAAGTCCTTTGAAATTCGTAAATAGGAAGCAATGGGAATTATTTAGCTGATGCAGTCTTGTAAAAGTCCGGTTGATGGTACTGTGGCATTGTCTGGCACAGACCAGGATTCCATAAGCAGTTCTAGGGTGAAATGGAGGACACGAGGCGCTGACCATTAACTCAGAGGTCTGTGACCCCTCCGGCCATGGCTCGAAAAAGTTAGGCACGTTTGGCTGAAATGCGGGTCATAAAAACCCTTATCTATAGTCTCCCATGAAACAAAAATTCCTCTGCCAGGTGCTGGTGCCCTTAAGATAGTGGGAGTAAATTTACCGGAATCGTGCGTACGTGACAATATGTACACAAGCCTAGCATATGGTTTTCCACTGCCACTAATATGCAAGAAATTTTGCCCCCCATTTTTGCTTGGGATTATGGCAAAACACAAATCTGCTTTCCCAGTTCTCCTTATCTGGATTGTCTAATGCTAAGAGCACACTTTGGCAAAAACACACTCAATTTTTTGCGAGATACTCTCTTTCACTGTGACCCCTTGGATGACAGTGCCTTTTCTGAATCTAATAGTCTGGAAATTCAAGGTTAAGACGTCACTTCTCACAAGTGTGCGCTGCTGAGAAGATAACATCAATAGCCGCGAGTGCAGACGTGCATGAATTGTAATTATTGTGCTTTGACTGAAGTTAGACAAAGTGTGCGTGTCATTCAGTGTGTTCCCTGTCACTGTTGGTATGAAAAGCTACTGCACTGGCAGGCCTGAAGAATTACGAAGCATACACCTCATGCCATATATATCAAGAGATCACCTGCTATGAAACTGCTCTACCATCTGCATCCATTTCTTTCCCCCTCTCAACCCTTGTTTATAAAGAATAAAATCAACGTTGGCAAATAACAACTTTTTTATACATGGAAATGGAGACGAAAGTTAGAATACATAATTTAAACCCTAAATTGTCCTATTTGATGCTGATAAACAGCAGCTCAATGAGTTCTCTAGCATGCTATTGGAGGGCCTTTGTTAGGGTTGGAGATAATTCCGACGGGACGGGAGCTATCCAAGATCAGGGTTAGAAACCTTTGTTTCTGTGATGACCTGGTGCCCAAAGGTGTTAAGAGGGCACCAGGACAGTGATGGAACATAGAAGGACCCAAGTGCAGGAATGTAGATTTTTAAAAATTAACACAGTAAATAAATAACACAAATACAAAACTTCAGAGGGATAACAAGAAGGGAGAGCTTTCAAGTAAAGAGAGTCACAAACTAAGGCTTCCTTCCAGTGAGGCGGAAAACTAAGGTTTATATAGAAAAGTGAATGATACTCAACTTAGGAAAACCAGGTGTGATAATTAGGAGGGAGAACAGAGGAGATAATTGAATAATTAGATTAGGGCAGGTAGCCATGCATCCAGCATGCCGAGAGGAAGGGGGTTTGCAGTTCCAGACTCTGTTGGGTCAGTTTAAAAGTCATGGATTTAGCGTAGTTCTGGACTCAACAGAGTTTAGAATCAAGGTTTTCCATTGAAAATCAAATTTAGTCTAGGATGAAGCTTTATCTGCATCTGAGAAATTGGCCCGTTCTGTTTATATTCTTTTCCCAGCTGGCTACACGATTTATTAGAGCACCTGCTTGCGACAACTATTGGATCCCGGCAACATATTGCCCTCATTGGCAAAACATCTATTTCTAATCAATTAGAAAAGCTGGTTCATTGGATACTTTCACAGAAACCCAAATTTTCAGACCTGTCCATATTTTATAGAAACTGAACCCCACTTTCTTCATCTTGCAAGTCTTGAAGCATGCTTTGTAATTGTAGCACTTTGCATGATTATGAAATAACATTCTCAAGTGCTGATGCCACCTGCGTAGATAGAAGAATTCAATGGTTTGACAGAGCATGATGAGCTGAATCCCTGCTGCGTGATGTAAATCAAGTTTTTATCCAGGATTATAAAATGCTACCTCCCCAGGATACCCCTGGTCCTTGCCATCAGCACAAATGACTGACCCCCATCTGTAGATGTTGTGACCCTCGTGATTACTTTACTGTTATGTACTCATTTGCCTTCACCCATGGAGGTTTGCACCACTAAAGACATCGGTAACATTACCCACACAAAACTTCAAGAGGGCAAGCCTCTGTTTTCTCCTTTTCTGGGACACTGAAAGAAAGGGGGAGCGATTCCTTGGAAAACATCAGTAGCAGCAGTTATACATCAATTATTTTGCGGGCAAGTTTTTTTTTTTTTTTTTTCAAATGCACTAATATTTATGTTTTCACTGCTACCAGACGTGAAATTGCATTTGAGTTGATTTAACATGTTAGAGCGAAAACATTATGACCAGTCACTGATGAAGAAAATACCATTGATAACTTTGTAACAATGGCACAAATCTGTCAGCAGACCTTTATCGGTAAGCGAACAGTCAGTTCTTGTAGTTGACGTCTTGGATACTAGAGAATTAGGATTAAATGATTTTAAAAAGGGCCAAATCCAACCGGCAGTGGTCGGCAGCTTTTTCAGAACAGCGCACCATTGGCTAGAGCGCTGTGGGAATGCAAATTGGGAAGGGACTGCCGGGAAGGGATATTAAAAATTGTTGCCTTGTTCGTTGCTCAAGCGCCTCCTGTTGGTCAGCCGGGCGCTCATCAGTGAGATTCTAAGCTTGCTCATATTTGGGTATCCTCTGCCCTCGTTCTGAACTTGCGATAGTTTCGACCAATGAGTGTAAAGATGCAGGGGCTGACAGGCGCGTGCTTTGGAGGAGAGCCACGAGAGCCACGAACTACAGCACAAAAATTGTAGAAATTGTCATGACTGTTACGAGCATGATATGCTATAGCACACAATGCATTGCAATCTGCTGCACATGAGGCTTTATTGCCACAGAAAGGTCAGAGTGTCCATTCTGACTCCTATGCACCAGTGCACAAAAGGGCCTACAATGGCCACACAAGTGTCAGCACTAAACCTTGAAGCAATGAAACATGGTCGGCTCATCTGATGAGTCTTGCTTTTGTCTGCATTATCTACATTGGCCAGGTATGTGTGCGCCATTTACCAGGAAAGTAGAGGAATAAAAAAAAAAAAGCTGGTGGAGAGAGAGTGATGCTCAAGGAATTGTTCTTCTAGGAAACCCTGGGTCCAGGCATCCATATGTGCTGTATGTCAATTTGATGGAATTGTTTTGGCAGAATCCAGAAATATTATATATAAGGGTGGCACGGTGGTTCGGGGCCTTTCTGTGTGGTTTCCTCCGACAGTCTAAAGACATGCACATCCAGTGAATAGGAGACTCTAAACTGCCCAAAGGTATGAGTGTCTGAGTAATTGGTGCATGCGCCCTGCAATGGTTTGCTGAGCTGTCCGAGGTGTGTCCCTGCCCTTCTTCCAAACTCAGCAGGGAAAGGCTCCAGCTCCCCCACAACCCTAATGAGAAAGACGTGGTATAGATGACAAAGAGATGGATTTATTAAATATTTGAAGTAATATCTAATTTTTCCAATAACACATTGTCAAATACAAGGTTTTGTCCAAGGTTTTCACTTGACATGTTTTCTGTAAAATATGCATTGCCGAATTGGAACATCAAAACATCAAAAAGTGATCATATTTACATGCTGTAAACCACAATCTCAGGATTTCTCAGAATATTTTACTTTCTTAAAAATCCAAATAAACCAACTTTGGGTCCATCTTCCCTTTGTGGTCCTTGGGCTGGAGGCTAGGGACTGCTGTGGGATAGATGGCGGGACAAGAGTAAAGTGGAGGTGGGGTTGGGTGGAGAGAATTTGATCCTTGGTTGAACTTGCACGTTCCAGAACATTCTGCTAGTTCACCTGATGCTGTTACTGCACTTCAGCTTTCTAACCTCTCCCAGTTCACTTTGCGAAGCTCAGCTAACCAAAAGAATTGTGTCAAGACATGTTTTTACTGTGCTCTGAAAAAGTATTTTCCCCTTTTCTGAATTCTTCTATTTTTGCTTATTTATCACATTTAAATTTTTAAAATCAGCTACTAATTTTAATATACGACAAATACAACATGAATGAACTCAAAATACCGCTTTTAAAGCTACACCAAGCAATATTACATTTCCACCATACAGTTTACTGCCAAACTGCTGCTCCTGCCTGTTTTTTTTTTGTCTACAACCTGTTTTCGCCGGCCTGGTAATAAGCTCCTCATCTGCACCTAGCGTCACCATTCTCATCTCTATTGCACAGGACTCACTAAAAACTTGTTTAGGGGACCAATAGCTAAGCAAATGCTAATTTTGGTTCAAAATTTTAGTTTTGAGGTAAGAACATGAAGTGGTCCTTCAGATAGTCTACTTTCAGGACATAAATTCACTTTCTGCCTAATTGGTCTTGAACTTGCTCAAAAATTACTCTGAAATTACTCTTTTACACTAAAAAGCACTTTAAAACCTTGATAAAATTGATTGGAAAATAAGATTTCTAAGCTACTGTACATCCAATTAACTTCATATTTGGCAGTTATCTTCATTTTGTGATGATCTATGTCTTTACAGAGCTCTTTTTGCAATATGTACCTCTGAATATGAGTAAATCAAAGTATGCATATTTAATCAGCTGTTTCCCGCCAAAATTGATTTAGGGGGGTTAAAATCAATACTAGAACATAGAAACCTGGAAAAAAAAAGCTCTGTAGTGACATTAGGAATCTTTTTTCCTTCAAATTACAGCTGAAATTATAAGCAAACACTGTTTAGTTAACTCAATAACTGTGTTTCTCTGAGTATCTGTATATTCATTAAAACAACCGTTGCCATGGCAACCACTGATGTGATACAGAAACAGTGTTTTTTAAGTTGCAATTTCTAATAGAATTATTTTGATAATAATTCTTAATTTAAAAAGTGAATATCTTGGAAAAATGTTTTCTTAACTATAAGTCCCCTTAATACACCTGGAGTGGCGTGGTTTTTCAGGACTTTTTCAAGCTGAGACGTGCACTGCTGAATGCACGACTAGGCAACCTGTGCATAGCCTTTCTCATGTCTGGAAGTGTTTTCTGTTGTTGGTGGCAACAACTGCAATGAAATTTTTGCAATGACTGGCAATCAGTCTTTCACCCTGCTATATAGGAATTTTGGCCCACTCTTCTTTACAGGATTGTTTTAATTCTGCCACATTGGGAGGGTTTTCAAGCATTTACTACCTGTTTAAGGTCTTGCCAGAGCATCTCAACTGGTTTTAAGTCAGGACTTTTGCTAGGCCATTCCAAAACCTTCATTTTGATTTTCTTTTTTTTTTTTGAGCCATGCAGAGGAGGACTTGCTTGTGTGCTTCAAATGACTATCCTGCTGCATAATCCAACTACGCTTGAGCTTCAGATCACAAGCTGAAGGCCATAAATTCTCCATCAGAAGTTTCTGGTGGAGAGCAGAATTATGGCAAGTTACCTAGGTCTTGAAGCAGCTAAGCAGCCCCAGACCATCACATGACCATCACTGTGTTTTATTGTTGGTACGATGTTCTTATTGTGGAATGCTATGTCAGGTTGATGCCAGAAAGAACAAGATCCATTGTCTTCCAAAGAGTTCCACTTTTGATTCCTCAAATTATAGAATATAATTCCAGAAGTCTTGAGGGTGATCAAGATGTTTTTTTTTTTTTTTTTTGGTAAATGTGAGATGAGCCTTTATGATCTTTTTGGTCAGCAGTGGCTTTTGCCTTGCAGCTCTCCCACAGATTCTTTTTTTGTTCAATATCTTTCTTCAAGTTGAGACAGCATGGAAAATACACAAATAAAAAGTAATTTATAAATTTACTTTTGCTTGTAATTTCATTGCAGAAAGTATGAGAATAAGCTCTTTAATGTTTCATCTCATCAACTTAGTATATTTATAAAAAAATGTATCCATTCTGCCATTCAGGCCCTGAACACTTTACAAAAAAGTAGGAAGAGTGGCAATTTGGGACTAGTGATGAGGTAAAGCATTTAATCAATGAAATGATTTGAATAGCAGGTGATTGTAATCATGATTCAGTACAAAAGCAGTGTCTAGGAAAGGTCTAGTCCTTCTGGAGCCAAGATGGGCCAAGAATCATAAATTTGCCCATAAATGCAAGTGGAAATCATTGAAAGGTTTAAAAAAACAAAGTAATTTAAAGAAAGAAAAGAAGGGATATGGATATTTCACCCACAATGGTGAATAACGTACAGTAATTAAAAGATTCAAGAAATCTGGAGGAATTTCTGTGCATAAAGGGCAAAGGCACAAACTTCAGCTGAATACTCGCTACCTCTGATCACTCAGGCGACACTGCAGCGAGACCTGCCATTTATCTAAAAGTAACATAATCACATCAGCTCAGGATTACTCTGGAAAACCTTTGTCATGGACTGCAATACTTGGTTACATCCATAAATGCCAGTTAAAACTTTGCTGTGCACAAAAGGGAATCATTATGTTGAGTGTCTAGAAGCACATCTGAACTCTCTGGGCTGGAGGGCATCTGCAACGGACCAACATGCAGTTGAGACACGTATATTTTGATCAGACAAATTCATATTTCAGGTTTTGTTGGTAAGAAATGGACACCTTGTGCCCTCTACCTAAGAATAAAAAAACCATACACATTGTTACCAGCTTCAAGTCCAAAAGCCATGCTTGTCATTGTATGGGATTTTATCACTCCCCTTGGCAAGGATAACTTGCACTTCCGTGAAGGCACCATTAATGTCGAAAAGTGCCCTGAAATTTCAGAGCAACATATGCTACTTTCAAGGCAACATCTTTTCTAGGGACGCCCATGCATATTTAAACAGGACAATGCAAAACTGCATTCTTCATGTATTACTAAGGCATGTTTTTGTAAGCAGATGGTGCAGATGTTGCCCTGGCCACAGCTGCCACAGTCCTGACTTGTCTCCAATAAAGAACAGGTGGTACATTTTAAAACCCAGAATGTGAAAACGAAGACCCCGTTCTGTTGCACACCTAAGGATTTGTTTGCAGGAACAAAATACCTGAAACATTTAATCAGATTTAGGGCTCTATCTTTCACACTGCCCTACCCGTTGCCACTACCCGCAACCCGTGAATTACGCATTTGGCAGCTTCCACTATCCCTAAACGATATCTTGCAGCCACACTACCCGCTATGCATCATGCCGAATCCTTTACTTGCGCCTGGAGGTGTGCCCGTGGGCGTGTTTATGCGTTTTTTCCTTACAATTGCTATCTTGACCACACACATTAGGGAAAGCGTATAGCGGGTCCTAAAACCACCTGCTACCCGCATTTGAGCTTTCACAAGAGCCCTATGCACTAGCACTCAGCATTGGAAATTTTTTTCCAGCGAGAGCGGCATTTCAGAACTCTCTTGCGAATGAAGGTAATTTCGGCGACAAGTATGTACACCTGTTTTTGCAGCACGGTCACGCAACTTGCTGTAAAAAAATAGACAGCTGTCCGATTGGAAAATGTAAACGGAAGAAACCATGTACTTGTCACCAGAATTACCTTCATTTGCTGAAGAGTTCTGAAATGCCGCTTTCGCTGGGGAAAAAAAAAGTTACGTCGCTGAGTGCCAGTGCATATGCCTAATTTTATTTTTCTAAAATGGGATTTTGTTCTATGCTTCATTTCAGACGGGAGAGGGAGTTGGAAGTGCATGGCGAAACGCATTTTTTTCTTCTTCTTTTTTTTTGAAGTTTCCATCACAAAAGGGGTAGGCTTGATTTTTTTTTCTTTTACTACATAACAAACATTAAACAATATGTCAATGTCAAATAATAATAATAATAATACAATTCATGATTAACTTAACAAAAACAGATCCTCCCCTGACTGGATTTGACCTCATGCACGGGCAATTTAACTTCGTCAACGGAGAAACGTGGCGACCTTCCTCGCTCCATCATGGATTTTGGTTTGAGGATTTGAGATAGCGCAGCCTGCTCCGAAAGGCAGTGGCATTTGGCACACTGATTGGTTTAACTGGCGTAACGCCCAAACCATGCCTATGCATAATGTAACGGGTAGCGCTGGTGTTTTAGGGATATAGGCAGGTGTAGATAGCAACTTTCGCGGGGGAACGCCTCTTACGTAATGCGGAATCCCCAAATAACAGGTTTAGGGACTCTGGCGTAAGATAAGGCCCTACGTCTTCGGTCCCTAAACACTTATTACATGTTCTGAAAAGGAATGGTATCATTACAAAGTGGCAATTACTTTACTGTCCCAACTTTTTTATATTTTGCAAGAATCAAAATCGGAATTAGTGTTTATTTTGAATAATCAATATATGGTGAAACATTAAATAATTTATGGTAACACTTTACAGTAAGGGTGCATTAGTTCATGCAGTAATAAGCATGAACTACCAATTAAATAACAGTTAAATAGTGCATCAGACAGCTAAATAAGCATTAGGTAACCTTAACTTGCCATTTATTAATGCTCTTTGACATCCTTATTATGAAGCTGAAAACATCCCCTAAGTATCCGTAAAGTAACACCTCAAACTATCAAGCTATTCAATAATGTATTTATTAATACCTTAGTTAACATAATCACTATTAGTAAATGATTAGTAGACACATTAGTTTACTGTTAATTAACTGTTAGTTAATTCTTCTTACTGAATTAGCTAATGTTAATTAATGTACCCTTATTGTAAAGTGTTACCTAATTTGCTGCTGTATTGTTTTCAATGTAATGCAGGTCATACATAATTTATAATGTTTTCCATTTTCATTTTAAGATTCCATCCTTACTGTTCTCCATTGCTGAGGTTGTAGAGGGAGTCTGAGTAGCCAGAGAAGTATATCACACTTGTACAAACATTTTTTACAGCTCACTCTTCCATACACAAACTTCAGTTGCACCTAACTAAAAAAAAATACCTGAACTGAACTGAGTACTGAGCAATGACCAACAGTTCTTGCAATTACAATTTACAGTCTTAGTCATTTCACGGACTCTTTTTTCAAAAGAATTATTAGAAATGCTACCCAGAATGCAATGTTGCCCTAGCAAGCACTCCCTCAATTCCCTCGAATGCAGGTAAAATGTCAACTTCTCAAGTGAGGCCTGCTTATAGCCTTGTTATCCCAATCCCAATTAATCTTCATTCCCCATGCAGAACGAGAACGTCAGTGGCAGTGTAGTGTAAGAGAGCAGTTGGGGCAATCTGGTGCAAGACAGTATTGATGATGTGAGAGTCTTTTTATATTTCACTGATTGGATGAAAGTTCCCAGAATTTTTAGCCACTTTTCATTTACCTGGCTTTATGTTAAGGCAAAAAAAAAAAAATCCCATGTTTAAATACGTGCAGACAACGCTTTCTATAACGCAAACACACATACTACAATACCTTTATATTTCCCTCCGATTATTATCCACAGCACCCACTGCAATTAGCACTAATGATAAATCTCAAAGCAGGTATTTTGTTGTATATACTACACTGACCACAAGAATTACCCATGGGTGCTTATGGATGCTTATAGCAGTGATAAAATTGCGTAATCCTTGCATCATGGGCACAAAGGAAAAATTCAACCCTATATCTGGTTTAACGCTGCTGTTTATGAGTGATGAAGACAGTACTATAAAACAGGAGCGGAGCACCAAGACTTGTAACTGCCATGCTGCAAGCTGCTGTATTTAAAAGGCACTTTATTTGATGAAAGTTATGCTGATGAAATGAATGATGAGGGGAAATTACTCACGCGGTGCACGTATTAGAGTTTGTTGGAGACTTTCTCGCATCTGCAGATGAGGAGATTTGTGTCCGTAACATAATCTTGGTGACACGAGGAGCTGGTACGTGAAGAACTGCACTGACACTAGCAGCAGCGTGAGTGGTACGCTAACAGTCGGGGTGGCGAGGAAAATCTAATTGTAATGGCTGGAAGAGTAATTAGCTCCTTATTGAATTATGCATGGGCAGAGGTGTCATGGAGCATTTTGTCAGCGATGACTGGCGGGATTTCTGGCGTAGCGGCTCAGCACGGGGATGCTATCTGCCAGCTCCCACCAGCCTCGCTTTAGTGCACATCTGGTGGGTTGGGCTCAGGCACTGGCCTGGAATCTAAGTACTATCAGGAAGGTGTCCCATTTCAGAACTAAAACCCACAAAGCAGCCTAACAATCTTATTGTCCATTTTATTTATGCGTGTTGATTTAGCCAGTTATATGATCTAGAGCGACTTATAATAATATAATAATATATTCTGGATGACTTAATGTAGGCAAAATCAGCGGTGCAAATAATACCATTGCCTCCAACTAAAAAAAAAGGTCTGAAATATATTATTCAATTAATGGGCTCAATGAGCTGGGGTATGGAATGCCAAAAGGGTCATTGTCCTGCCTCATTTTGACACAGACAATCTCATACATAAACTACGGAAATAAAGTGAGATGCAGGAACTATTAAAGACTGAACATCAAGATGTTAGTCTAATGGCATGTAATGGGTGACTGGCTGGCCAGGCTATGTATATTTTGATTCCAACATATTCAATAAAGCTAAGTACCAGGGGGTTGCATTCCCAAGTGAATCTATAGCCAATGAGGACTCAAAAAAATAAAATAAACACCAAAAAAGTAAACTCAAACAATTTTGTTGTATTTGGCTACTAAATGCATGCTCAGCCAGGGCAGGATCATTGATCAAAAACACAACCTCCAACTGATTTGTAAATTAATGTGGTTTTCATAGATACTTTGGCAGATGCGTTCAACTTTACATCTTTATTACAGTAGCCGAGGAGGACCCAAGCAAATGATTGCTGTGCTTTCAATACAATACATATAATAAGCAGGTAGCTCCATTTAATTGGACTCTTTACTCATGATATTATTTAGTAGAAATGGAGGTTATAACAGAAAAGTACATCAAAGTTGAAAAAGGATTAACATGGGAGGAAATATCAGCCCTAATCAATAGTAACAAAATGCTTGTCTCATCACAGGCCTATAATGCAATGTTAGCAAATATTAGAGGCATGACTGTGAGATGCTGAAGATGGCCTTAACACCAATTAAAGAACTTTCAGCAGCCTCTTTTTTCAAAAGGTTAATGAATACAAAACAGCGGTGATGAAATGACTCAGTACTTCACTAAATTGGGATTACACCAGTGTCTTGGCAATTTGTGAAAGGGCAATAAGACTGGCAATTCGATTGTGATCAACCTCCCTCATTAAAAAAATAAATAAATAAATGATAGTTCTCAAAAGCAGTTTTGCAGTATTGATAAAAACTCCAACCTTATAGTTCTTAGGAAGGATGACTGTTTCTTCAGCTAAATCTGGGATTGAAAAGTCACTGATATGTCTTTGCACTCTCCTAGAAATACATCTTCTTGGCAACTACACACTTTGCTCATTATCTCATTTGATTGCAAACGTGGTCATAATGGACATTTTCATGTCTGCTTTTGCTGGCAAACAAAGGACGCAAGTGTAAACACATGCTTGCACGCACGGGCGCACACACACACACACACACACACAAGCGCGCGCACACACATAAACACACACACACACACACACACACACACACACACCAACACAGTATACATACACAATCATATACACACACACTCATACAAGCGCACGCACGCACACACACACACACACACAATATTATATTGTATTATATTATATTGTGTACACCACACAGCTGTAGTGTATCTGAATCCAATTGCTCGTGCATTTTACATGCTGAGAAGGAGGATGCATGATTCTCTGTGTTCTGAGCATACTTATATACAGTAACAGCAGGCCCCAAGTCCCTTCATTTACTGTTTAGAGACCCTGAAGTCTCTGAGTTAACTGAATGCGTGGAAGATAAAAGGAGGTACAAAGTAATACAAAAATTAAATGTCAGTCATTACATACATCCCTGGAAAAACCTGAATAAATATGTGTGAAAGAAATTGCAGAAGCTATCATACTGTGTCATAGAATTAATCTAATAATATCCTACAGGAAAATGTTGACCAGGTCCAGCTAACACATATTTTGGATGAAACCAGCAAGAGGATTAGTGAGAATTGCCTTGAGGAAGAGTGGTGGTGCTATAATTTATGACAAATTTTCCTTGCATGAGTTGAGTGTACTTGTACTCGCATACGGAGGGTAATTGCATGAAAATTTAAAGCGATTCTGAGTAAACATCTATACCTGGTGATACCATCTCAAACATTCCTGTCCTGATGGGAGTGTTCTTTTTTAGGATGACAGTGCACCCATCCACAGGGCACTTAGGATGACTGAATGGTTTAAAATGTATGAAAATGAAGTGAATCATATTTTATTGATTGTTTTCCCAGATATCGACCCAGTTGAATACCTGCTATGTGAAAGATGTTAGGCTGCCTTAGAGAAAATTTCTGTGGGAATCCCACTGGGATCCCACTATTATTTTAACTTGGGTGGCTTATTAAACAGTGCTCTCCACCACCATATTCAAAACACTACATGAAGGAATACATTATAAAAGAATAGTGCTCCAGGCCTGTTAATGAGTTGTAGAGGCTTGAGCAATATGCCAAGGCACTTTACTGCTATGATCCAGACCAGGAATCAATGTGGAGGCAAAATACAATCCAACAGTGAGGTTTACTGATAGTAATATGGTAACAGTGGGATGGAGCCCAGAGGAAGAGGGCACAGTTCAGTTCAGATGTAATGTGTGAAGCAGGGTGTTGCCAATCGCTTTCCAGTGGCTTTCCGAGATGACTGCTCTGTGGAGTGCACACTTCGCCAGAGCTGAACTGTTCACAAGCAGGATGGAGTACCTTGAGGAACTTGGAACTTGATTCCAATCCTGATGACCATTGAAGGATTGGGAGGTTGTTCCTAACAAACTGAACAGAGTAACAGACTTGGACAAGGTTACAAAGAATGCGGTCCAAATCCTGGACCTTAAATCAGCCTTGGGAGCTTGGTCCGATTAAACTGGACAAAGGTGCAGACTTGAACTGGGTTAACAAAGTAAAAAGGAAGGTTTCTGCAAGTTACTATCTGTAAAGGTTACATATAACTTACTAAAGATAAAGACGTTCAATTAGGAAATACTGACTTGTTCTAAGCACACATAGAAAATTACAATCCAGCAACTTCCAACAATCCAACAAAGCAGGGAGTTTAAATTCATGTCACAGGTACATCAGGTAAGTAATAAGGAAAAAGACACAACCAGGGGTAGGGGCAAGTGCGAGACGTAAACCAATCAAACGACATATTACTTCTAATCGACACGCAAGTTGCTGAATGGGAGGAGAAACAGAAGGCATTCACATGAGGGTTGTAACTCTTTGCTGATGTTCTCATGGATTGTGGTGGCCCAACACTTTACTAAAAACTCTTTGTTTTTCCTTAATTTTTTTTTTTTTTTATCAATCTGTACATAGATTTATACTACATACAAGCTCATGAACGAGACAAGATGTTGCCTTCAAACACGTAATGGAAATGGGTATTATTCATTCCGGGTGTATGTTCGCAGTGAATGGTCGGTCAATTTTATGGATCAATCCTACCTCTGGAGTTTTTCGGGAGCCCTGGTGGACATGAAATGAAGTGTAGAGTTCCACATGGCATTGAGCAATTATTTATCCTGTTGCTACCACTGTTACACCCTGAGCTTCAATACTGATATACAAATACTCTCTCTGGGTTGAACAGCCAAGCTGAATCTTGTCCAATCAATCAACATTTGGCTGCGAGAAGGCTCTGTTGTCATTGTTAAATGTAAAGAAAAGGGGGCACACTGAGTCAGACGCTAAACAGCAAACCGGCTCACAAAGAGGTTCATTATGTTTGCCAGTTATTCTTTGAAACCTAGAAACCAAGAAACAGTTCTTTTTTTCTTTCCAAAGACTTTTTGCTAACCTTTTTTGCAAGAAAGTTCTTACTAAAAGGCCACTGAGTATCCACCGTGTGTGTGCGTGTGTGTGTGTGTGTGTGTGATCTGTGTGCGTGCACACATTTTCTTTTAAAGGAACTTTTTTCTTTATGTTGTCATAACTTGCATTTTGTGTTGACTGCTTTGATAAGACAAGAACCTTTGACGATACTCAGTTATGCAGGCCTTTCCAACCGCGTTTAATTAAACTTTTTATTTATTTCTTTACTTTTTTTTCTCCCAGACATCTATTGGCATATTGATTTTCTTCTCAGCGAGACCTTTACCCAAGGCCTTTAGCGTGTGAGCTGCCCTTTCTGCAGTGAATGCAGCACATTCTGGCCCGTATGTCTGAGCGAGAGAGTACACTGTCTTCTGCCCTCTCTGAAATGCATTGAATGCACAGCATCAGTTCTATTTAGAAGTCAGCCGTTGAGCTAAATCTGGTTGAGGACTGACCCTTTTAACCCTCTACATGGGAGAACCACTGCAATAATGATGATTTACTTCTAGTTATTGCTTCAAAACACAACCAGCCCATTTTTATTATTATTATTATTATTATTATTATTATTATTATTATTATGGTTATTATTATTTTGGTCAAGTGGGGAAGATAAGCAATATTAAATATTTTTCATTGTTTCAATTTCAGGGCAACTGTTTAAATGGCCATCTTTGGTGTGGGAAAACAATGCTAATATTGCAGAATCACAAAAAAAAAAAAAAAAAAAAAAAAACTACAGTATGTACTTTTATTAGATCGTTTCACTGACATTTCATTTTAACAGACAGACAGAATTTGAGTATTTATCCAGCACATTGTGGTTTTATATCATATCTACTGTCTATAACACTTAACAAGAAAAAGGCAACATATTATCAATGGTCATAAACCGCTATGCAGCTTTACAACTTCTGAAAACTGGGCTTCTTTATGAGCAGGTTGCTTTGTAAGCCAATTTTATTTGTATTTATTAGTTAATGACAGAAATCCCTCAGTCAGTCAGTGCCTGGCTACTTCCAGAGCAGTGTTCTCTAAAAAAGCTTTAACCAGTTGCCAGGCTTGAGGATATTACATTATGTTTGTGAAAAATTCCAACTTTACATTGAAACATTAAATCAACCAACCAACTAACCCTTCCCTAACCAGTAAAATAATATTAATGTAGATAAAATAAAACTCTAGTAAAAAAAAAACAAAACATACACACACACACACACACGCACGCAAAAAAAATAAGGAATTCTCTAAAATTACTGTCATTCTCTCAAATTACTATTTTGAAATAGCTGAGTGGAAAACTATTGAATTAAACATTAGTTAAAAAGACCTCAGTGCCTTGTTTTTCTGACAGGCCATTATGCATCACACAGCTGGCTCTGCTCATTCAGCTTTCTACCAGCGGGTCCTGCGATTCCTCGTGCAGCAAGCTCAAGTGGCAGTTGCAATGCCATCTGGAAACGCCCTATTGTGTGAAAGCGCCCGGTTTTGTCCACCCTTGCAAACACTCAAATGAATAACAGAATCATTGGTGGTTCGTGTTTAATATAGATTGAAAAAGGGACGGCCTTTAATATTGGTTTCATTAATTAAATTTGTACAACCAATGTGACACCATGTCTTTAAATGAGCAACTCTGCTACATATCACCTCTGGGTCCCTCCTGCCCCACCAGTCCCCTGCAGCATGTCTGGACGGAGGCTCACTCTTACCAGGGACATTTGCACTTTATGAACCATTTCAGAGAATGCACAGGGACTGAACACAGGAGCAAAACACACAAAACTCAATCTCTCAGGGCGCTCCCTCTTTCCATCACCTAGCAACAACCCTCATTAAACGGCAACCACTTGTCCATAGTAAGCAGTCAATTTGAGCCATTTGCAGCATTCAGTCTCCCTTTTCAACAATTACTGCACCTGGCTGTTGCTTGGACTTAAGGTATGAAGCATGTATTTGAGAACCAATTGAGGTCTGGAACACAGGCTCAAAATGTTGAACAAACATTCTAACATGCCCACTTTTTCGTGGTTTAAGGAAAAATATCTCTCTTCTTGCTTCATGAATGAGATGAAATGTCTGTTATACTGGGGGGCTGTTAAACAGGGACTTGTTTCTCTAATAGCGGTTGAGAACTCCATGTGGTTAGAGTGAATCAGTTGTGATGGATGATATAAAATCACAACCTGATTCTACTTCAGACAACATCATTCTTCCTCACATTTAATTAAAAAACATCCTCCTTTACCTAAGTGAATATAACAGACATAATTAATTACATACTTGATGAAAAAGAAGAAAATGGCTGCATGTGCAAGAAATCTTGAGCAAGAAATGTTTTGCATCAGGAGGAATCTTGGTTGTGAGCTGTGAGCTTTCTAAGCTGTGAGCTGGACAAGTTGCTTCTTTTTTCCAAGGCTAAAGAGACACTACGAATCATGGCTGCAATGGTAAAAGGGTCAAAGGTTACTCCTGTATGGGTACCTGGCGGGACAAACTCCTGTTGAACATTTAGGCCACTTTCAACCCTCCCATCCCCCTGCCTGCTCCCCCAACCTCCTCTACAAGGAGCCTTAGCTTCTCCATCATTGGCACTGTGCTAATAATCCCCTACTTAATGGAATTGTCTAGTGACTGCAGAGGGACTGAAGACGGATGGTAAATAGGGGAGAAAAGAGAATGGGAAACTCTAAATGATCCTTAGGGTTTCTTTCACATCACACATTGATCCTGCTGTCAAAACGGCAGACGCCAATCTTGGCTCCAAATGACTGCAGTTCCTTGACTTTCCAGCTCTTCTCTAATGATCGCTCACAACTAGAAGGTGTCAGCAGCTTGTAATCCATTTAATTTATCTTTCTGTTTATGTTCAGTTTTTTTTGTATTTATTCATTGGTGATGTTATTATTTCATACATTGCTTTGTTTTCTCTGTTATTATCCTCTTTCCCTGCTTCTATTTCTATGTTTCTTTGCTTTTATTCGCCTAGCCCTCCTTGTTCTGTTTGTTAATCAGTTAACCACGCCCCCTGTCATGCTTCCTGGTTCTAACCACACCTGATTTGAGTTTACCCCTGTTGATTTGATTCCCCGATCAGTTTACAAGTTTGTCTCTTCTTTCTGTAGTTACTCACGACCCTTTGGATCTCTGAGAGTAATTTGCCATTTCTGATCTCTTTTTGCCCACGGTTTACGAGACTACTTAGTCAAAGGTGTACTGTGATTGCTGGTCACAAATTTGGCTGGTCTCTCTACGTATGATTCTGCTATCTCCCTGGTTTAGCATTGTCATCAATAGGCTTCCGATGCTTTGGGTGTTATTTGACCTTGATTTGGATATTCATCTCTGTGCTGCAAGTTCCCTGACACTGTGCAACCACTCTTACTTTCTCAATAAAGTTTGACAAATTGATCCTCTGTCTGCACTTCAGTCCTGAGTTCCTAGTCTGTCAGAAGAACAGGAGCTAGATGAAATAACTGAGGACGCATAATGGACACAATAGCTTTTTTCTTCTTTTTTTTTTAATTGTATATTTTTGAGGAAAAATGAATGCATAAAAAATGTTCTGATTTTCACTTGGGTTAGGTGATTGCGCAACCTACTGGGAACTTGCTTCTCGTTTTAAGCAGGCATGAGACTCAAAGTTTGCATGTTAGCCCTCCTCCTGAACTCCTATCTCTGGAAATATTTCTCCCGATTAAATTGTGGGAAAGAGGGATGATCTCCAAGGGATTTTTAAATCCTGTTTACCGTATGTCCGACCCACTTCTACAGTATTTCCCAATTTGAGAAAATGCATGAAATACTGATATACGCTAAATACGAGATGAACATTTCATTGCACTACATTCTTCAACTAACTCTCTGAAATTTAAAAATAACATTCTTATTTAGTTTTGCATTATTGAAACCCAAACTTTCCCACAAGTTTGGCAGTTGGAGGATGCAGGGTTCAAAACACTGTGCCACACCAAGAAATGGTGTCATCAGAAGTGGAGCCATCACACAATTTTTCAACTGTGCTGTCTATTACTAAAGCTAGCAATCAATTTAATGACAATCTTCGCAGCATAAGTCATGAAGAGTCATGAGATGCGGCGATAGTTTGGGACGCCGTGTCACATGAGGGCTGCTTCATTAGTCATGTCTGAAGTGCTGCTCGGCTAGCGGGGTGTTATTTGTGCTCCCTCTCGACTGGAATGTAAGCGGGCCGGCACCCTCCCTGAATGCAAAAGCGAGGCTCCCAGACTGAGCCGTGTGACTGTTTACGGATGAATCATGAGAACTCCAGTGTGTCATCACCGCCGCGCCGGCGATGGCGAGGAAATTTAGAGGGGTTGAGGGTGTAGTAAGACAGGAGAGAAATGGGGCCAGGAGTGGCGAGGTGGGCAGGAAAGGAGGGGGCGTTGAGGGATTGTATTTATTAGGTCGCAGTTTCCTTCAGTGGGTTTTTCTCCGACGATGTATCCCCACAGCTATGTGGAGGCATAAAAAAATGTAAATAAATGGACTTTGAGGATATGGGACGGTAAGAGCATCTGCCGCCAAGGACCAGCCCATCACTTTCAAAAGCTCAGCTGCTTTATAACCGGCCTCAATATTAACAGCCTCTCCCACCCCTCTGCAAATACAGGGAGATGCTTTCAGACCGCGTGAAATTAGTTAATGATTTATTTCCGGGCAGGCCCGGAGCGCTGTAAAAAATCTTTAACGTATACTTATTCCTTATTTATGGGGAGGCCTGGCGACAGCGGGAAAGCTAGTGGTTACTCAGCATAGTGATGCCAACCGGAACAGCGAAAGGTCGGTCACCCCTTTAGCCAAGGCCTTAGCCAGCAACCCCGCTACCCCCCCGACACACACACACACGGACACACACACCAACACACAAACCCTGTTAGGTGGAAATATCATTCCATGTGGTAGGGAGTGCTTGTCAAAGTGCCTCAATGAAATAATAACAAGGAGCCGCGACCAAAGCATTTGTATTTTTATTTATTCATAGTTTCATCAATTTAGTTCCACTTTATAGGGCCTTTTTAGGTGTCAATAGGGTCCTAGTTCGACTGATGTGGATAAGCCTGCTGCGGCAGTGGATTGGCTCATTTGGAGAATGGTGCCATTAATAAACATGTCTGCCAGCCCTCTCACTGCCCCTCGCCCTGAAGTCTGAACGCGAGGGGCCTCACTCTGCATTTCAACAGGCCATCCAAATGTCTAATTTCAATTCTGCTCTGCAGGATTTTATCTCCCCTCAGGATCAGGAAGGTCAGAGTTGGGGAGGGGAGGTGGGGGGTATGGTAAAGGTTACTGTGATGATGATGCATTTTTGGAGTGCTGTTTTCTCTGAGCATGCCAATGGTAGGCCAGTTTTTTGTTGTGAGACCATTTTTTGTATTCATCTAGATTATTTATTATTGACTAATATGCGAGACATGCTCAGAATACAGTAGAATCATATGTCATTCTCTTTTTTTTTGTTTGTTTGTTTACATTCTCCGACACAGTGGAAAACATCTGATGAGGCAGGTGCCATATAGTATACTGGAAAATGTGAATGGAGTATTGTATTGTGGAATCCTAATCCTAATCTTTTCCTTTTGTGCATGTTGATGGTTTATTTTTGGAATCAGAATGTACTTGCCACAGCACCCAGTCTGCTCATGTGTTTCCCATTTACTTTGATTTTAAGCACCAAAATAAGTGCAAATTTAAGGAAATGCAGCACAATGGAGGGCATTTCTGATTCTCTAAGATGATCTCACATTAACCACTCTGAATGCTGTTAGTGCATTTCCACGGACAGTCTGAAATTTGTGCACAGTTAAATGGCACAGTCTGTAGCTCTGCAATTGACTATAATTTTCCGCTGTAATTCAGGTAGGCTATTTCTTTGTGTGGAGACAAATTCAAACAAGCCCAATAGCCACGTTAAATTTGATTTTAATGCAAGGACTTTATTTGAAATGGTTCAATTTTATGAATTGAGACATTCCATTCTGTTGAGAAATATTTAAGAGGTCCATTTTCTCTTCAACTAGCTGATAAGATCGGTGGCTCGATATTTCTTTTTAGACATTATTATTGCTCCTCCATTTTTGTGTGCCAAATTAAAATTGATCCCTTGTAAAATGACATGCAAGTTTCCAATTAACATTATTGAATCAACGCTTGCATAACAAAAATTAGCTTCTGACTATTTGTGCATTCAGACGAAATGTGACACATTTCGAGATCCTCCCTTATTCATATAAAGAAATATTGTGCTCTTGATGCAACTGTGTTTAGTCTTGTCAAGCAATGCTAAAGCCTTGCTTCTCAGGCAAGGCTCTTGTTCCCCCTCCTGAGTCAACACAGCATGTTTTTACTAAGCTAACTAATATACATAGTTGGAGCTATTTACCATAAGCAGCTATTGGTATTCTGCTATGTGTGATTTCCTGGGCATATGGTCTTAGCATGCATGGCTTTCACAAACTACACTAATCGCTAGCAAGGACAGGAATACAGATATTAAGCTGCAAGGTGATTGGGACCCTAGGCTTAACGTACTTCATAAATATCCAACAGCTACAAGGATATCGTCAACATTATCAGCAATGCTAATTACTCTGCTTATTTTCCCTGAGTGACTGCTGGATGATTTGTTTGATACCTGTTATTCTACTGCAGGGCTGGACTTATGAATAGTTACGATTTATTTGCGTTTACTTACAGGAGCTTACTTATTCTAGCCCATATGATTTTGAATTAACTGTGCAATCGCCAAACTGCAGCAATTATTATCTTGGCTCTGAAAATAGGTTTTTCTTTTCCTTTTTTTAAACAACAACTCAAAACTGCAATTACACTGCAGATCATTGGATGGAGGGAAGGTGAGACACTATTGTACACTGACGGGTCCAATCTCACAGATTAATGAGTCAGTCAAGCTCGCCAACCGTGCCCTGGGGAAAACAGGACATATGACGTTCTATATCAATAAAAAGGCATCTCCACTGCAGTGGCTTCCACGAGGCTTCCAGCTACTGGGAGACCATTTAAGACGGCCGGCTGGATTTATATCCTAAAATCAACCAGAAAAGGTTAAGTACAACTTACTCTGGCTCTTGCAACATGCTTGTGTTGGGGTGGGGGATTTGGGATCAGGAGAGCATGGGACAGAGATTGCATGTTCTAAGCCAGTAGAGAATTTAGGTCATGAAAAAAACTGTAAAAGTGGAAAACCCAAACCCAAAGGATTATGCAACATTAGATACTTGGCAGATGCTCTTTCACATTTTGACTTCCAAATATGGAGAACACTGTTGCATGGTGCCTTGGGTTCTTTAAATTACATCATGGCTGTCCATTTCCAGTAGGCAAGTATCAAGGCCTTTAAGAAACAAATGAAGGGTTTTGGGGCAAATTGGGTGTGTCTCATTTTGCCCCCAAAACCTTCAAATGTACTTTCCTTATGTGGCTTTTTCTCAAAGTGAGTTCACGCTAAAGCATTAATATTTGACAAGTCAATATGAGATTCAGCTTGTCTTTATTCTTTTAACTAGTAAACACTGAAAAAGGAGGTTCTCCAAAGGCAAGACCACACATGGTATCATTCAACACTAATCATTTTGATCCACAGGCCTATTTTGTGGACTACTCCACATGTCCATTGAAAGGACCCACATTTTGCAAAATACCTTTTTTCCAGTTCAGTCAACCTGCACAGTATTTAACCTGCACCAACTTTAATAGCCTGTTAGATCCCCCTTTTCTACTTCAACATATGACACCAAAGTTTTGAATTCCCCACTGTTTAGACCTGATCTGGGGTACGTTTCCCAAAAGCACAGATGCTGACCCACATAGTTGAAACCTTTGACTGCACACAATTGGACTATGTAAGTTGCTAACATCGTTAGCGACTGTGCTTTTGGGAAATGTACCCCTGCATAGTTCACACCTAATAACTTTGGCTGTGTGCCCTGCTCCCTCCTGCAGTCTTGGTTGACCTTCCCACGTCTCTCTCCCTCATAGCACTAATGTCGCTTATACAATATTTAGCTGTGTTCACTGGCCAATCAGGGGAGAGCTTATTATCACAGAGCAGATTCCCACTCAAAGCAGCCTGTTCTTCAGAGGGGGCAAAAGACACGCAGTGAATGACCTACATTATGCGATGGATTTTATGTTATTTATTTATTGATTGATTGATTGAGTTTTGCTCATAAGTTTATAAGCCTCCCTTTTAGAAATCCAAGAATACAGTTACTTGGAAGAGTACAGCATAATGTGTGACCCTTAAAAAAAAAAAAATCAATGAATAACTGGCAAAAAGTCAAGAAATTTAATACTTGCGATCGGATTAAAAATGATCGTTATAAATATGAGGTTATCATATTCACCTTAATACATGGTCATTGTGAAATCAATCATGTATATTTTATATCTGAGAGACATTTACTCAATATAGAATGCATGAAATTTAAGAGATTATGAGGCTACCACACCTTTGATTACTACTCTATTGATGGTTGGATGTGATTGTAAGCGCGCACTGTCAATGCATGTCCCCTTAGTGCTGCTACAGTAACTGGCTATAGTCAGCAGGCCATGTAATCTTATGGTGTCTGTACGTGATCCCATAGTTGGTTTTAGAAATAAAATTCATGACAATTTGCAAAATATTATTAAAAACGCATAAACACCTTGTTCTTCTCATGCTATAGTCCCAATTTTCTGAAAATTAATTAATTCTGATGGCTATTTCAGTCGCTAATATTTATGTACAACGGCTTTTATAAAAGCCGGGCACTTCCTGGCTTGGCAATTTTGACCAATCAGGAGGCAGCATTCAAGCTGCACACTTGTTCTTATGAGGTGTTCTCATGTTTGTGAGCAATATTCTGTTCCAGTAGATATTTTCTACAGTAGTCTGATAAATGAAAAGCAGAGGGAGTGACAAGAAGCACAAACAATTAGACTTCCACAATAACATTTTCATTTACAATGTAAATTTTTATTTTTTTTCTATAAATTCAACAGTGTATTATCAAATTGAACTATTTCCTACTGCAATGTGCATTATAAACCCATCAATTTATTATTATAAATTCATTATCGTAAAGCTGGTAGACAATGCCTCATTTGCAATCGGGGCTTTTAGAAAGCATACAAGACTGAATGAAATATGTAGGCACATTGCTGATCTCCATTGTGATAAATAATGATATAAAAAATGCATCCAAAAAGAATCAGACTTCTTTTTTTAATTCATTTAATAAAGTTATAAAATGTAATGTTCATTGATGCAATGACCAGCAATGTAACCCTACATGTACATAAAGCAGAAAGTACATGAAAGGAACACGTGGGTAAATTAACAGAACACACGATTGTAAAACTTCAACCACACATGACGGTTTGTGAACTCTGGTTGGCTGGTTTTGTGTTTTCACTGCCTTTTGTGTTGTGTGGTTGAAAAGTCTTAAGATCTTGGGTTCAATTATTTTTCTCACACATTTTATCCTATGAAATGTGTGTCTAATTTTTACCAAGTAACATGAAAGTTCTTTCTTCAATACATTGTAACATTGATTTACACCATGACTTCCAACACAGCATTTTCATTTGATCAAGTGTCAGAGGTTACTAGCCTCTGACATCACACCTTTTGTATGTCCACTGGAATAAAGCTTAGTTCATTATTCTGTATAAAAGAAAGGCAGAAGAGTTAACCATTTCCAATATCAATCTCTATGCTACTGCATCATTTTTATTGTGTATACCTTTTAATAATAATGGTAATTCTGGAAGACGTTCACCTCGATAGTCATTAGTAGGCCTATATTTCAATTTTAAAGTTCTCAAAACGTATCCAATGAAATAAAAAAACAAACAAAAAAAAAAAACATGCGAGTATGTGATTTCATTGGATATGTTGTGAGAAATTAAAATTGAAATAATGGTTATTACAATTCAAACAATCAATGTGCATCACAATTATTAATAAAAGTTTTGATTATCTAATGATTAGATAGTATCTCGGTCAACAGTAAGAAGGCCAAAGTCATGGTTATTTCGAAGTCGGAGACCGCGCCTACGTGCCGTCTACTACATGGCACTGTTGTCATCAAACAAGTCTCCTCGTTCAATTACCTCGGGGCATTGATAACATCCGACTGTCGCTGCAGGAAGCAAATCCGCAGAAGGATCAGTCTAGCCAAAGATGCCTACAACAAGATGAAGCACATCCTCAGCGACAGAAAGCTATCCATGGAAATTAAGATCCGATTACTGAAAACCTTTGTCTGGTCAACTCTCCTCTACGGTTGTGAATCATAGACTTTCACAGCCAAAACCCGCCGCAACTTAGCAGCCGCCGAGATGTGGTTTTACCGCCCCATGCTACGCGTCTCTTATGCAGATTGGGTCACCAAAGAGGAAGTACTCCGACGGGTCGGAATGAAGCGACAGCTCTTACATACGATCGAAGAGCGGCAACTGAGGTTCCTTGGACATTCAATCCGCAAAGAGGCATTTGAAAACCTGAGCCTCTCAGGAAAATTGGAAGGCAAACGAGCCTGTGGCGGGCAGAGGAAGCAGTTCCTCCACAACTTCCAGCTCGAACCCGCCCGAAAGCTCTGGGACAGTGCAAGAAACCATGAAAAATGGCAAGAAATCGTTCGTCAAACACAAAATCGGTGATGGCAATTACTTTGTCGTCGTAGATAGTATCATGTCTGATGGCCTTATCATTTTGTTTCAAAGGATCACTTCAGTGCATCATTTCATAATTGTAAATTCAACTTCTGATCTAAGTGCAAAACAATAATATTCAGCATTCTGTACAACAGCATTGAGCACTGGTCAGTCATATCTTGACCTCTATAAGTAGTATTATTGCAAGAGCAGAAAGGGCTCTGATAAAATCTGGCATAGAATCTGAAAGTTCCAGAAAATAAATATTTTGCATTCAGATCAAAATTTATATTAACACATCAGCTGAGATTATTTTAGATATATCATAGTATTATAACAACATTTTTAACAGTCAGACTATAAAAATTTCAAGTTTAGACCTTCTGGAATAGAAGAAGCCATTATTCAGATTTTCATGACAAAAGGCAATCATCAGACGACAAATTCCTTTGTCGTGTGACGATTGCCTTTTGGCATGAGACGTAGAGTAACGGCTTCTATTCCAGAAGGTCTATACGTGAAGTTATTATACATTACAATTGTAATAGGTAATTGTAGAGTACGTCCCTGAGGAAGTGGCAGTAGTATGTTTAATCAATTGAAGTGACAAAGTTATATGAATAAAAAGAAAAAAACATTTTTTTATTTGTTTCATTCTGTGGTTTTCTTTTGACTTTGCCCTACAGACCACAAGATTGTATAATGTTCAACTGAAAGGTGTCACAGCATGAACCATGTCCACGTGTTCCATTTTGGATATATTGAACATCATATAATTTTCTGTGAACCCTCAGCTTTAATAATTATGGTTGAGTTGATAGCAGATTGTTGCACATAGAATATTTTTAAAAGACAAGATTTCTTATAAAATGCTACCACATTTCTGCGTACTTTCAGGAGTAAAAGCTTGCGAACATGAGAATTATTCCATGTTAACTGTCTGGTATCAATAAAAAAAGGGCCATTAATGAAAAGTCCAATTTAGAATAACATTATTGAAACCCCACCCATCCCTATCATTCGTAAACTTAGGCTTGAAGTTTGAACTGATCTTATGGAATTGGTATCTTGCTTAGATTCTTGCAGGGCTTGGGCTTGGGGCTTGACAAATCATGGTGACATCATGCTGGAACTGAAAAACACTAAAAACTCCAGAGATTACTAAAAATTTTAAAAACGTTTTCACCAACCATATTTCATATTTCCATGGTCCATTGGAAATGTGTTTGTGTACAGGTTTTAGAGTGTCTGTAGTATTTGTGTGAAATTAACTTAGTCTTTGGGCAATCATACATTGGTGTGTGTAAGAAATGGTAGCTATGTGCACCAGTTTAATGTACAAAACAAATCAAAATATCCAATAATATACACTCAATCCAAATGACACGATTATTTGTTTGTGAACAACAATAAATAAGTATTTTTACAATTGATTACATGAAATATCCGGTATTTTGAAGTAATATACATCAAGACCACGTTATAAAATTCAAAGAACCGCTGGACAGCATGCTTTAGTTTGTCAGGAGATTCCCCAAGTTCATAATTTGCCCAAAACAAATAAGTAAAAACAATTCAATAGCCTATCAGTTAGAACTTATTTGCAGTACACACTGCTCTTTCCCTTTTAAAGGAATTCTTGTTGAAATGGTATTTTACTAATTAGTGGATTATCTCAATAATGGGACAGAGGATTTTGGAGAGCAATGGTGTTTTTTTCTTAAGTATCAACCATATGATCAATTAATAATGTAAGTGTGAAAAACCAATCGGGGGACTACGCTATTTTCTAAATGAAGCCATAACACTCCGATGGCCTTTCTTGCTTCTATGAATGGAAACATTCTTTGCTGGGACCAATTGATTTGAAGCATTTGTATCTTGAGAGTTAAACTGAGAGTCAACCAATTGTTATGTAGCATTCTGATACAGTGTGACGACAGAGGAATAAAGACCAGTGAGGATTTAGAGTAGCAGTCGTCCAGAATCACGTGGGGACCGATGACCTTGAGATGTATTGGTACTGACAACGGGTGAGAAGTCTAGAGGTTGCTCTGTGATAATCTGCTTGTCCCACACCTGTCCATGATTCCCATCAGTTAAACAAAGCGACATTGTGATGGCATTCAGCTTGGATAAAAGTCCCAGCAGGAGACACATTGACTGGCCAGTACTCACTCTCCGCTTCACGGTTTATCATCCAGGTCAAGATGACTCAGGGGGTAGAGGAGGTAGATGAGGGTGGAGAAGGATTTGTTCCCCAAAGACTAGCAATGATGGGCTTGTTTACACCCTGCTGAAAAATTCAGGCAGAAGCAACATTAACTGGTCCTGCTGAGTTATCTTGTTTTGGATACTTTGTATGGTCAATTGGTCCATCAGCTTATCTGCTCGCTAAAACAGCTTAACCTGATTTGCCATACAATAGACCAGCATTCACAACTAGCAGAGCAGTTATGACCAGCTAGAAGTGTCCAAAACGCCTCTAGTACCATTGAAAACCAGCTTGGGACCCACCAGGGCTGTGGAAGAATATGTAACACACTACGCAGCATTCATCACTCACTGCAGTAGCATAGTAACTGCCTTGAGGTTCAACCAATCAATCAATAAAAAGTGCAAAAAGACACACAATGCAGAAATGTGATTGAGTTATTACAGCATTGACATGATTGTATAAATGAATTAAAAAAAAAAACGTGGCAAACTGGAAAACAAATGGAATAATTTTGCTGAGAATGAGTGTTAAAAAGTACACGAGAAAAATAGTGGCACAGAGAGACTACAGAAGAAAGGAAAGAAGTACATGCTGGTAATAGGCGTACACATATACTCATAAAAATGCTTATATATCACTTCATTACATAAATACAGCAACTGTTAGGCAGAAGAAATTGCCATCAGTGAAATATTGAAGGCTACATCGTTAACGTTACTGCGAGTACAAAACAAAACATGTTTTTATTGACCTGTATAAATGAATAAATGTGAGTGACATCGGAGCCAACGCAGAGAGTTTTATTGGAACATGGGAAAGTGATAACTGAGATGTTTACATGCTGCTCATAGAATTCCAAATGGACTACCGGGAAAGTAGTAAAAGGAGGAGGTAATCTGTGTATCATTTACCAGCCACTCTCGGGGGAAATGTCTTCTGCCTGCTCTGTATTATGATAATTATGATCATTTTTTTAAATTTCATACATTTAAATTACCGCACAATACATAATTTAATATGAAAATTAAATTGATTTAAAATGCATCACACTTTGTCTTGTATGACTTTTATCAGCATAGTCTAAGAACACCAAGGCCCACTTCAGGGGCAAAAAAAGTACTTTTGTACATATTATGCTGTGATGCCCCGCCCCTTTGGCATTCCTTTGCCTGGCTACCTGCCCTTACTCAATTATTCAATTATCCTCAGTTCTCTTCAGTTTATGGTTTTCACCTGTTTCCTTTTAGTTAAATAAAATCCCCTTTTCTATTTACAGCTTAGTTTACCCCTTCATGGGCAGGTAGCCATAGTCTGTTCACCTTTTTGTTTAGTGCACTCCTTTTCAGTTCTCCTGCAAGTTCTGTATTTATTTTTGTCATTCTCACTGTCGTTATTTTCATTATTTTCATCCATGCCCCTGCACTAGGGTCCTGAGCTCCGATCCTTGCCCTGGTGCACTTTTAACATCTCTGAGTGTCAGGGCCTGACAGATGCATTTAAATTCTACATATAATTTCATTATTCATTAATGTAATTAATTATGTATTGTTAATTATTAATGAATTTGAATATAATTTAAAAAAAAAAATAAAAAAATAAATAAACAGCAGATTCGGTCAGAGACAGACCTGAGGGTGACTGAGAAAGTTCAGATCTCCAAGAAATTTTGGAAACTCACTGTTATATCTCCAGCATTCCTCCCCATTCATTGCAGTGTTCTGTTTTCCAGGAAGATCAGACATTGGAACATAAACAACATGGCCCCTGAAGCAGAGGCGGAGAAAAGCCTGATACCCCAGTGACGTCTCAGCAGGTGTTCCCTCCTCAGATGGTCCTGTCTCGTCGCATATCCGGATTCCTCCGAGCGGGCAAAGGAGGAGGCACCGTTGGTGACAAACTATTCCCTCCTACAAACCAGAAAACCTTTGAAGGATCACAGAAACTTGTTATGACTTAACAGGAGCCTCCTTGCACAATAAGGGGAGTTTCATCTGACACAAGCCAGGAAACCCTGGATCATGGCATCCAAAGCAAAAAGTATAACCACAGCTCGAATGACAAGGGAGCTAATGCAAACTGTTTTGCTTCTGCGTTTGGATGAAGACTCCCAATTTGCCTGTTAGGTTTTTAAGAATCTTTCGTTCAGCTCTTTCCAAAAAGCTCACATGAGATGCTAAAATATGAATCCTATTGTTCTGTATTGAAGCTTGTATACTTCCTGATTCCACCCGTAATTCCACTCTTTAATGCATGTTTTCCACAGCATAGAAGGTGCTGTTTTGACTTGAATTTTTGAGTAAATACTGTCGGCTTCAAAACAAAACTAAAGAATTCTGTTGTCTTCTGTGGTTCAAAAGCTAAGCTAGAGGGAGAGAGAGAGAAAGCTATAATTTTTTTCCACAGGCAGTTTTCCCAGTATTATGGCTTCCAAGGGATAATAAACACCTTATGGCCTATCAAGTGGAATTTCTAGAGGATAATATTGTGCAGCCTTTGAACCTCAGGGACTAGGCAATGTGCACAATGCCATTGGTCATCATCGCAAAGATGTCAACCGCACAGTGCTGTCACAGTGCTAGGAGAATGAGGGTGTTTTTGTTTTCTCACATGACACAAGATGGCGTGATGTGCTGGCATGACATTCACATAAATCATTTGCAAGCTAATCCATATTCAGCATTTAGGTCCTTGACTATCTCACTTAGCACTCATAATCATGCTCATGGAAAAATGCTGAAGTGTGAATATTGAGCATATTCCACACACCTTAAAAATAATAATAATAATAATAATAATAATAATAATAATACAAAGAAACATTGTTTTTTTCAAGATAAATTTGAGAAGTATACTATGGAAATATTTGGGTTTAGAGTGTTTCTGTTCAGCCTAAGTATGTGCTTAATTAGAAGATATTTCATAATTATTGAATATGCAGCATATATACTGTACGTATCTGTCCACTCCTCAAACACTCCCCTTCTGCTCAGCTCCTATAAAAGCCCTTGATCCTGCAATACCTGTTCCATTACAATCCTATGCATGTGCACCACCCTCCCATCATTGTCTGTCTACTTTTGTCACCCCAAATCTTTAGGACAAGGTCCAGGGATTCTTCGAGCCTGGGAGCAACAGTGAAACCCTTGCTACAGACGTCATTGTCCATATCTCTTCATCTATTCACTATTTATTGCATTCAACTGTAAACACCTGCTCAATAAACATCCTTGTTTGCATTGACTTGATGGTTTGATGGTGTGGTTCATAGTGAATGAATGCCCAGTTTTGGACCATAATTGTCTGACCACAGCACCTTGTCCAAAAAAACTGAATGTTACAACTCAGACATGTTTGGCATTCAACGTAGGTTTAGTAATATTAGTAGGGACATAAAATATATACAAGTATGTGTATGTGTGTGTATATATATATATATATATATATATATATATATATATTTTTTTTTTTTTTTTTTTTTTCAATGGGAAATGAGGGTCAAAAGTGAATTTGAAAACAGAAAATTGAAGGATAAGTCTTGAAATTCTCACTAAATGAGAAGACCAGTGATAATAAACATTAAATAATGCAGCCAAATGCCTTCAAAAACAAAGGCACAAAATGTTATCCGCTGACGGTATTAAAATACTGCTTGCTAGGAAACAGATAATTATCATACAAACAGTCATATTTACTGGCTCAGCAAATCCATGTAATGAGGTTATCTACTGCACAGGTCACCTTGTTAGCAGCAGATGTTTCTAAGGAACATAATCATGATCATAAACATATATGACCACGATTTTAATAAGGTCATTTGTGCAGTATAGTATATAATGGTTCATTTATGGTTTTACTCACTCTGTAACAGCGAACAACTTCAAAAACAGTATTTTGAGTTACTAATATATACTAAGCAACAACTGAATCTTTTAAAATACAATTAAATTTGGTTTGTATCAGCTGGCATATATCGCAAAACACAATAATTCCTCCTTCATCTGAATGTGGAATTTCATAAAATCATTCCAACTACTTGAATAAACCACAAGAAAAATGCAATTTATTTTACTTTTTCACAAATATTTATGCAATTAGACCATGACTATGTATATATCATAGGACTTAATTATATGCTGCATAAAATTAAAATATAATCGGAATTACTAGCTGTTAATAACAGACATTCTAAACATTCTCACTGCATTACGCTTCATGGTGTATTTAAACCAACAGTGTCATTAAACATACACCGTGGATGTTTACTGATATTTCAGCCTGCTATTAAAACACCTTTAGCAATGCATAATAAAAGGATTAATGTTCATTAGTGGTTTTGGTTTATTGGACCATGTATGTATGCTAATTCACAACCAATTTCTTCCAATATGTTGTGTGTCTCATTACATTTGTGCCAATATATTTATCTAATTAAAGAGAGGGAAAGTTGTGTATGAAACCTAATTTTAAGTTTCAAAATGATCATGCTTGTGAGTGGATTAAATGCTGAGATCTGCAAAGAGATGTAACACCAGTGAGGTGCCTATGAGGTCTGGTTCTTAATGTTGACACATGGTTAAATTATTCAAATATAGTCTATTTGAACTTTTCATCTGTCCCAACCATAGTAATGCTAAGTGAATCCAGTTAACAGACAGACCTGTCTTAATGGATGACAACAGCTCAAGGCCTGAGGAGTGGAGGGCTTACCCCTGAGTTTTAGGCTATTTTTGGGTCTCTCGCTGTGACTGTAAAATAATGAACAAATAACTTGCCAAAATTGCTAACTTTTAAAATGAGATATTTAACTTGTTTGCTTTAATAAAAAGAGGTAAAAAGATAATATTTAACTTGTTTGCTTTCATACAAAGAGGTAAAAAGGTGATTTAACTTGTTAATACCTCTTGGAATTATGATATTGTGAATTATTTTTTACACATCATCAGCTATGCGCTTACACCACATATTTTAAACCTCAGTATTCTGTTTGGCTTTCTGCTTTGTGTACCTGTGAGGTTCAGTTGAAACCAATGACACCATCAGTCCAGGAAATTGTTTTAATAAAAAGAAGTTTTTCACCTTGGTTGCTTCCCTCCAATTTGTTAAGAGAGGAACACAGAGGCTTAATTCCATTTCAAAGAAACGTTATTAAAGAGCTGATTGCAGGAAGCTGCCGAGGCCTAAGCCTGCTAAAGTGCTTCGGCAAAGAGAAGTCAGGGCAGAACACCAATATGGGCAATGACATTTATTCTTCTGAAGCAACCCCAATTAAATACAGCACAGGTCTGCATTGTTCAATACTCCTTGTGATATTATGCTCGGAATTAATATGCACTACAATATAATAAGAGGGGACAGAAAAAGCCACCCTGGCTCTTCCAGAACATGAAAGGCATTACAAAAAAACAGAATATAAATTGGTTGAGAAGCTGCCTGATACTTGCCATGCTGTGGAGCCTGTTTTACTTTGAGTACATTGCAAAATTAGTGATTGTGAGTGATTACCATCATGCATGCAAGTCCAAAGGTGAGTGCAGCTAATGCAGTTTAAGGATGGTACAGTATAAGCTAATATTAACAGTAGTTTAGATTGAAGGCAGTCAGCCTGCAATCTATTTTGGAGCACATTTGGATTGTTTTTTGATCAGTGTCATAAATTAATCAGCATCATGGCAACAATATCATATGACATTACATCCAACAACATTACCTGGCCAAGTTTTGATCATTAAACGCATTGCCCTCTTTCAGAAACAGCCACACAGAAAGAAGCAGGTTCCTCCTCATCTCTTGATGATGTCACTAAGGATGTGAGAGAAGATGAGCTTGTGAAGTGGCAAACGTTACTTAAAGTCATTACAAGCAACCATTTGACATGCAAAGTGGTTTTAAATGAGGAAATTCCTACTATTAGCGTACACGGACGTGCAAGCATTGAACTCTATGTCAGATGTAGCAGCCATAGCGAAACAGCAGCTGGCAATAAGGCACCTGCTCTGGCCATCACATGAGGGCACGGCCAGAGGAGAAACTACCAAATTGGGAGGGAACCAACAATTGAGTCACCATCCTACACATACCCATTACTGGTTACAGAGTTATAGGCTCCATTTGAAGTAGGCTGGGGAAACCATACACTCAAACGGAAACATACAAGTGAAAGAGGAAGGGAGGCACAGGTTCCTGGCTCCGCAGCGAATGTAAGATTTAAATTGATAATTGGTCACAGATACCAGAAGAGGCCACACCCTAGACATGAAACATATCATTCCAGTTCCTCTAGCTGCAGATGCATATTCTCAGGCTTTTTGTTTTCTTTGTCTGTAGAAATGTGTTGTTTTTATGTTGAGTTGATGTGTACCCTTGTTTTGTACTTAGGAAGTGAGAACACCGTGTTAGGGGCCTGATCTGAGAGAGAGAGAGAGAGAGAGAGAGAGAGAGAGATGGGGGAGGGCAGTCGCGTTTCCCCTCTGTGCTGGACAGCTTGATCTGACGGGCGCGCGCATGGCAGTTTCACAAGCTCTACCAGGGGGCAGTGTGCACGGTGGGTGTTAGCACAGCCATTTATAACCATGAGAGGCAGGGGGTGGAAAAGAGAACAGCCGTTCATTTATAATGAACCAGTGAGAAAGAGGCCCGACATTTCTGAGAGAGACAGAGGGTTGCTGCTGGTCACAGAAAGAAGCAGAATCTATCCTAGAACCGGGGGTGTGACACAGAGAGAACAGCCAACTTATAATGTTTCAGGAATGGATGGTGACTGGAAGAGGGCACAGTCATTAAATAGCAGAATGTGGGGGTGGTCAGGGGATCTTAATAACAGCTATTTGCAGGAAATAGGTGCAACTGCAAATCAGAGTGGAAGATGGAGAGAATCGGTATTTATAAATAAAGCAGGTGATTTATGGAGAGCCATTTATACCTATATCATAACAGAAGGAACAGCCATTTATAATAATATATTAATATCACCGGTGATCGACAGACAAACCATTTATATTTATAGCACAGCAGTCAGTGTGATGGACAGAGCAGCCATTTATATTAGAGCAGAGGGGGGAATATGGACCGGCCAATCACAGGAGAGAGGAGATAAAGGGCACAGCCAATTAAACATGGCAAAAGGAGAGGTAGTAGATATTGGTGGTGGAGGGGTGACCAAGTCGAAGGATACATTCATTTGTATCAAATGGAAATGACTAACCATTACAAGACAGATGTGGTTTTCATATGGATGCAAAGAGGCTGACATATTTCACCTCTCTGTGGGTTACTACAAGGTAGGAATTTATTAGTGTTCAAATCTGTTCTCTCAGCCTATTGTGGCATTCACTTTGCAATGAGAAAATGTATGTTTACCACAATTTGAAATGAATAGTTCCCAAGCCCTTGGAAAGAAATTATGGGAGAGCGAGCGAGAGAGTGAAAAAGAAAATGAGACGGCAGGGTAAGTGGGTGGAAGAAGTACCAAAGCAAGTCCTTGCGATACATAAAAAACACAGGTGCATCAGGGTGAGAATTATTCACTTAATGAGACACGAGAAAGCACCCGCTATTTATTCAACCTGCACACTGTAATACACATGCCACAGGGGAAGAAATGACCCACATAAAATTCAGATGGCACTGAAGGACAGGAAGCAGGTGCAATCATTGCCTAGAGGAGAGAAATAATCCAGCCCAATCTCATCCCTGTTTGCTCATTTCATCCCTCACCTCTCCAGCCTTTCTCTTTTCTCGTACTCTCCATTCATTCTTTCAGGCCGTACCTGTTTCCTCTTTTCTTCGCCTCTTCAAAGTTTGGTAATCCAATACTGCGAGGGAACATTTTTTTGTCCCTGACACAAATTAACCCTAAGAGTTCTAAATGCGTCTGTTGTTGCTCAATGATGTAAGATATCAAAATCAAAGCTGTTGCAAACCTATCATGTGGCGGCTTGTTTAAAAGAGCTCCCCAACAAGTCGCCACATGATAGACTTTCAACAGCAGAAGATAATTAAATTTATATTTTTAAAAAATTTATTTCAGCGCTCTAAGGGTTAAAATCGTACCTCATTGGTTGTGAATTGATTGCATCGTGTTTGGTGAATTGACTTACTGTCAGTGTCCTGTGTAGTGAAATATGCACGCTTCTTTTAAAATGTAACACCGACATGAAAAAGCCATGCTTTAATTGCATATTAAAATGAATTATCTCCATGGAGTTTTGAATAATTTCTGTTTCAAGGAAAGTCAACTTGGGCTTTCAGAATCATCCTGCCGGTGATGAAATGCATATCTGCTGAATCCAGAATGTTTGAAGTCAGTGAAGACAGTATTAAGGAACTGCCTCCACTTGTGTCTTCGCTTTGACTCTTATGGAATTTTGGCTGTGGGGCTCTGTGGCAAATGAAGCAAATATGGTTCAGCTCTAAACATCTCTGGGCCTCTATGTGGTGCTATGAGGTCTTTGACAGTATGGTGGAGGAGATAAAGCCTCAGAGCCTTCAGGCACTGAGGAGGGCATGTTTGCTGCCACCTGACTAATTGGGACATTTATTTTCCTTTTTTTTTTTTTTTTTTTTTTTTTTGGAAACACTTAAGATTACAACCCAAAATGTTCAGCATAATGATTCCGGTGTTATGGCATAATCTTTTGCTGTAACAATGTACCAGTACAGTATATACTAATACATATTGGTATATGTCGGCACTGGGGAACAAGATGTGAAAGTTGTGAAAAATGGGGATAACTATTCAAGGTCTTTGTTTGTGTGCGTGTGTGTGTGTGTGTGTGTGTGTGAGAGAGAGAGAGTGTGTGTGCTTGTGTATATGTGTGTTCCCCCAACCCAGAACCCTCATCCCTTATGCCGAGTAACAGCAATGCTGAGCTGCAGAAATGGTGTCAGAGAATGAAGCCTGCAAGGTTCAATGAACAGCAGAGAGCACAGGTGTCATATCCAGTCCTGGGTGTCTTCCGGTCTTCAAGATCTTCTCAGTGTCCTTTCGAGTCGAATTCATGGTGTCCGCTACTTTCCTGCTTCAAAGGCCCTCAAGAGCATGTTATTGCATTGGATGTTGGGAATATTGGAATTTTAATACACCCACTCACGAACAAAACACAAAGTAGTATTGAACAAAAACACAGCGTCTTCCCATGAACCATAAAGAATTATATACACCCCACAAAAGGTGAACAGAAATCCTGATAAATCTGTAATAAAAATAAATTCTTTGATAATAGTACTGTAGCATTCCTGTTCCCGTAGATTCTACAGAGTAAATCCCCTGAAATAGCCATAGATTATTTATGATAACTAGCCAGATTATTGCTGGCATAAATGTAGACAAAGCCTGTGTCGAATAGATGAGTTGTGATGTATTCTCAAGAAAATAGACTGTTCAATATCACTTGATAGCAGTGTCAGCACTTCCTGTTTCTGGATTTTATACATCTGTTAGGCACTCACAGAGTAAAGAGAACAGGCATTCCTGGTGCGAGCCAGAGGTGAGCAAGGAGAACTGCATTGCTTCTGGATTTCCAACTTTTGCCAATATTAACCCTTGGAGCGCTGAATAAATTTTCAAGAAATTAAAAATGTAAATATCCTGAGCTGTTGAAAATCTATCATGTGGCAACTTAACAAGATGCCATATGATAGATTTTCAACAGCATCTGATTTTGTTATTTTTCATCATTGGACAACTGTAGTTGCCTATAGCGCTCTAAGGGTTAAACTAGCCCATGATTTACTAATTTATGTTTACTGTAAAGGGCAGCTGCAGGGCTAGCATTAAAGGCCAGGTTTACAGGCACAGATTAGCCATGAGAAATGATTAGCCAACAATTTTCACTCAATAGTTAAATGACTTGATAGTTGTCCTTCAAATAATACAGTGAATCTGGAACATTTTCTTGATCTAGCAGTAAATGATGCCGCAATAAATTATTGTGCAAATGGAAAAAAAATGCCAGCGAGTTCACGTTTTTGAATTATCACGTTTTGATTAATTCATCATGATCCAGTGGTCTCAAAGGTGCTCGTCTTCATTTTTTTTTTTCTCTTGTACTTTCTTAGCCAAGAAATGGGAATGGTTGTGCATTTTCTGATAATGCACCAAAGTGCAATTTGATTAAAAAGCTTGAAAAAGCATAGAAAGTTGAGATTTCAATTGTGTTTGATGCATTGTATTGAATATAGCCAATTTTGGCCCCACTATTGAGGAAAATATGGCAAATTTTGGGTCCAGTGCTCTCAGGGGTGTTCATTATTCAAGGCTGTTCTGAACAGATCATCTGTCCAAAAGATCCTGTATTGTGAGGCCTTTATTGATGTAATTTTAATGTAACAGAATGGATCAGCATCTCCCCTATGTTGAATCATACAGATAATGGCTTGAAATCCTATATTGTTAAAGGAACAGCAATGGAATATTGAGCAGTATGCAATGACCAATGACATCGTGCTGAGCTGGAGGCGTCATCAGTTGGATGAAACTCAATAGGATGAAAAAGCCAGTCTGATTCAGCCCTCACAGCCATGACGTCGTACAGAGCGCAAACCACACACAAGTGCAGCCAGCTGATGACGGATCGTCACCCTGTTTTATTTATTTATTTTTCTGACGCAATATTTGACAGCACAAGTTTCTGCGGGATCCCAAGTCACTGGAATCGCCACTCTGAATTCGTTTTGTATGAACGCCGTGAGTGGTCCCACATCTCGACTGAATCATCTGGTGTGTGCTCTTGTGCAATTAGAATATTAAAAAATTGGTTAATTATGCCATCAAGCCTGTGGTCTCACTCAAAATCAGTTAGGATTTTGAAAATATTCCAGTGTGCACCAGGCATAAGCTTTGTTGCTCCTCAAATTGTAATGCATATGCTTGTAGGTCCAAGGCAGGCAACACTTGTTTCTGAATCTCGAATCAACTAATGCAGTTAATTATTCAGTTATCCCAACTATTTAATGTTTTACCTGGATTCCTTGTTAAGTTCATGGATGATGATTTTTGCTGATGCTGTTCTTATGTCCCGACATGAAACATGTCATTCTGGTCCACAGTCAGACCATTTGAATGTATAAAAATTCATCTCTAATTTGGCTATTGCCCCACTGGTGACAATGAAACAGCACTACACTGTTATAAACTGACTGAATTTAACAGTTAAATTAACGCATTGTTTTCTGGTTGTTTTAACTGTAAGTGGAGTCCTGTATGCATTTAAATGTGCTTTACACCTAACATACACAGAACTCTGTTGTAAACTAATTGTAAAATTACAGTTAAAATAACTGGCAAAAAAGGTGCCAGTTAAATTCACTGGCAAGAAAAGGTGCCAGTTTATAACAGTGTACCATAAACACCAGTCCTGTAAAAATAGAATTGTGTTGCCCAGGGATAAGTTTTCTCCCCTATAGTGCAGGCTGGGAACATTCTGTCCATGTGCTAGTATGGAAATGCCTCCACTTGCGCTAGTTCGGAAATTCCTGCACCTGGATTGGTTTGATTATGTCTATGCTTGTGCTAATTTGGAAATGCCTACACTGGAGTAATTATTTTTGACCTCATTAGCATCCTGAAGCTAACATATTCAACCATTTGTTGTGTATCTTGCTGCTGCCCAGTCCAATAAATATTGATTTAATGTTTAAAATTAGAGGGACTCCGAGAGTGCAAACCTCCGCCAAGGCAAAGTTAAAATCTTGCTGAGTGAACATGGCTGATAAGAAATTTAAGGGATCTGCAACATAGGATTTAGAGATGGTTGCTGTGGTGGCAAAAGTGTTTGACCGATTGTGGTCAAAATCAATAGCCTCCATCCCAGATATAATAGCATCCCATCCACAAAATTTCAGAGATATCCCTTTCATTACTTTTTGAGTTATCTTGTACACAAACAGACAGACAGACAGACAGACAAACCAGCGCCAACAAAAACATAACTTCCTTGGCGGAGGTAATAAATATAGTTCAATGTAGACTGAGGATTTTCCAGGTCTAACTTCACGTCATTGGGAGCTCTTAATATCCCCCTTTTTTGTTTGTATTTATTTATTTGTCTGTCTGTCTGTCTGTCTGTAATGAGCTCGTCCAGATATTTGGGATACTGCTTTGGATGTTTACCAATGAAATCAGCTTTAATTCATTTTCTTTTGACTCTCATAATCTTCCTTGCTAAAGAAAATTTGACCTGGGGAGGGGCTGCAGGTTTATGCACAAGCTTCTGGCTTCTGCAGGCTATAAATAGTTAAAGAAGCATTCAGACTAGATTGATTCAGGATGGTGGTTTTCAGAGCCCATCTCTGGTCTGCAGCTTTGTTCAGTTTCACCTTTCACCACACATCAGAACGGTTTCATAAAACTTTTATGGCGGTACTGAGAATGCTGTCACACCAGCACTTTGCAAGGGACAGAGAGGTGACAGTCAGTGGATGCTACCCATGACCTCCTTGGGTCACTGGGGGGAAAAATAATTGGAAATCTGTGTATTAGGGGTCTTCCCTAAGCCGGGGTACAATTGACACCTTTTTTAGACGTGTATTTGGTGCACTGATATGATAAACTGTTGGCACTCAGTGTTAAAAGGGTTGTAGGAATGAGCATTTAAAACCGATTTTGCGTGTGGAGATGGTAAGAGTGCCAGTGGGATGGGGGATGACTGGTGGCCCTCAGTATCCTCAGTAACTGCAACATTTGTGGTAAAAAGATGTATGCATTACTGCCCACTTGAGAAAATGAGGAAAAACAGAGTGCACAAACAATATGTAGTGGTGAATTGTGACAAATTAAATTTAAAAATGCATGTTGAAACCAGTAACATCTCAATGATGCGGGTGTTGACTGTTTAAGCGCTCATTTTAGGTGACGCTGGCTCAGGTTGGATGGACCTGTGCATCGTCTGCTTGTACTCCACATTTGAGCGTTGACCTTTACACTGTTGCCTTGAATACTTTTTCACTCTTCTGCAAAAAAAAAAAAAAAATCCCAGATTTTTTTTTTTTTTTTTCAGAGCAATGGCATGATTGTGTATAGGTGTCATGCAAAAATATAAGTTTTGTTCAGTTTAGGTCGCAGTCACTTATTTATGCTAATTGCACCAAAAAAAAAAAAATATATATATATATATATATATATATATTTTTGTTCAAATTAAGTCACTGTGACCTGCAGGTTTCATATCGGGCATTCCTATACACCTTTGTGACGATTCCAATCTGTTTAATGTAATATCAAGTCCGAGGGGTCTTAAGTGCCTTGCATATTTTGTTTTTTTTTTTTTTTTATTTCTGTTTTTCCCATGCTTATGTGTCCTGTTAAAGAAAAATGCCAAAGACACGACTCGACACAGGAGAACAGATATGGAGGCATTTTGGAACGGAACTGAGGAACAGTTTGAAAAACATGGGAGAAATGGAGAAACCTGTGAAGAGATGAGGAGGGAGGGCCAGTGTATGTGTGGAGGAATGAGGATGGCTGCAGTTGCTGGGCCACAGGGACATAGGGATGAATAATTTGGGCAGTGCTCGCTCCCGTCCGTCAGACCGCTGCTGCCTCAGCGTCGTGGCCTTCCGCTTCACTGGGCAGGGTGATTGACAGCTCTAAAGAGGCTGGTGTCAGCTTTACTACACCTCCCTTCCCCAGCCCGTCCATTCCTCCCCCTCCTTCAAATAGAGGACACAATCTGAATGCAATAGCAATTTGAGAGCCACCTCCAACACTTTTCTACCTCAGTGAGAGAGAGAGCACAGACCAGCCCAGGATGAGAGACAAACAAAGCAGTTGTAAAGAATAATACACAGGAAAAACATGAAATAAAGTGACAGCACAGCTTTTTCATGAAACTGTTTGACAAAATCACCTTGGCATATTGTCATGCCATGCCTCCAGCGCTCCCAATCACCGGACTACTAAGCCCCGGCCTTCATTCCACTATCCGTCTTAACCACCCGCAAAATAACAAGGAGAAAATATGTTAATTTAACCGTTAAATTCAGTCAGTCTATAACGGTGTAGTTTGATCGCTTTTAATAATAAAAATAATAGATCAAATTTATATAGCGCATTTCAAGGACTCAATGTGCTGTACAATGTCAGTAGACACACAGAGTTTTCAGCAAAAATCCTTGTACTCCAGTTTAAAAAGATAGGTTTTGAGGAGCATTTAATCTAACTGATACTGCTGACTTAAATACTCAGTGTCTTTTTATGTATATTTTGGGATAGCGTTTCCCGTTTGTTCGCGCTTGCCTTTTTACCATTGCTGCACAGCAGCAAAGACATAATAAACCAAGTTCATCTTTGCACTTGAATCCAGTTCACCTTTTGCCTTTTTCCAGTACTCTCAAAATGTGCACTGAAAAAGCCCTTACACATATGCACTAAATCTCCTGCCTGCTAATTGAAAAAGGGCCATGTATTACTGTTATTTGTGAGTATGCTACATAATGAGTGTGGTAAATATCAAAGAAGGTTGAGATGACAGCTATGATAGCAATTAGGTGTCTGAGGGGCACCGACCATCGTACTTGCGTAATATAGGTCTCATAAAACATTGAAAAGCACTTTTTTTCAAAAAAGGTTTTATTTACTGTATAAATTTGAAATAATAATAATTCTTTAGCGTATTAAAAAACATTGTTTTATAAATATTCCCTCACCTGTATAAAAAAAAAAGTGTGTGAAGATAAGTACAAGAATGTACACGATGCATAATTTGTGAGGGCAACTGGGAGGGCATGTAAAGGTATTTAATTCTTTTTTCTGGAAATTTTTTTTTTTGTTTTTTGGAAATTGACATCATTTTGAATTTTATGCCAGCAACACAATCCAAACAATCTGGGATAGAAACAGGACTGCTGGTAGGCCTGTCTGGGCAAGCACGGTGTCCGATTAGGAAGCCATGCTATTGTAACACATGCAGAATGTGTCTTGCCATTGTCTTATTGAAATTAGCAGGAATTCCTGAGAAGATGTCATCTAGAAAATAGCATTATTTTGCTTTGAATTGCATAAATTTACTTGAGCATCAATGGTATCAATACAGATGTGCAAGTTACCCATGCCATGACATACCTCCACACCATGATGGACACTGGCTATTAAACCTTTTGTTTGAAACAACTGGGATGGGTATTTTCCACCATGGAAAAGGAGAATTTAACATCCATTATTATTTACTGATTGGTATTTTCCTTTATGTTTTCCTTTTACCACAAATGTGGAATGGTCCAACACCAGTACATGTTCTCACTGTGCAACAGTCCACTTTTGATGAACTCAAGCCCAGAGAAGACGATAACTTTCCTGAACATATGGCTCTCTAGGTGCATAGTAGAGTCTTCATTTTAATTTTTGAATGCAATGATGAATAGTGTTTATTGGCAGAGATTTTCTAAAGGTGTCCCAGCTCACATGGTTACATCCAGCACAAAAACATGTTGGTTTTTTTTAATGTAGTGACACCTGAAGTAATGAGGGTTCGGGGCCCTCAATATTGCTTTCCAACATCTTCCTTTACAAAAGGAAATTAATGATATAATGTACTATAGATGGATTTATTTAGCTGATTTTATGTCATTTTTCAACATTTTATTGATTCATCCATTCAGTTTTTTTTTTATTTAAACATCAACATCAACCACTTGTTGCTTAAACAAATGGCCCATCTATGGATTCTTTGTTCCACACCTGTACACCCTTTTTTCATTTTTATTTATTTTTGCCAGAATTTAGAATGAGCGCATGTTTCAAAAAAAATGAAGTTGAGAAAATATAGCATTTGATATCTTGTCTTGTTGTTCTGTTTTAAAATATAGGTTGAGGGTCATATAAAACCAGTTTTCTTTTTTTACTTACATTTTCTACACCATCCCAACTTTTTTTTTTTTTTTTGAAATGGGCTTGTCATATTGCTTGGTGTGATAATGGGAACCCCATCAGTAAAAATTCAAGTTGGACTCCACTACATTTCAAATACAGCCTACCCTCTGTCCCAGGAGACTGAGGGTTAATAACATGAGGTTTTCTCATCTCATTCCTATTGAATGCTTGACTATCCTATCTCCACACTCACATGCAAGGCCTTTCTTTTACGGTCAGGTAATCTCTAATCTAATCCCCCCTCCTGTGACTGTAATGCCGCTGCTTATCCCTGCATTGTCCCAGCTCTCTTAGTAACACCAATGGAAATGCCAAACTGAAATATTATTAACAGAAATAACAAAAAAGCATCTCTGATCATTGTGCAAATTTGTCCAATCACTTTTTCAGCAGCATTTGTATCAATTTTGCCCAAATTTTGGATTTGGATGTGGGATCAATGTCATCCATAATCAGCTATAATCATGAGTGGTATTACAAGTAATAAATCAAGTGATGAGGGAGTCCATTTTATTTCTGCAATGCTCTCCTCAGTGGTGCAGAGAGTAATTCTGCCTGTCGATAATGCACAGCATTTTTTATTTGTATTTTTCGCCCACCGAAATAAAGGAGGTTAGCATGCTTTTCATTCTCAAAGGAGAAAAAAATCTTTTGACGTAGCCTGAAAACACAATAATGCTGTATTTGGCTATAAATTCAAACTGTATGTGAACAAAAAAAGGTCTAAATATAGCATGTATTGCTTGCTGCAGGAATTGTTTTATGTCCCATCTAGGGTGACATTCTGATTATAAGCATTTGTACCTTTTAAGCTACTTTTTACAAATCTTTTCATGAAAGTGCAGGGACACATCGAGGGCTGACTGCAATAAACAGTTATGTCCAATATATAACATCTGGACATAACTGTTTATTGCAGTCAGCCCTCGACATGACCTTGCTCAAAATGCTAATCTTCCCACTGGTTTGATGAATAGTGCTTCAAGGCTGCAGAATCTCTGTGCAACACTTCTCCAGTGATGAGAAAGAATTCTGTTTTTACAGAAGACGTTCCATAAAGCAAGCTGCTATCAACAGCTTTCATCAGCTACATTTGAAAGAACTGCTTCTGAAAATAATATTGGGAGGGTAATTTGGCAAAATTCAAGTCTCTCTTCATCTCTTTAAATCTTCGGTCTGAAGGTTAGTGAGCAACAAATTGACCTCAAAATGGAAGAAGTTAAATAATCTATTAGAACAGGTTGGCGTCAAAGTCATGTTAAAGATTGTACATTTTAATCCCGCATTATTTCTGTAAATTCTGTGGGCGCAAGGTCCTCACAAAGAGTACTTAGATTAATTGAATGTAGGAAGGCTGAGACTGTCATCCAGCAACGTAGCTGGCAGTATACACGACTAAATGTTGGATGGAGCGCATCGATAAAAATTGGCAGAAGGTTCCTCATCTTATCTTTTCCACCAGAGATGTCTAAAAAGCTAATAAACTGAAGTAAATGAAACTTATCAGACATACAAAACATAGATTATTGATGACCACTTGCAGCAAATAGCATTATGAAATTGTATATTCGGCGCTGAAAAGCCATCTCTGGCAGTAGCTATGTCTAGAAAGGTCATTGATGTACAACTAAAATAAGGAAAATTTAGGAGGGTATGTTAAATTAACATAAAAACTGAAAGCAGTGATTAGCAAAAAATATCTTTGACCCAAATTACGCTAAAAACATTATTACAACACAATTACTCATGATTCTTTATGTAAATTTAATTGATTTTTCAAAAAAATTCAAAAAAGTTGGGATGGTGAAGTATTTACCAGTTGTTGGCATTGTTGCCTTTTTCTCTCACAACACTTCTCACAATAAACGTTGGAGACTGAAGATGACAAGTAATTAGTTGCTGTAGGTGTAATTTTGCCTCATTCTTCCAGAAAACAGTTCTTAAGGTAAGCAGAACAAATCAGGATTGCAGGCAGACCAGTCCAGTCACGCACCCTTTAGTTGCACAGCCATGCCTTTATAATTCATATGAAGTGCAATTTTGTATTGTCTTGTCGAAGTATGCATGGGAACCCCTGGAAAAGGCATCATCTTAAAGGCAGATTATGTTGCTCCAAAATCTCAGTGAAGTTTCCAGCATAAATGATGCCAAATAACCCTTGCCAAGGGCACTGACATAACGCCATACCATGACATTGAATGGCTTTCGGACTTTTTGCTGCTAACAGTCTGGTTATTCCTTCTTCTATGGTCCGAAGCACAGGGTTTCCATTTCCTCCAAAAACTTCTGTATTCATTGCAGATGCCTCTGTGCTTAGAGAATTTGACAGTGCTTCTGGATACTGTAAACTTAAGGCTTCCTTATCGTGCATTAATGTTTTATCTGGCATCTGTGGATGTAACTACTTATTGAAATACTGCCAAAGGTTTGCTAAAGTAATCTTGAGTAATCCTGATCCTGGTTATATCACTTATAGATAAATGATAGTTCTTAATGCAGTGCCATCTGAGAGAGATTGGAGATAACAGATATTCAGTTTAGGCTTGTGCCCTTGCCCTTTATGCGCAGAAATTCCTCCAGATTCCTTGAATCTTCTGATTATGTTATGAACCATAGAGGGAAAAGTGTCCAAATCCCTTTCCATATTTCTATGAGGCACAATGTTTTAAACCCACAATAATTTTCTCACACATTTTAGGGCTAATTGGCAATCCTAATCTTGGCTTCTGAAGGACTAAGCCCATTCTGGATGCTGCTTTTGTACCAAATCATGTCTGCAATTACCTGGTGATATCATATGTTTCAAATCACATATTTATTCATTTATTTAGTTTCTTATTTACTAATTATTGATACTGTGACTCAATGCAAGAAGAATTGAGCTGGAATTAAGTGGCAGAAAACATTTGCAAACGCCACTTTATCCACGGTTATTACTGCACCATATGTCAGAGACACATCACATAGTTTAGCAAATCAATGTATAGTATAAATAATGGAGCAAAATCGTAGCTGATTTATGTAAGTCCATCCCTTTTGGGGCCAATTCCCACAGCAACAGAAAAAGACAGTGAGAAATCATTATCGATTTGAGAATCAAACAGACATGACCAACAGGGAATACATTATATTCAAATAGGCACCATACAGAATATTGTTTTTAATCAGATTCTGGCAATATCACAAGCCAAGTATAGCAGTATTTTCAGTACCTACTCTCCTGAAGGTTAAAAATGATGCCACATCCTGCTGTATGTGTTTGAGTTAATCTTATGTGGCAAAGAATGGCAAATACAGAGTTGAAAAACGTTTTTAAAAAATCATTCTGATCTGCTGTATTCCTGCATTGCTAGACAGTGACCCTCAAACGAGACTGCAGGATCTTTTTACCCCCTGTTAAAAATTTGCGGATATTCTAGCTGCAGGTGTCTTGCTGTGCTTTGTAAACATGATCTGAAAATAACATTCTTACCCGTTTATTTTTTCCAGCCATTAACAAAACCTGTTTTTTTCTGGTTTTCTGCCTGCTATATTCTTCCCTTTGAGAGGGGAATTTTTACGACAATTAAATGTGTGAATTTCCTGTTCTACCTTCTTCTCTCACACCTTTAGCGGTGCTGTCATCCATCAAAGCCCCTCCATGCCTCAACTTGACTGCAAAGTGCTTCTGGATAGAGAAGGCAGGGCAAGCATCGCTTTAGCAATCAGGTTGTATAAAGGAAGGTTACCGTGCTCAGTGCCTTATAGCAAGGTCACTGTGACAGCAGAACCTTTGCACCAGGACCGTATATTCACTTTTTTTTAACCCATAACTGAAGTCCCAATTCTGGTTTGTAATAACTAGGCTGACCATTAAATAAATAAAGGAAATGTAAGTGTTCTTTAAATTGTGAAACCTTAGTTTTACATGCACTATTGTAAAAATTGCTTGCATTCATGTAATTTAATCCCTTTTTACAGAATGTGTCGAAATTTCAGCCCGACACTATAATACAATAAATTGCAAAATTTACAAGCTGCTAAAACGTGGAATTCAATGAGCATAATGAAAGATTTTTAAAATAGATGTTTACAGGCATATCCATTTTAAAATGAACCAAGTTAAAATGTCTGTAACGATACACTTTCAGTGTACTTTGCTTTCAACACGACTGACCTGGGATGTGATTATCCGAGCATGTTCAGAAAATAACAACCTTTTTTCAATCACGTGGAATTGCAAATTAGCACAATTTGTCTGCAGTAATAAAGAAATAATGGGTGAATTTGGCTGCCAGATCCTCAATAACAGAAAATATATTTACAGAATAATTATATTCTCATTAGTTTAGCTCCCAATATACCCCAATACTGCTCACATCTCTTTTATTCACAGTTATCAAGGATTGTGTGTAACTTTTTTTTCGCACTGTGCTATGCTGGAAATCTCAGTTGCAACCTTCAGACAGCCACAACAATTTAAAAACTTGCATTGAATAGTACCAGCTTAGAACCTCTGTAAGGTTTCTCAATTGCATCAATCATGAATCGTAGCTCATGGACATCTTACACCCAGGAGCAAGGGGAAACCTGCCTGACCAATTCCAGTTATACATTCAATGGATGAGAGAGTTCTGTCATTTTATGTAAAAATTTACATTATGAATATGTCCTATAGTTATTTCTTAGTAATACTATAGTATAAATGACATAACTATAGTATAACTTTAGATTGCTTAGTATAACTACAGAACTACTACAACGTATAACAATCTCATTATAACTATAGTATTACTAGAGTCAACAGTATCATGATATTACTATAGCCCTCACAACTGTATCGCTTTAGTTTGAATAACTACAGTATAGTATCACTATAGTGATACTACACTAGGGTGGCAAAAATACCATCCATTTACTATAGGATAGCTATAGCTTGGAACTATGGTAATTTTTCATAAAAGTAACCTTTCTATGGAAGTTTGTTTTCATCCCCATATTTTTTTTCTCTCTGCGCTGATGTCCAATCATATTGCAGCCTCAAACAGGTTGAATTTGAGGACGTATTAATAGCTTCTCCAGTTTCAGTGCAAGCCGCTGAGTGAGATTTGTTTGTTTTTAAACTTGGCTGAAATCGATATCCGTTTGTAGTTGTCACTGGTATCAAGTCAATTGGATTTACTTTGATTCACTAAGCATGTTTATATTGTCTCAGGGTTATGCTAGTTTCTCTTGATACAATTACAAGCCTGGAATTACAGGCCAAGAGTTAATGATACACCATTTCACCAAAGTTCATCTAAGATGTTGTTTAAAGCATCGCGTTGTGAATTGAAGTATGCATATGACATACATTTGTCAAAGGATGGACAGGTCCTTGCACTGTTCTGAGACAATTTGTCCCCTTAATCAGTACTCATTCATAAATGCCACTGCAAGATCACATTGATAGGCAAACGTTACTATACTGTATTTTGTGGAATGATTACAGAGCATTAATGTGGGCTCAAGTGATTTATTTGTACTAATTTTTAAGAAGTCAAAGCATTACTTGGTCTGGACGGTTACAACTTTGCCAACAATTAATCAAAACAGATAAATCAGAAGGCAGTATAAAGTTACTGAGTTTTGTGTCATTAAGCAGGGCAGAAAATACAAAATTAAGGATGCAAATGTACAACCCCAATTCCGAAATAGTTGGGACAAAGTGTAAATTGTGAATAAAATCAAAACGCAATGACTTTCAAATCACACCAGCCAGTATTTTATTCACAATAGAACAGAGATAACATAGCAAATGTGGAAACTGAGAAATTTTACAATTTCATCCACAAAATGAGCTCAGTTCAAATTTTATGGCTGCTACAGGTCTCAAAAAAGTTGAGACAGGGGTCTGTTTACCATGGTGTAGCATCCCCTCATCTTTTTCATCTGGAGTGGAGGCGTCTGGGCATTGAGGAGACAAGTTTCTTGAGTTTAGCCATTGGAATTTGATCCCACTCTTGTTTAATACAGGCTTCCAGCTGCTGGAGAGTTTTGGGTCTCCTTTGACGGACTTTTCGTTTAATTATGCGCCAAATGTTCTCAATCGGTGAAGGATCAGGATTGCAGGCAGGCCAGTTCAGCACACGGACTCTTCTACTACGAAGCCATGCTGTTGTAATAGCTGCAGTATGTGGTTTTGCATTGTCCTGCTGAAATACACAAGTCCTTCCCTGGAATAGATGTCATCTGGATGGGAGCATACGTTGCTCTAAAACCTTTATATACCTTTCAGTATTCATGGTGCTTTTTAAAACATGCAAGTGTCCCACACCATATGCACTAATGTATCCCCATACCATCAGAGATGCTGGCTTTTGAACGCTGATAACAGGACAGGTGGTCTTTCTCCTCTTTGGCCCGGAGGACACGACGCCCACGATTTCCAACAAGAATGTCAAATTTGGACTCGTCTGACCACAGGACACTTTGCCACTTTGCTACAGTCCATTTTAAATAAGCCTTGGCCCACGGAACACGGCGGCGCTTCTGGATCATGCTCAACAATGGCTTCCTTTCTGCATGATAGAGTTTTAGGTGGCATCTATGGATGGCACGGCAGACTGTGTTTACAGACAATGGTTTCTTGAAGTATTCCTGAGCCCATTTACTAATGTCAATGACAGAATCATGCCGGTGAGTGATGCAGTGGGGTCTGAGGGCCCGAAGATCACGGGCATCCAGTAAAGGTCTTCGGCCTTATCCCTTACGCACAGAGATTTCTCCAGTTTCTCTGAATCTTTTGATGATGTTATGCACTGTTGATGATGAGACCTTCAAAGTCTTTGCAATTTGACATTAAGGAACATTGTTCTTAAAGTATTCCACAATTTTTTTACGCAAGTCTTCACAGGTTGGAGAGCCTCTGGCCCTCTTTACTTCTGAGAGACTCAGCCTCTCTAAGACATCCCTTTTATGGCCAAACATGTTACACACCTGATGCCAGTTAACTTAATTACTTGCTAAATGTTCTTTCAGCTGATTCTCTTAGATATTAATTGCATTTTCAGCCCTTTTTTGCCTGTGTCCCAACTTTTTTGAGACCTGTTGCAGTCAGAAAATTTGAAATAAGCTCATTTTGTGGATAAAAATGTAAAATGTCTCAGTTTCAACTTTAGAAATGTTATCTATGTTCTATTGTAAATAAAATATTGGCTCATGTGATCTGAAAGTCATTGCATTTTGATTTTATTCACAATTTATACTTCGTCCCAACTATTTCGGAATTGGAGTTGTATTTCTCAAGGAAACTTGGTGCTGCAGACACACTTGGCAGGCTGATTGGGCTGCAGAGCAGGGAAGGTGTTCTGCTGATATTCAGAAAACACTATTTTATGTTGTGATCCATTTCATAAGATTCCTACATATGTAGCTAAGGGATAGAGGCCTCATGACCCTTCACTGGGGGCAGGCTTCTCTGTCATTGGCTCATTTATTGATGCTCATCATTACATGTTACTAGGGAGAAAAGCACAGTCTGCTATACATATGTAAATTGATGATTGGCAGAACATGGTACTAATTATCCACTCATTGAATTCATTAGCTGCAAAAATATTGTTCCCTAATCAGCAGCGTTTATTTTTTTTTTTGGAGGGAATTTGAGGTAAAAGCGTCAAACAATTAGCAAAAGTGAGCAATACTCCTCTGTAAGCTTTGCTCATTTTTATTTTTTCAACTCTATTCAGCGATTCATGCAGCGCGATCGATCATTTGATCTTTCTCTGGAGATTTATTTTTCTGCCATTGAAATAATTGTCCTCTCTTCTTTAACTAGTGGGAAATATCTGCATACTTACGTATTTCTTTAGCAAGGTATTTAAAAATTCCCTGGTTTTTCACAAATATCTGCTTCACTGAAAACAGTCACCTGGAACTGTAAAAAAAAGAAAGACTGCCATTTAATAATGCAGAGGTGAGGCAGAGAGTGTACAAAAAACAAAACAGTAACAATAAAAATCAAAACTCTATTGTTGCTGTGACAACCTACCAGCAATATCATTTGCTCACACAGGCCCTAGTTTATGAGGCTACATTTTAAAAGTCCTACCCAGACCCACACATTCTCAGGCGGGGATGGAGGATCAGCTGACCTGAGAGCAGGGACCTCTGGGAAGGTCTGCTCCAGAGGAGACTGCTGCACAGACGTCAGGTTTAAGAGGGTGTTTTAATGACTCCATGCCCATGGTGCATCACTTGGAGGACGGCCATGCCTGAGTCCTGCTCAGGTCTCACACAGCACATTAATAGACATTTAATTAATTCTGGACCACTCCCAAACTAGAGGAGAGTATTGGGTGGGATTGCGGATCGGAGATTGGGCGGATAGGAGATCGGGGCGGGTGCGGTGTTGGACTTGGTCTGTGATTGTGCGGACGTTGGGTGCCCCCCGGGTGGTGAGACACAGGGTGAGGCTTGCATCTCTTGTCGGAGTCCATGTGGCTCCCAAGCCCCCCGGGGTCTCTGGTGGTGGCTGTTTCTTGCTTCTTTCTTGGAGAGGGGAAGGGTGGGAGGGACGTAGAAATGAGACGAGCGGGGATTGTGGGAATGTAGGAGGTATATATAGGCGTAAGGACGAATAGAAAGGCGCACTGGGAGTGGCCCTGTTCATTAACCTACGTTATCGGGAACTCCCTTTATTCCTGCACATGAGGAAGGTAAATGGCTAAACACCCTTGGCCCAGTAAAGTGATAGCATCCAATTACTTAAGGGAGCATTAGAGCATGTCACAAGTCATTTTCAATAATAATAAATATACACATCCTAGCACACGTGAACACCCACACAGGCAGTGACACATGCTGCAATGGTGTAATTTTGGTTTGAACATCGTGAATGTTGAGATGCTAGATTTATGGAGCTTTGCCCATGTTATTTGGGAATTTTTATTTGGCACGTTTGCAATTTTGAGGAGGTTGCGACCCCCTACATAAGCTACTGCGTGGAAATAAATTCCAAATGACATTTTTTTTTCCTCAAGTACAGAATGGAAGCCTCCAGCCATGATACTCGCGCATTAGAGACTGCACATACAAAGACCCGTACAGCAGCCCAGACACAAAACTCATACAGGTAAAAATGTGCATGAACACATATGCTCGAGCAAAATTGTACAGTCTGTGAAAACATGATACGCACGCGAACACACACACACACACGCATACACGCACACACACACACACACACGCACGCACACGTGCACACACACACACACACACACACACACATGCACACACGCACGCACACGCACATACACACACGCGCACACGTACACACACACACACACACACGCACACACACATACACATACATACGCACTCAGAGTGGCATGCACTCACATGTTTTTCAGCAGGAGATTTGCTACTCTGGGTTGTCTGTTCATCGTGTTCTAGTAACAGCAGTTTCCTCTAATGGACTCTAAGTGTAAAAAGTCCTATATTTAACACCCCAGTCAGCTGCTGTTAAAGATGTATTCCTTTAGGGTGAGATTTCCAAACCAAAGCACTTTCCCCTCAATCCCAATGCACAAAGGGAAACCCTCGTGGAATGTCAATTTTAGTGTCACTCAGTTATTGAAAGCTGTCAGAAGTTAAAATGTACCCTACCGGTCAAAAGTTTGGAGAAGGATGCCCCCCCCCTTATGTTTGCTTCCTTCCAAGGTTTCTTCCTCTCTGTTCTCATAGGGATTTTGTTTTTGCCACTGTCCCCATTGGCTCACTTTTAAGGGGGTTTCAGCCCAGAGTGTACTGCAAAGCACATTGTGACAGATGTTTGTGGTGTGCTATACAAAGAAAATTTGATGCAGTTTGATTTGAAAAGAGTTGCTGTGTGATCATCTGAATCATAAATTTTGTGAAGTGTGCCCATCTTAAAAGACGCACCTAAGGAAAATGTTATATTCCATGTGGAAATCCATTGAGAATGATAACTAGAATTAAGATCTCAAAATAGATTCTGCAGGAGTGATTGAAGCTCACGAGGGATACTCTCATGAGAAATCAGAAACATAGATTCTTTTTTTGGGGGGGAATTTTTCCTTTATTTGACAGTCGTGCAGTGTAGAGAGACAGGAAAGTTGAGGAGAAGAATGGGGGAAGACATGCAGCAAATAACCTGAGACAGAATCGAACCCAGGTCGCTGCGGGAAGGACTCAGCCTTTATGGTATGCGCGCTTAGACCGATGAGCCACTGAGGCGCCCAGAAACATAGATTCTTAATTATTACTTGCCGCTTAAAAAACTTCCTTGCCTCTTTATACTTGAAATACCACATCAATATTTCAAAATACAATTTTGGCGTTTGTTTCATGCAATTTGCTATTCGAACATCTTCATTGAGGAAAGTAGCGGCTTTGTGAATGATAAGTGATCTCACACTTTTGAGTGGTAGTGTTGTAAACAACATTTACAAAAGATGCCCATAACAAGATGGAATCTGAAGTTCGATGCATTTGTTATTTAAATGGTGTATTCCTTCTGCTCAATTTCCATGAGTTGTTGCCATCCAAGTTAATGACATATTTGTTCATCGAAGGACACTACCAAGTAGGTTTCATTTTCCCTATTGGGCTATTACTGTATCCTGGCAGAGAGCCCTGAAAAATAAATGCAGAGTTGTCAGTGCCCAATTTTGAGGAGTTATCACTGTCATATTACACAGTACTGCATGCAGGCAAAAAAAAAAAAGCTTATTCGTCATTCATTACAAAGTCAGTGCTGGATTTTTGAATCATCGGAATAATGTTTCCACTTAGAGAAAACTGGATAAATTTAGGAGGAAATCCTCGGCTTTCACATAGTGTGTTCAAGCCCTTGTCATCTATTACTTTTGTACATTCAAAGAATATGAGATAGTGGTGCAAAAATGGTGGCTGGAGAAGGATTGTAGCGCAAAGCACAGAATGAACCACGACAAACCCTAAAATAAATGAAAGGTATCCAATATTTTAAATCTATACAACTTGTGCAACCACTACAATAAAAATGTGTTACCGTTAAGAGCACTCAGTCCTAAGTCAGTCCGGGCCAATAACCGACAGTTCTATCCAAAGCCTTCTACAAGGTCTTTGCCACTGAGAGCATTTACCATGGCCGATTTCTACAGGACGCTAATGACAAGCATATCGCGGTTAATTTCCCTATTTAAAACAATTTTCAGACCCGGGAGTTAAATGATAATGGCCGTAGGTACACAACGGATGTGACCCCGAGGCTCAGCGGGAGTCACCGGACGCTCAGTGCCTCTGGGAGCGGAGAAATGATATATTTCACTATTAAAGATCCTGCCAACTATTATTCAGTATTCCAGGAAAATCCAGAGCTGTGGCAAATTTACTGATTTTAATGACCTTGTCGACAGTCTCTCCCTTAAACTGCGAAGTAATCCTGCGGACAAAGAGGGCAAAATCGCAGAGGGACAGTGCCTTCGGCTAATATGATGTCCACACTCGTCTTTTTGCTCGATGTTTCATTCTCACCTCATCATTATTGATGGTTTGGGTTACCTCCTTTACATTTTACAAGAGAGAGCCGCAGCATGCGGGATATTAATCACGATCGTTATCGCCGTGGAGATGCGGAGAGAACAGTGAGGATGGTCATTATTTACAGCGCCGGGAAAGCACACTACCGTGGCTGAATGCTAATGGATTTTAAATAAGGGCCATGTGACTGATATTGGTACATTTTGAAGTGATCTGAGTTTAAACGGCTAGCATATCTCTTTGAATTTTTATACTCCTCCGCTTGCAGACTTATATTCAGTAAAAAAAGGGGGAAAAAAGAACTCCTGAAGGGATAAAAATAGACTCCACCCCCTTGGCTGGACCTTGTTCCATGTATCGTAGACAATTATATCAACCCAAGGTTGGTTTCTTTAGACACAGCCAGAGGAGATAATGTACATCAGGTCTCCTTTGTGCCCAACAAAATGTCAGGTCTACCATATGTTTAATGCAGTCCAATCAACAGCTGTTGTCTCTCACAATGGGCATTGAAATGGCTTCTCCCGTGGCATTACTGTGACATTAGCGAATTGCCATTATGCCAGTCTGACAATGCTGGAGGTATTGTGCCTCTGCTTCAAGGGCAGTCAAGCTCACTGATACCAATGTCAATGAGCCGATGTACCCACCTCTGTCTGACCTGTGGCAACACCAAACATCCTTCATTCTCTTAAGTGTACCATTCCTATTATTCATTCTCGTATCACCAGTCCATGTTTTCTGTATTTAATTCTTTCCTTTCCCACTCAGGAACTGCTTAATCAAAAACAGAATAGTAACAAAATAAATAAATAAAAGAAGCAAGACATATGATTGAAAAATTGTCATTTTTACATCGTATGAAGCATATAAATAATCTGTGACATCATCATTGTGTGACTGAAGGGTAGTGCAACGCTCTTTCAACAGTTTTTCTTTTGCTCAACTGTTAAATGTGCCTTTCCTGGTCAGAACCACAAAGCAAAAAAAAATTGGAGGGACTCAAATTCTCACAGTGCAAAGCTCGATTGGGTCAACAGTGGAGGATACAAGCACTACAGCTGCATCTGGGCTGCTTGGCTGAAAAAGAGCCCATAAAGAAATAATAGAATGTGAATAATAATAATAGAATTTAAGGTCATTTCAGACATGCTGCTATAGACTGTAATTTTCATAGTAGAAATGCTTAACTTAACTAAAAGGCTCAGATGTCAGTCTCAAGTATTGGTTATTAGTGCTGTTAGAACGATAGACTTTGATCATAACCCTAAGTGACAATTTAAGCCACAGAAAACCTATGGGCTAACTTTTCAATTCAGTTATTTTAGGACAGATTCTTGGCACTGGTATTATTTTTTTGCTATGCAATAATTGATCAATACTTGATGGGGAATTTTAGTTTGTCATTAGCCGATGGAAAGTGTCTGTTTGATCATGTGATGATGACCACATTTGCATTTAAGTCTGCAGTTAGCTGGTGAAAAAGTGGCAAGCAAGATGTCTTCTAAACACGAAAGTGGGTCTCAAAAGAGAGAAGAGAGAAAATAACAGGAGGAGAGATGGCAACTAAGCTACCAAAGCTGGATTTTTAATTTTTTTTTTTTTTTTTAACCGATCGCCCAGCCTGACAGGACTCTGACTGTGTAATTCATCACCTAACGGCCTTGCCGAATCCCCAGGTTGCATATTTAATTGTCATTTTCAAGTGCTTGTTAAAATGTGATAATTTAGTGTTTCATATTTCTGGATAGTTTTCCAATGAATTCAAATGTAGTGACATTTTTAAAATCTATAGCTACCTCACTGCAATATTTTAAGTTGCATTGATCCATGATTGAAATGAGGAATAAATTGGCATGAATAATTGCACCGGATTCTGATGTCAGGTAGACCTTTTTTTGATATATATAAAAATTATCAGGAATAAAATCCATTTCGCAAGCATGCACCATCAAGTGAAGCAAATAGTAGCTGGGAATATGTGGTTAAAATTGATTTTGTTCATTAACCTTGTGTTTTGAAAGGGCGTTTGCCGCAGCAGGAAGTGCTTTCAGAAAAAGAATGATTATACTTCTTTTTTTTTTTTTTCCATTATCCCTTCCACTGTGGCAAGATCGTAAGAATCCAAACGAGGCCTATTGACATCTCTGTGGGTTGCAGGAGCAAAATAATAGATTTTATTGTGGAGCGAAACCTGATGTCAAAAAAAAAAAATGAGGCTCAATGCTGTTTAGAGGCACCAGAATAGAGTCACATAATAGAATTTTCTGGATATACAGTGTTTGATTTTGGGGATAAAAAAATATGGGGTAGAGGTGGGGTTTTGTATGTCAAACTATACTGTGAAAACCAAACAGGATGCAGAAATCCTATTCATGCCCATTCATGGCCTTTTAAGTACCTTAGGGGCCCAATTTTGTATAACATGCACAAAGATCATCACTGTCTAGTGGATAATGGTGGGCATTTGATAAAAAATAATTAAATAGAAAACGGATCCATGCACTGTCCCTGCTTTCACCTTTTTATTTTTGCTGATGATCGTTTCCTTTGGGACTAATTATTCAGATTTCTCTTGCCATCCCCAGTGAGATGAGTCCCCTCGCTACCGCATCTTCAGGCTCCTGACATTTGACGTAATTAATTCTGGTTTGGCTCACTGTTCCCGGGAAAAGCAGCTCAGTTTTAATGAAGATGGGACGGTTTGCTTTATCGGCCCTTCTCAGCTCATCGCCTCAGTCAGGGAAAACAGCAGGGGGGCAAAACATATTCAATAGACAATGTGTCTGCACTTGCTTTCGGCACAGATTCCCACATCCAGGGAGGACTCATCTTCTGAAGGGTCCATTGGAAAGTCCTACAGACACTGCTCACCGTAGAATACCTCGCTGCGAGCCACACCACCTTGTACAACTCCCATTGCTAGCTGCCATGGTGATATCCGGGAGCCAAAGTTTGTTCGCTGAGAAGGTATCTAAAACTGTGGAAAAGAGTTTTGGCTCTCGTTTGTAAATCAGCCTGACGGGACTCGATAAGTGCGTGCTTCAATCACTGAACAGCCTCTCGGAATCCCCAGGGTACATCTTTAATTGTCATGTTCTCGCGCTTGTTAAAATGTGAAAATTCAAACTAATTTCAAGCTGAAATTATGTGCCTGGGTTGAGCGTTAATTGTCAAATAAATTATTGCTCTTTTTTTTTTTTTTTTGAAAGTGCACTGAACCTTTTGACCAGCGCGAAGAGTTGGACCTACTCAGCACTTTGCGAGTGGAACCTCATCAAAGGAATTGGTTTCTTCCTCTAATAGGATAGGAAATCCAGATCTAAATGATTATATGGAACTTACTCAACCCCAATGTCCATCCATACTTGATCTAACTATCAGGGATCACATGATTCACTGACGCAGATTTGCCTTAAACGTATGTCTTTGGCATGAGGGAGAAAACTGGACTACCCAGTGGAAAATCATACAAACATGAGAAGTACATTGAAACTCTGGTGCAAAAATTTCGAGCAGAAAATATAGTTTCAACTTGCTAACATGAGCGGATGACAATTTATAGGAGAGATTAATATTCCTGGTCCTAAAATTACAGTCTTTAAGGTTAGGTTTAACCCTAAAATTCACCAAAATTTGAAAAAATATCATTTTTCATTTTTTTCTCAATATCACTTCTCAGAATACATTCCTGGTGGCTTTTGAAGGCATAATAACTGAACTTTGAAAATATCTGGTGGGTACACTGATGATACTTGGTCAAAAAAACATTCATCTAACTTTGAGACGGATTTTCTCTGTAAGGGAATTTCCGCCACATAAATCCAGATATCTCGAGAACGAGCGAAGATATCTGCAAAGAATTTTGTAAGTGATTAGATCTAACTCTGATCTACAACCCAATTCCGAAATAGTTGGGACAAAGTGTAAATTGTGAATAAAATCAATACGCTATGACTTTCACATCACACCAGCTAGTATTTTATTCAAAATAGAACAGAGATAACATAGCAAATGTTGAAACTGAGAAATTTTACAATTTTATCCACAAAATGAGCTAATTTCAAATTTGATGGCTGCTACAGGTCTCAAAAAAGTTGGGACAGGGGCCTGTTTACCATGTTGTAGCATCCCCTCTTCTTTTTAAACATGGAGTGGAGGCTTCTGGGCGTTGAGGAGACAAGTTTCTTGAGTTTAGCCATTGGAATTTGATCCCACTCTTGTTTAATACAGGCTTCCAGCTGCTGGAGAGTTTTGGGTCTCCTTTGACGGACTTTTTGTTTAATTATGCACCAAATGTTCTCAATCGGTGAAAGATCAGGACTGCAGGCAGGCCAGTTCAGTGCACGGACTCTTCTACTACGAAACCATGCTGTTGTAATAGCTGCAGTATGTGGTTTTGCATTGTCCTGCTGAAATACACAAGGCCTTCCCTGGAATAGATGTCGTCTGGAGGGGAACATATGTTGCTCAAAAACCTTTATATACCTTTCAGCATTCATGGTGCTTTTTAAAACATGCAAGTGTCCCACAACATATGCACGAATGCATCCCCATACCATCAGAGATGCTGGCATTTGAGCTGAACGTTGATAACAGGAGGGGTGGTCTTTCTCCTCTTCAGCCTAAAGGACACGACTCCTATGATTTCCAACAAGAATGTCAAATTTGGACTCGTCTGGCCACAGGACACTTTGCCACTTTGCTACAGTCCATTTTAAATGTGCCTTGGCCCACAGAACACGGCGGCGCTTCTGGATCATGCTCAACAATGGCTTCCTTTTTGCATGATAGAGTTTTAGGTGGCATCTGTAGATGGCACGGCGGACTGTGTTTACTGACAGTGGTTTCTTGAATTATTCCTGAGCCCATGTAGTAATGTAAATGACAGAATCATGCCAGTGAGAGATGCAGTGGCATCTGAGGGCCTGAAGATGACGGGCATCCAGTAAAGGTCTTCGGTCTTGTTCCTTACGCACAGAGATTTTTCCAGTTTCTCTGAATCTTTTGATGATTCTATGCACTGTCCATGATGAGACCTTCAAAGCCTTTGCAATTTGATGTTGAGTAACATTGTTTTTAAAGTATTCCACAATTTTTTTACACAAGCCTTCACAGGTTGGAGAGCCTCTGGCCACCTTTACTTCTGAGAGACTCAGCCTCTCTAAGACTCTCTAATACCTTTTATAGCCAATCATGTTACACACCTGATGCTAGTTAACTTAATTACTTGCTAAATGCTCTCTCAGCTGATTCTGTTACATATTAATTGCGTTTTCAGCCCTTTTTTTTTTACCTGTGTCCCAACTTTTTTGAGACCTGTTGCAGCCAGAAAATTTGAAATAAGCTCATTTCGTGGATAAAAATGTAAAAAGTCTCAGTGAAATGTTATCTATGTTCTATTGTAAATAACATATTGGCTCATGTGATCTGAAAGTCATTGCATTTTGATTTTATTCACAATTTACACTTCGTTCCAACTATTTCGGAATTGGGGTTGTATGTTTCGAGCCAAAGATAACAGTAATATCCATGTTGGGGTGTCTTAGACACCTCAGCACAGGCCCTCAGGCCTGACCGCATTTTGAGGTCCCCTTCTAGACCCCCTAAAATTTTTATTTGTTGTCAAATCTCCCAAACCTCTGGCTCAAAGCCTTCTCCCAAACCTTAAATACAATGTCCATAAAGTGTGTACAAAAATTCAAATCAATACATGGAATGGTTTTTGAGAAAAATGGAATTATGTATTTCTACATATCGGGTGTCGGCCATCTTGGATCATGTGACCTAATTTGCACAATTATGTACAGTCTATAAAAAATGCTTTCTTTCATCATAGCCATCAACATTGAAACCTTAAATCCAGTCTTTATTCAAAATTAAGGAAATTTTCATTTTGGGTTGCACCTAACCTTTGAGGCCAACAATTGCTATATTTCTATTCCCTTCTTAACCAGAGAGTCAGGTGTGATGACATCCATTCAGCAGCATTAAGTGTTCATTTATTCACTTGGGATTAAAGAAAACCGGGGGCCAGATTTTTGAATTCTTGATCAATATGTGCGTAATATAGTTTTAGCATATTTGAGAATGTAGTCAAGCAGTAGAACACTGTTCTTTTCATCACTCACTGGCATACTCCCCAGTGCTGTATGTCGTGTTTTTTTTTTTTTATTATTTTTTTGGGATTTTCTCCATTATTTGATAGTCACACAGTAGAGAGAAACAGGAAAGTTTAGGGAGAAGTATGGGGAAGACATGCGGTAAATGACCCGAGCCGGAATCGACCCGGGACGCCACAAGAAGGCCACAGCCTTTATGGTGCGCGTCCTTAGACCAATGAGCCACCAGGGCACAAGTTGTATGTAGTGTTTGCTCTCTGTCTATCCTACACTAACATGTGTGCGCAGGCACATTCATACTCACCTATGATAGGTGATAGGTTTCATGTAACATTGCTGTAAAATTAAGGCCTGGGTGACATGCTGTTACCGTTGGCCCTGTATATTTTTATTCTTCTCAGAAACAAGTAGTACCAGCTTTTAAAAATGGAAATTGGGAGTAATCATTTCTGCTTTATGAGTCTGTTGTAAGGTTGACTGTTAGGGATGGAGTCCAAAGTTACTGCATCATTTGAATGGGCGATTTACTCATCTTTGCTGTCACTAGGGACAAATTGTTGGAGGTGGCATCCCACAGTCATGATGCTTGGTATAAGGCCAAATTAAGCTTGCCAATAAAGTTAGCAACCAAGTGTTGGCTCTGAAGAACAGTGTTTTCTCACTTAAAAGCATAGCCTTGTTATTCCCGATAAGTTTTCTTCAAGATCTGTCATACTGCTTTTGTTGCATAATTTCTTACATGATATATATTGGGGATTTATGCTAAACCATGTGGGAAGAACATGTCAGCATTTTTTTTCCTTTAAATAAGTCAGCTTACCGGTTTCAGCGATTCCATTATCTGAGAAAGGGGATTAGTGACGTTTTAACTGGTATCACTGAAATCTGTGCTCAGCTGAAGAATATGAAAAGAAAGACTCAATAAAAAAGAAGAATGTCCCTGAATTTAAAAAAAGGAAAAAAAAGATGTTTGAAAATCTTACACAAGGTTAATACCAGGCCATTTAGAAACACTGCAGATAGGGCATTTTGAACCAGGTGAATGTTCATAAGATAAACCTTCACACAGCTTAAAATTTTTGACTGAAGTCCCTTTTTTGCTGAGGCGTTCGGATTGGGGTGGATTCTGTTCAAACGAAAAGACAACTTTTGCACAAAACCAACATTGAATAAAATAATTACCTACATGGAGCCCAAATATTATGAATTGGATTTTTTTTGCTATTTATTTTGTAAAGTTGTACAATATTTCAAATTACAAGAGTGTGGCTGAACAATAAAAAAACTGAAGGTCATCATCTTTCCATCCCTCCAAAGGTTTTAGCCAATGAGAGGCCGCGGAACACTTTGGCAGGAACCCTGAAGGACCCTGGGCACTAGAAAACTGCGGATCGGGAAGACTTTCAGTTGTCTGCTGTACCCTGTGCACCCCCCTCTTCCCCACTTTTGTTAATAAACTTTATTTTCTTTCTTTGTACTAACTGGGACACCTTCTCTGGTCCTTGCCTACCAAGTGCACACACTGCCAAGAGACTCTCACAGTCCCCAGAGTAGGTCTTATGAGAAGGGTGGTAGCATGTGCTGCTGGAGCACTGTCAGAGCTGCTAGAAGATGTTGTTGCTGCTTCTATTTGGCGTCCAGTCTAATCCCCGCACCCCCCATCCCCCCCTCGTTTTTTTGCGTGGTATAGCGAGTTGGTTTCATGCAATACTCAAATCGAACATGTGTACATTTTTACAAGCTGACGCTATTTAATCTAACTTGCAAGGCAGCACCTGTGTGCTTGCAATCTATTCCGAGTTCCAACATAATACCGAAATTTCCTCAGATTTTATTTTGAAGTAAGTAACAAAGATGCTGAGGGGAAATAAAAGTATAACTTGCAGTGGAGTAAAAGTGAAATTTAAGGCCTCATCCACACGGAGACGGAGATTTTCGAGAACGGTCTTTTTTTCTCATTTCTAAAAAATCTCCCGTCCACACGGCATCGTTACTAAAAATATCTGTGTCCACGCGGAGACACCTAAAATGACTCAAAACGCTGTAGTAAATATTCCAGGCCTGTGTGTGGCGCTGTATGGCACTGTAGCATTTATACGGAAATAAACCAAAAACGGAGGCGAGTATGCGTATAAAGCTTGCGCTCTGTGTACAGACTAGAGAGGGTGGTGGCTGTGATGGGGGCTATCATATCATCGCTTTAAAAAAAAAAAAACAGTTTTCGGTTGTCCACGCGAAAAACGCTGGGGTGGCATTTGCAGATTTTCTCACTCTGGAACCCGTTTTCAAAAAATACCGTTTTCGGGCTGCATTTTCATCGTCTCCGTGTAGACGCAGGGCCGGAATGATAAAATCTTTATGCGTTTTCAAAAAAAATTGTTCTCATGTGAACGGGCCCTAAGTCATGCTCAAAACTCAAGAAGAGATACCGAAAATTGTTAAAAAAAAAAAAAAAAAGTATTACTACTCAGTGACATCACACCTCTGAATGTAATGTTGCTTTATCGTCACCTTCACTCCTCATCAAATTTTGACTCTTCAAGAGATTGCATGGTGCTCATCATTAATCAGTCCACAGCTGCCTTTTTCCATCACAGGAAAACGCCATTTAAGTGGCCGTTTACCATTAATGCGCCATATGGCTTGAATGTCCCTCAATGGAGGCTACAGCGGTTTGGATTACAACTGCGAAGCAAAGCAGGTTGTGAGTAATTGTAATGAATGTGTCTGGCTCTAAAAAAACACAGCTGTGTAACAACGCCCTAATTAAATACATATGGGACAAAAAATGGCAATGTGACTCTACACATACTGCCATGTTGTACATTTATTTATATTTACTGCATGCTACCCTTCTCACCTATTGTATTTTCAATGATCCGATATGGAGACATGAGAACCTTTGAATAATTTAAAATGCACACAATACCAATGAAGCCACATCACCACCCTTCCCTTATTTTATTCTCTTTTGTGTAGTTGCTTTTGCACTGTGTGTATTGTGTGCGTCTGTGAGTCATCATCATTGCTTTTCATAGTTTCCGAGGCTCATCTTAACCATTCCCTTTATTTTTTACAGCTTTGCTAGCCCCAGGGTCTTATGTATGGGCTGTTGCTGAAAACTATGAATATAAACAATTTTAGAAAGATATAACAGATCGCTACAATTCATAACTCATAAGGGATTGACACTTTCTCAAATATATCATGGTTTAGATAACAGAATAGCACACTTGCTCAACAGTAATCCAATTTGGTTCACCTGGGATTTCCATTAAAAAAAAAAAAAAAAAAAAAACAAAAAACATTATAGCATACAATGTTAACAAATGAGAGCGCTTAATCTTAAATATCTTGCAAACTGGACCTGTTTCTATTGATTTTCATGGAAAACTTATGTATACTTTTCATTTACAAATCTCTCTAATACTGTTTCAATGACAAAAAAAGTAATTTTTGTTAAATAATTTTCCCTGTTGTTTTCATATTGTATGATCAATTTTTTTTTATTTAAAAAGGTCATTTTTTTTGTGATGAAATATGTACTGCTAGAATAAGAGAAAATGGCTGCTAGTGGCATAAAGAGCGTAATACATACATTAAACAACAAAGAACACAGGAAACGGCTGATATGTGAAATATTAAAGTCATCATGAAACGTGAGGCAAAAGGATAATGAATGCACTGGCTATGATCTTCTGTGATTGGGCAGGATTCCCGTGGGATCCATCCCCACACGTCATCCCACTCAGGACAAGTTATAAGATCTTCAGAGGAATGCATACCAATCAGAATCAGGGTTCTCATCTTCAGGCTAAAGACCTAAAAATGAATTTATTACCAGACACAAGGATGCATCGATTGAAATCAAAATGGAGGACACCATCACTGCATGTTTTTGTACTTTGAATTTGTCCCTTTCTACATCCCACTGTCCCCATGCTTCATCTATCCCCCTCTCTCAAGATTGACTGATTCATCCATATTTCACCATGTATCTCATGTCAGGCTGCTTCTGCGGGTACTTTGTTCTTAGATGATACATTTACAGGTGACCTTTCAGAGTCCCTCATATGTTTTTATGGAAAACTGATAGGCTACTCTTCAGTAAATGTTTGCTTTTTAGAACAAGCTATAGGACAGTATTAGAATACTTGACATGAAGTGTATTAGGAGTACATGTCCTCGTAAGATGATACTGCCAGATGTACACTTCATATTTGTGTGCTGTGGGTCTGTAGTCGGTGGACTGCTGACAGAGAGAAGCAGCACACTTGAGTGTAAAGTGGGTTTACCTGCAGGACGTGATCTGATGATCCATGCTGTGACTGGTGGGTGGACACTGGTATGGAGAAATGAAACAAGCAGAGGCATGGGTAGTCAGTCTATATGGAGAGCATGAAGCTGCAGGGGAGTTACAGTTTGAATGAGCTGCACAATTCTGACACAAGGCCAGATTACTGCAGGTCTACAGGAGCTGTGGGGAGTGGGCAGTTTAGGAGGGGGCAAATTCATTCACTGATTTAGACCTGGCTACTGATGCACTGTCTCAAATTCAAATTCAAATTGAAATTCAAATGAGCTTTATTTGCATGACAAGTAAACTCTCTCTCTCTCTCTCTCTCTCTCTCTGTCTTTCAAACACACACACACACACACACACACACACACACACACGCACAGACACACACACAAACCACTTTTAAACCCTCAGCCTCAGTGCACGGCCAAACTTGTCAAAGTATTTGTGAATGTGATTTTTCATTTTGCAGTAAGCACTGACATTTCCTTCAAAAAAAGAGAAAAAAATTACTGTATATTTTTTGCTGCCAAGAATACCAGGTAAGTACATAAGCTGATCGGTTATTTCCATATATTTAATCATTTTGGGACCAGATGGTATTGGAACAAAGTGAAATCTCCTTCCTGCACAGATGTGCCTGTGTCTGGTTGATGAAACAATATCAGAGCCACGTCCAGTGATGCATCTCACATTGCTATCCAGCAATTATGGAGCTTTGTGGATTTTTATTTTTATTTTTGGTGGAAAAATAGTGCACTGTTGAAATTAGCTTATCTATACGCACATGGCACAGCATTGTTTTAGCCCATTTACGGTACAACCACGACTCACTTGAGGTTCTTTTTTAAAATAATTACCATTTAAATCTTAGCGAAATGGTCTCTTCTGATTTAATTGTTCAAGCTCTGATGCATTTCCATCCGTTTCTGTCATGCTCTATGCTTCGCTCAGCACGGTGATTTGGTTTAGTGATTACTGAAGTCATAACCCTCTGTTTGGAGAAAAAAACGAAAAATAATCTGTGTGACTCCTCCAATCATTGTTTTTATGCATTGACTCCAGTAGTGCCACGCAATTTTCCACACCTCCCTATCCAACTGCCTCCACCCCTTTTACCCTTTTCCCTCTCTAGTGGCCAAATATGCAAATAATTTCTAATAATTCCACACTCCACTAGGATCTGAATAGTATTGGAAAGTCTCCCACAGGATGTCCAGGCTCTAATTGCTTAATCCCCCTCGTTCCCAATTTCACCACTCCACACCCATGCTAAATCGCAAAGAGGACGGGGGTACCCTGAAACCTAACCCATTACTTTCTGTAAGCCTGTGAATTGTTCATTTTAATGAATTGCATGATCTATAGCCAAGCTATTGAATTGTGTTTTATTGCACCTTTGTGCAATCCAGGGTACACAGGAAAAATCAAAGGCCAGGATTTAATAAGATTGCTGACATGATGAAAGAAACGAGTTAATTGTGGTCACCTACCATCAACATAAAGCTAACAACCTACTTTATGGGAAATAAGCTGGAGTGTAAGCCAATCTGAAGAAGTACAGCAGTGCAAGCAGCTCAAATTTCCAAATTTGTATTCTTCTATGACCTCTTTTTTATTTTCTGCCAAGTGTTGGAAACTAGGCAAATAAGACATTTTTTTAACCCTTGGAAAAGTTATAGTGTAATTTCTGTACTGGTAAATTCAATCCTGTACTGGGTGAAGCTTTACATTACAAATAATAGTACTGGTATGGTAACCTACAATCCCAATCAACAGTAGTGCAGTGGGTGGCACTGCTGCCTCACAACAACAAGGATGTGGGTTTGAATTGGGCCTGAGGCTCTTCTGTGCAGAGTTTGCATATTTACCCCTTATTTGCAAGGGTTTTCTGTGGCACTTTGGTTTCCTTCCACAGTCCGAAAACATGAATGTCAGGCTATTTGATGACTCAAAATTCCCAGCAGGTATGAGTGTTTGTGTGAATGGGAAGTGTGCCATGGCATGCATTGGCCAGGATGTGTGTTCCTACCTTTTACCCATAATCAGCCAGGATAGGCTCCTGCTTCCCCCGCGTGACCCTTGAGAGGAAGATACAATGTAGATAATGACTGGACTCGATTGCTAAAGGCATCTTGCACTTCGTAACTGTTTTCTGACCATTCCTCCCTGGACCAAACTTGAGGGGGTATTTCTCCATTGTATGTCGGCAGAGAGAGTTCAGCGATTTTCAGAAGAACCACACAAATCAAGTTAAACTATTTTTTTGCCAGTTGATCACCGAAACCCAACTACAGTCTAAATTAATACGTGTACAAAAAGTGAATTACACAACGGGAAAATATTTCAATCAATTACGGGTTCAAAAAAATATCATGTTCGTTTCTGGCATTCATCAAAACTACAAATAAAGAGTCTGCCAGTGTATAGATCTGTGTTTTGCTATTTTTCTTATGATTTAATTTATTTGTGGTAATTTCTGTCATTTTGAATATTTCCTATTTATTTTCTCATGCCCTGATCAGTTCCCACATGCTCTTGTTTTCTCCCTTGCTCTCGCACCCACCCTCCCTATTCTGTTTAGTCATTAGTTCTCCCTATTCCCTAGTTTATAACCTTGCCCCTTGCCACTCTTCTTTCTGCACTCACACCTGTAATCACTTCCCCGTTTCCCTTTGTTCTTCCAGTACACACTCCTTTCTTTAGATCGTTGCGAGTTTGTTTACCATTTTCAGTGTACCTGCAAGCCTTTGTATTTTCAGTGAGCTTTTCCAGTTTTTGATTCTTCAATGTTTCCACAGGTTTTCATGATTGCCTGGCCCCTTGTGTCTCGAGATTAGTGGTTTTGAATTTGGCTTGTTTTTTGGATTCATGATTTGGTTCTCCCCTGGATTTGGCAATCACACTGTTTTGCTTTTGACCTATGGACTGATCATTAATTACAATTTGGATTTATCCCTTTGGTGCTGCATTCCCTCTATTTGGCTTTGCACTAGACTGTTTGACTAATGATCTGCTCACCAATAAACCTATGAAACTGATTTTCTGCCTGTGGCTGAGTTCTGTGTCCTGTCAAAGTAATTCCAGTCTGACTGCTGGACTGATAGTTTGTTCCCATAGGTCAAGTATGCAAACCAAGTGTTCAATCCTTCAACTGAAGAATCATGAATGAACTGTTTGGGATTTTCCTGAGCCCACAGGAGATGTGAGCTCAAGGAGTTGCTTGGACAGATGGCTCCATCAGGAGCAGATTTTCCACACTGGTCCAGTTTTCTCCTAGCCTGACTCCGCCAGCCTTCATACTTCCGCTTAATTTCATTTCGCTTCAGTACTCAGTCTGGTCACTCGGAGCTCTGCCTCATTCACCACAGCAGAAAATACGCTGGACCAACCAATGAACGAACAGAAGGCGCGGCCGAGAGCTATGACGTTGCCGTTGCGCCGAGTTTGAAATTGTAGTCTCCGACATCAACAATGGCCACGGACATAGATACACGGGAGGCCATTCACTCTGTCGTGGAGAAAATCCCCAGCATCTGCGACTTATAGCCACATCAAAATGAATGTTTGGTTAGTTTTTTTGAATGGAAATGATGTCGTAGCGCTACTCCCTACAGGTTTTGAGAAAAGTTGTCATATCTACTTAATATCCATCATGAAACATATGGAATGGGCACCCTGTTCATCTCTGTGAGACAGCCAAACCACCTCAGCTAGCTTGTAGCTTCTAGTGTTATATTGCTCGCTAATTTCACACTATTTAAATTAGCAGCGAACTTTTTAAAAGCCATGTTTTTGTTCATGTCACAAGACCTATTCGCTGTCTCAGTGTTATCTTGTCATTATCCATGAATGAAATGGCTGTCTGAGACAGCCAAATGCTTAGGGCCAAACTATGTCACTATAAAGTTAGATAGTGAGCTGGGTATGATGTTAGCGCAAGTATGGTTAACGGTTCAGTTTTCGTGTCAACGCAGATTTCGTCCTAATGTAAATAATGCGTTATTTTCGCCGATTCTGCCATTAGTTTCGGGTCTCTTATGTTCTTTTTTAAAAAAAAAATGATAGCAGTATCGGCGGGAAAAACGATAGCTCAACAGTTTGTTTCTTGTAAGGAGAACAGACAGAGCACCTTTGGATTCTTTTAAGTGAATGAGTGAAGGCTAAAATTTGGTAGATGGGCATATGTATGGGTACAGTATTAACTTTAATGCTGCATTCCTGGTATGAAGGACTGTGTTTACAGCGGAAGAACTAGTCGGCCGAGCTGGCGCATAACATACGTCATCGCCAAACGTTAGTGATTAGTTTACGGGTACACCAATGATTTTAAACTTCTGACAAGCGCCCACCCACCAGGAAGTAAACATTTGTCAATGACGAGTGTCCAGACTCTGTGTACAAAGCAAAGCGAAGTAGCAGAGTCTGGTTTTACCAGGCTAGTTTTCTCCTAGGTTCTTGGGTGTGTGTTAAGACTCAGGCATACTGCTGTAGAAATTACACCATTGAAATGACAGCTAACATACAAACTAAATATGCTCAGCATCTCTTGTTCAGTTCAGTTAGAGATGTTTGGTCATGGTCATAACATTAGCATAGTCTACCTCTGATGTTACACAATTTTGGTACAAAAGTACAACAAGTGGTATGAACTGTGCATATAAGTGACTCACTCTCAGCTATAGCTGAACATTTAATGGATATAAAACATCGCTCTCCCAGAATATTTTCATTTTGAATGCAAGTTTCACGACATGCAATTTATATGAATGGCTGTATGTTATAAATTTTGAACATTTGCAGCTTTTTAGGCAATAATAAAAGGAGGGAAGAACATACAAATTTGGATTTTTACAAGTACTCAGTAATAATATTCCACAGTTTCTCAGCCCTTGGCAGGAAGTCTGCCAGGCTACTTTAAACCAGGGACCATGTTCTCCTTTTGAGGAAGATTAAGCAAGGAACCTGCTCCCTCCTCTTATCTTGAGTAAAGCCTTTGCATTCAATTTTATAGATAAGCTTTGGCAGCAAAACTGCATGCTGTCTTTGTCTCTGCAAATGAGAGAGAGAGAAAGAAAAAAAAAAGAAAGAAAGAAAGAAAGAAAGAAAGATAGAGGGGGTAAAGAGCAGGCTTGTAAAAATATGGAATTTCTCAATATGTTTTGTAATTAAGATTCTAGAATTTGTTAAATATGACTGCATTTCCATATGGAACCCATGCATTGTCCATCTGGTTGGTGTCATGTAATGCAAAGGCACTCTCATCCCTCAACAACAGTGAGGTTCTCACTTTTCATTTCTGAAGTCAGCCAACATTGCTCATTTGTGTAATCAAACAGAAGTCCCTCTGATTACAAAAAACAGCCTACTGTGTGGGGAGTACCCTTAAAATATCCGCTGTGACTGGCTGAAAACAGTCAGAGCCACTTTTCCCTTTAATTACTTAATTTCTCTAATTCTAATTATTTGCTGACCGGCAGCTATTTAAGAAGCCAATCTATGTACAGCCTCTTGACTGAGCCATTGAAATTAAAATACTGCAACGCTTTCGAATGATTATACTGAGATTCCGCTAACACCCTGAGTTGCCTAATTCAATGATTGCTTCTGCAATGTAGTTGATAAATTAATAACTTTAGCATAGAGATATTGCCAGCTCAGCAGCAATGAGCGTGGAACTGTGAGGCCTTCCAATGAAATTATAGTAAACTTGAAATGTCTTTGTAATTCAATGAGATTTTTGAAGCACTCCGATGATTTCTATGTGAAAAGCATGGTAGAAAAATATTTTTAGAATTAAATACAATGTAAATTGAATACAGATGAAGCTGATTATTGATAATTACTGTGAGGATGATGAAGACTAGTGGCAGTAGCAGTCATAGTTCTTGCATTAGTAGTAGTGATTCTTATCAATCATGTTGGTAATGGTCGATTTCTCCATCAGTGCAGTTTTAATGTTTTACCCAGAGCAGTTCTGCCTTAGTAATTTGTGCCCCTATGGACCTAGTGGCTAATGATGAGCAAATGGGTTTATAAAAAACAGCAAGGATTAGCTGAGGAAAAAAGCACAGCTCCTGAGATATGTTTAATATCCACTCTTCATTCTCTTCATGGTTAGTTTCCTACTATGCTAATTTTCATGCCCTGCAATTTGCATGGAAATAAGACAAAATTGATTTTTTGTTTTTACATTTTTGAAGTCAGTCATAATTGCTACACATAAATAACTCAACTGGAAAAGTACATTTATGTATTTACTGGAGTTATTTATAACCAAGTATGATGTATGGGGACACCAACTCCATTAAAATTATCAGTTGAGCACAAAAGCTTGTGTATGTGTGTGTGTGTGTCTAATGTAATTGAGTCTCATGAAAATTTTCTGCAAACTATATGGGTTAAAAAAAAAAATCAGGTGAACAAATACCTGCCTACTATAAGTATTTGACTGGAAGAGTTGCAGCTTTGATATATTGCCAAAATGTAAAATTACCTTGCACCAAGCGCAAATCAAATATAATAAAATATGGTACTTATCTGTGCTGTGCTCTTGAACTCAATTAACATTGTTTATTCTTCTTGCGGCATTGTTATTTTTTCCATTAATGTTATTTTTTGAACTGGCAATTGAGGCTGTATAAATAGGCAGTCGGGAGAAATAGAAGGGGGGGGAATGGAGCCAGTTTAGGCGGGGAGAAGAGAGGAGAGAGGGAACGAGGGATGGAAAAAGGATTTCACGCTCTCCATTTTCAGTCGGCACCAGCAGGTGCCGTTTGGATAATTGCCGCCTGGGGCATCTCAGAGTTCCTTCACAGTTATTCTGACAACCCAAACCAACCTGAATATGTGGAGGGTTTGAGGGGCCAATCCTGGGGTCAGCCGTAAGGGTTCCTCCAACGGGCCATGATATATGTTTTGTCCTCCCTTTCCTGGCCAGTAGTCTTTTTTTAAAGAATTTACAATGTTTTAAGCTGGAACTCCAATTATTAAACAGTCGCTTGAAAGCTGCGACTAGAGCAAAGCTCTCCAAAAATTCTTGGTTATTGTGGTTGGAGATGACCATTGCTAATTTTCATTCATTCTATTTGGCAGTGAAAGATATACTGGCTATCAAGCTTGCTTTATTGATTAAATTAATTCCAGTGACGTTATTTCACCCTCCATACAGTATATGTGTATACTGAGGTACAATTTAAACAGGGAAAACAGGCGTGGAGAGGGGGATAGACCGAGAGGCGAGAGAGAACTATAAGAATTTTCTTTGATTTAAAGCCTTGGGTTTCCCTTCAAAGGGATCTGGCTGCCTTGTGTACCATCACAGCAGCCTGTCATTTAGCCAGCAGATAACTGATGTGCGATTCTCCTCATAACCAGAAGCTATCAGTCTGGGATTTCTACTGCTGGTGCAGCTGTTGGCTTTCAAGTAAATTACAGCCAAGAGAATCCTGGGAAAAGGCCTCTCTCTCTCTCTCTCTCTCTCTCTCTCTCTCTCTCTCTCTCACTTCCTCTTTCATTTTTTTTCTTTTTAAATCTCCATCGCAATCTCTTTTGAGGACTGCGTTGTTAAATTAGGAGAAGGGAGGAGGGACCATATAACAGTCTCACAGGGGATTTAGATGGCATCACCATTCAGATTGACAGGTGTTATCATTCAAAAAGGATTCACCCCACCCCCAACCCCCATTTCCTGAGGTAAGTCGTGTTTGTATAAATTGCCGTTCTCTCCTTCACTTTGATTCATTTTTTGGCAATTTTCTCTCTCCTACTTCAGTAGGATTGCAGCTGTTTTCCTCCAGTGCAAAAAGAGGCATGAGCTACAATTTGCCTTGCTAATTGGCAGTTTTGACCAAAATTTTGTGGAAGCCAGGAGCAAATGCATTGACCTGCTTCATTTGATGCACACCAAGCAAATCGAGTGGCATTTGGCCCAGGGGCCATTTGCTATCACCCCTCACCCCCACCCCCCTGTCTGAGGCTCTTTTCCTTTTTGAAAATTATATTCATACTGTTCAGAAATGTATTTGCAGGCTGCTTGAGCGGCTCAACACTACGGTTTCAGAACAAATCCAGCGATGCCAGTGGCGACCGGCCAACAGCCTCAAAAGAGCAGCACATAATTGGCTTCACAAAGCTCAAGGGTGTGGAAGAGATACAGCTAGTTTGGGTTGGTGCTGTTCCGCACTTATGCTTCTCTTACTTTACACCTGTTGGTTGCTCTCAGAATAAGTGTGTCTTCAGATTTCCTCGGTTATCTTCCTGTGCTCGGTAGAATTGTGACCTGCGGTGTAAATATGCAGTGCCTGACGGACGTGTTTCTCAGGATAACCACAAACTGTCTGCAATATCCTGGGAAGGGAGTCGCATATAAGCACACATGTAGATACTATGCAGTTTGGACATTCCAAAGTCAGGAAAAAAGACTCTTAAGTAGTATTATTATGGGCCAAGCAATTAAGGTACAGTGGCCCCTATTATTATTATTATTATTATTATAATCCATCCATCCATGTCTATACCACTTCCTCCTCACAAGGGTCATGGGGGAGCTGGAACCTATTCAAGCTGACTATTGGTGAAAGGCAGGAACCCACCCTGGACAGCTCGCCAATCTATCACAGGGCGCACACACCAATCACTCACCATTCACACTCTCACTCATACCTATGGGCAATTTAGAGTCTCCAGTTAGCCTATTATGTATGTTTTGGACTGTGGGAGGAAACTGGAGTACCTGGAGGAAACCCACGCGAACACGGGGAGAACATGCAAACTCCACACAGGAAGGCCCCAGGCCGGATTCGAACCCACAAGTCTTGCTGTGTGGCGGCAGTGCTACCAACATATCTTGAAATTTTATTTAAATTTCCTTTGTAGCAATGACAGGGAGCTGGAGAGCCCTAAGTCACAGGCTGAATGGACAGCACAGGACAATGGACAGCAGCCTGGTTCACTTTGATTCACTTTTCCCAAAGTTCACCTCTCCCTAATGGCTAATCAGTACAGCTGCAGCACAATTCTTCATGAGCACAGACTGGATAAGATGGCTGGTGCTTTAGGAATGAGTGTTAAGGCTCTAGTGGTGCTGGTTTGTAAGCATCTCTCTGGCAGTTTTAACTGCTCTTGTTGTTTTTGCCTTTATTTTTTCACTTGCGGCACCTATGGAGCAATGAGCAGTCGGCATTCAATTGTACATTCCCATAACATTGAGAAGCCCTGGGGTACTATCACTGCAACTCACTCCAACACCCCTATATATTGCAGTTAGTATTTTATCTCCTACTGTTCTTGCCAACTGTAAATTGTCTCGCTTCTTTTATCTTCTCAAAGAACCCTGTGCCATAGCTAGAAATTCTGGGCCCTCCCTCTCTGGGCCCCCTTTTTTTAATAATAGCTTCTTGGCTGGAGGCCTCTTTTAAGCTGCGGGCTCCCAGAATTCACCCCGCTGTTAGCAACAATTTCCTCCCTCAGTTTTATCTTACCTTATTAATTTTCATATCTTTTTGTTTCTGTTTGACTGTTTTTCTGCCCTTTCCAGCAAGCATTTGTTTATATTTGACTGTCTCCTGCATATCCTCTGCAGTTCAGACGAACATGACGCTTTGATTGAAAGGGACCAGCGATGTTTGGTGTTGTAATAACCCAGGCTCGGCGCTGCTGTGCATGCTCATATATCACAATGAAATAACATCCCTCAAATGCGCAATAAAAGTATGCACTTACAACAGCTGAACAAAATTGGAATGCAGAGAAATGTGCAATTTATCGTGTGGTAATAAATCTAACACTAAACCACATGTGAGTGTTTGTATCTCTGTATACCATATATCCTGTGCAGGTTCAAAGGTTTAATGGCATTTCAGATGTAAAATATTATTCATAAATGTTCAGGACAAACCTATTTTGTGTATCCTATTACAAGTCATGTGTGAGGGCGCAGCGATCATTTGTATCTTCCAGAATTCTTAACCATTAACTTGTTTGTAAATTGATTGTGCAACAGTAATATAAATTTGTATTATTGATTTGATAAAATTTGCACGATATATTTACAGTATTTCCCTCAAAGAACCCAAGGACCTCTAACCTCACAATCAATAGCAATAAAATGGCATCTTGTTGTTATTCATGACTAATGTCTGTACCATACATACACTGCTTCTTTTGATTAGAATAAACAGTAAATTTTCATATGTTTGTAAAACATATCATTAATGCAGTTATACTGAAGCATTGTAACGATGGATGTCTAAACCACTGGGAAATGCTCAGCTAAGTATTGGGGAGGCACATTTTATTTACTTAATATTTATGCATAAGCCTATAATGATAAAGAAATTATTTACAAAGAAATGACGAAAATAATGAGCAGGTTGTAAAGACAACGTTTGCATGTCATACTTATGATATTGTTTGAATGGCAATAATACAAATAATTAATTAATCCAAAACTAACTCTCAATTCCATCTCCTGTTTTTGCATTTTGTCAGCCATAAAATTTGTTTTAGAATGATGCATATTATATTCAAAATGTTTTCAGTCTTAAAAAGAAAACTTAAATGGAAAATATTTTAAGCATATTGAATTATGAACGTCAGCACAAAATGGTATCACTTATAAGCCTAGCTAACAAATATGTTCCATTTTATGGGCTACAGGAATTCAGAATCTTTGAAAGAAAGTTATGTCTAATGTCATCATTAATGAGGAAAATGCCAGCTAACTTTTTGATGCAATGAACAATGATGCCAGCTGAAAACAATATTGGCCGGTCATTCTACTGATTAGTATTCACAAATTTGCAAATTATTGATAGCTGCTAATGAGATGTGAAGAAGGGCAGTTGCACATCGTGGCTCCAAGTGCAATTATGATTTATTTACGAAATGACCAACATTTTGAGATAAGTCTTAATTTGGATATTGAGGGATGATTCAAAACCATGAAGAAGATATACGTCAAAATATTTAGTAATTTAGTCAATTATTATTGCATCGTGGTTATGAGTGTGCAACTGCCCTTCCTCACATTTGTGTTTTCACCATGGTCAGAACCTTTTCGACACAAGTGTGTTTTCCTTCTCTCTCTTATCTCGGTTGCTAATTGGGAAAAATAAATGGGAGCCAATCAGGAGACACCTTACAATTTAATGTGAGGTTACTAAATGGCTGTCATACCTCTGAAGGCATCGCACTGGAAATTCTGGGTGGAAGACACTAACTAAGAACAATTACTAGCTACACATATCCACAATTTTCAATAAAGTATGTCGCTCCAAATTCTGCTTTTAGCTTAAAGGGTTTTACTTCTTGTCTTATCAAAACGTGACGAACCGGCTACACTTGATAGTGTTGAGTGTTTTCGGAGGAAACTCATTAGTAATAAAGGAAAAAGTTTGAAAGTAAGTGAAGACTAATCAACAGTTAAAAGTGATATTTCTGTGCATCCCCCATTTCAAGCTCAGCAGCCACCACTTGTGTAAACCCTGCTGACTATTTTATTTCTCTGGAGCTGACTCTGGGGATGGGCTTTATAGTAAAACACAAGTAACTGCTTGCAGGGAGGGAGGTGAGGCAGCCTGTGCGAAGTGCACTGTATGTACACATGAAGAACTTGTATCTAATGATAGAGTAAATTAGAGAAAAGCATGAAGGGTCACGGAGGCAGAGACTTGCACATTAATTGGAATTCCCAACAAGTAACTGATAAACATTTTTTAGAAATGATCAATAAAAAATGTTTAGACTTAAAGTAGCACATTATATACTAAGTGATGCATGTATAGAGCATAACTAGGTAACACTTCATTTTACAAGTCCGAGAATTTCTATTATTGTTGTCATGGTAGCATTCTATACGGGTAAAAATGTTCTTCAGTTCTCTCACTAAAAAAGAAACAATAGACTTTATACCTTGTAGTTCAATGTATCAAATGGAATTGAGGCTACGGTCGGAAAAGTTCATTTTCATTTGTAGCACTGAACAGAGAGGAGAACATCAAATAATGAAGGAGTCATTCTGTGCTATTACGGCATAGGCATATTGCCAATTGTACATATTCAGCACTAAATCTTCTTTGATTCCGTATCCATGCTTATTTTTAAACATTTTTTTTTTGTTGGTATTTTCACTGTTTCTTGCTTTCTATAGAACCCACATGTGCGGCTATTGTGCTTGTGGTAACAGCAGGAAATGATTGGTATTGCAATATTGTGTGATTGTTTTTCTCTTTTGTTCGGTGCAAAAGTCTGCACCCATGTTTTTCTAAATGTTGGTAATTCACATGATCTAAACTGAGATGCTCACTGCGGCTTCTCCGCTCCTAACAATATTAACCCTTAGAGCACTTAAAGGGCATCTAAAGTCGATTCTCAGACGGGACGTTGAACGTCCAATGTTTACAAACAAATCACTTGCTTTTGTTGACATCCTGCATTGTCACATGACCAATTTCATTCATATAAACCAATGTTTTGTGTACATGCATAGATAATCCTTCTATTTTGGTTCGTTTGCACAGGTGTGGCTCGCTGATCGGCCAATAAACAAAAACAATGGGAATCGACTTTAGATGCCCTTTAATACAAATAGTGTTACTCAGTGATGAAAAATATCTAATTCAAAGCTGTTGAAAACCTATCATGTGGTCACTTGCTTAAAAGAGCTCCCGGAGGGGAGCTCTTTTAAACAAGTCGCCACATGACAGGTTTTCAACAGCACAAGATAAATTAAAAAAAAATTAAAAAATTATAAATTAAATTATTTTAGTGCTTTAAAGATTAAGTGGATACCAGTTCTGAGCAGAACATATTATTTGCCTCATGTATAGAACAAATGGAATGCTTTCATCAAAAGCATTTTGCTATTAATAATTTATATGCATCTGAAAAAAACTGTTTTCATATTTTTAGGTGTATGAGTTTATTATCCTGAACTGGATATTGAGACCAAAAGAACCCTGATTTTTCAAGAAGGCATCAGAATTGATTTTGTGTGTGTGTGTGTGTGTGTGTGTGTGTGTGTGTGTGCATGCCTGTGTGTGTGCGTGTATCTGTTTGTTCATGTATTTCTGCATGTATACATGAGTCTATGTGATGCAAACAATGCTAGAACCTCTCAAATATCTCACTCTTAGTAATTTCAAAAAAAATGAGCGTAGAATGAAAAAGCAAAAAGTTATAGTTTTATATTTCCCCCTTAAAAGCAGTTTGACCTCTTATTTAGCTTTTTATACCTTTCTGCATAATACTTACACATAAATACGCACAAATAAGATTCTATGCTGTAGTGTAATCGATCTCACAAGACATGGCCATGCAGAACAAACAATGAGAGCAGAGTCATTAGTCAACTCAGCCCCATTTTTCCACTGAATGAACAGGAAAAACAAACAGTTTTTTTAAAGAACATTTCAGGAATAGCAGGGAAGAAATGCACATGCAGAACGAAAATACAATGCAAATCCAACAGGCTAAGCAATGTTTATGCTTCAGAGACATTATTCAAATATTTTCCCCAGTTGTTCTTCAAATTGGCATCCTGTCACAGGCAAACCGTACAAGGACTGTTCAAAAGAACAGAACAGGTCCCAAAGCCTTTGCTTTCAGGAGCTCCTGCGATAAGTCTCTACCAGAGAAGTGTAACCAAGCTGACAGATGTGGGCAGGATTGTAACTTCTTACTGGCATTGGCCAATGGAGGAGGTCTAAATGCCTTGGTGGAAAAGGGATCTGCATTCTTGCAAATAACAGGGGTGTGTGTGTGTGTGTGTGTGTGTGCGCGCGCGCGTGTGTCTGTGTAAGGGGGGGTTCATGATGCTTGACTTCAGGGGAACCCAGTCATGTGGGCGACAGAGGTGGACCACAATGACTGGTGCCTGTGGTTCAGGTGTTTGAGTCCACCTGTGACTTACTGTCCCATGAAGAGAGGCTTCCAGCCCAGCTTTAAGACCTCTTTAGTCAGATAACTGAGCAGACCCACTATGTAGTTAGCAGTCTCATCAATGACACACCTCTCAGGATATCTAATTCTTGTGTTTCAGTACTCTTCTCACAAAAACATTTACACAGCTGAATGTTCAGTCTGAATTCATCCATCACAGTTCAAGGGGGATGAGCTCTATTGTGTAGCTTATCATTGAATGTTGTACTGTATTAATATGCAAACTAAATATGTTGGTCTCCTTGAATATTGCAGATTCTTCCCGCAATTCATTCAGAATAAGCTGCAGTATTGAAAAGACTGACCTCTGCATTAAATATCATGAGTTACTGAAAGCTCAGGTTTCAGTATGAGCATTTATTCTTTACTCAAAAGCTTTCAGAATGTTCATCCATCCATTAGCTAATCTATTGTATCCTCACTTGGGTCATGAGGTTACTGGAACATGCAAATACATGCCCAGACACTGTGTTACCTGTTATAATGTGTTTCACGAGATTTGAATTGTATTTAATATGCTCTTCATTAGAAATGTGAACTCTCTTTACTGTGATCACATTCCACAAAATATGGTGTGCGATAAGACCTGCTTGAAAACAACACCTCGATTCAAAGTCTATCCTGTCAGCTGATGTGCTGTCATCTAGTAACCATAAGGGAAGATTAATTATATAGCGGGAGTTTCATTAGTTACAACCTGTGAAACCACTGCAACACAATCAGTTGGAAGAGAAAAGAAATGTTGTTAATGCTGTTTTATCAGGTGATGTGTCTGTTTTTTTTTTTTTTTTTTAAAAAATTCAGAGGCATTCCACAATTCCCCTGACGCTAGCACTGCGATACTGCCGCAGCACTTTGTTCTTAATTAAGCTTCTGTGGTAAATAGCACGGTTATCTCTGGGTGCTGCATAGCCGGCATTGTCAGTAAGGTTCCTAGCCCCTCCATCGTTATCTTTTGTTTAAAAGAAAGCGAAGGCTATTTTTATTATTTTGTCTAATTTGTCCATCTTTGGTCAGTCACACTTCACACTGCTGGAACGACATAGAATGTTGCATTATGCGTAATTGAGAGCAAATTCTGCATCAGAATCTCTTTAAAGTAGATAATGAGACGAACACTGCATCAGGTTTGATAGTGAGCTCAGGCGCCCCGACATGTTCCGGAACATACTTCTCCTGTAATAGATGAATGAAGCATGTGAACTCCCCTTCAGCACAGGTTCACATGTACTGTATGTGCACACACTCTCGTGGATACAGGCACATCCCGGCTGATGTAAAGACAAGTGCATTTATTAGCCAAGATCAGAGGGAACCATCCATCTCCCGAGGCTCTTCCTGTTGTTGCCAGCCTGACTTGTGCCTTTGTGTCTTTAATTACCGTCAAGAAGAAAACTTAAAACGGGTGCTCTCCGAGGGACTCCACCAATTAATTTTCCTCTAAAGAGGAAAGTTCATTAGTCATGAGGATGCTTGATTTTAGATACAAATGGCTGTGCAATTTTCATATCCCGCGGTTAGGACTATGATATGCTAGTAATACGCTTATGATGGCATTCTCAGTCAGAGCACCCCCTCTGGCGTGGAGGACACATGCTGTGTGCCATGGCTGTAACTGATGCATCCTTGAATTGATCTGTTTACATTTGTTTTTCCTATTTAGTATGCAGGCAATGCAGAAACTGTTTTTCTTGATTTGATGTAGATGGATTGTGCATGAAAAGCAATTTTTCTGGGCATAATTTTGAAGCATAGGCACTTAAACCAGCCTTATATCAATTGTGGCAGTCTTTTGCTTATTATTGCACTTTATGCAGAGGAAGTCCATTGATTGAGAATCATGTGGCCTGTTTGCAAGGTCTGAGTTTTACATTTTAGTTCTGTTTAAATGTCGAATTGGCTTTTCTAACTTGGTCAGGAATTGTGTCCAAGAACCCTTAAAAAATCAGCTATATAAACATTTGCTCCTTCAAACTATGTAATGTAAAATGCATCTATTTCTCTCTCACACATGCTCTCACACATACATTCACAGGCACATGCACAGTTACACTCACATTCACATACTGAGGACAAATCAGCAACCTGTGGATCAGTAAGCACTTCTTACAAAGTTTTGTTTCTTTTCTATGCACTCTTACACTTGGGTTAGCCAAAGTACGCGGACAATGGTGGATACAAATCTGTGAATACTATGTTGTCCATATAAGCATGACTGCTCCAAGTGACTGGCAGCCTGTCTCTTCATATTAAGTGCACAAACATATTTTTCTACACAGACTCATTAAATAATAGCAGAGCCAGGACATGGCCAGCCAACTGCACTGAACTCAATATGTCTAATACCCACATAGCAAAATTGGTCTGGCCCTGTTCTAGACCCACATAATGCACTTTCACAGCCCAGTTCTGGCCCACATGCAGAAAGAATGACGGCCCTTTTGTGGGCCAGATTTGGTTTGCTGGAGCTGGCCCACACATGGACCAGGACAGGGCCAGTGCAGACACAAGTGGCCCAGATGTGGCATGTCATCACATAAACGGTGCTTTCATTGCCAGACCTGGCCTATATCTGGTTAGCATACCACTTGTCATGCCAGCGGTTGCCCAGCAGTGCCGGCTTGACACTGGATCCGGGCCAGACCCATCTTCTATGTGGGTAAGCTTTTGAGGTACTGGTGTCTAAGTTCTGAAGTAATACATTTTTCTCTGTTTGAACCAAAGATTTACAGACAGTACTTCGTAAATCTTGAAGGAGCTAGAGACCTTTATCTGTGGAGTAATTCCACCGGATCTCATTCTGTTTAATAATTTGTTCATAGTTAAAGCATGGATTCACATATTCTTAAAAGTATCATATACGTACAGTATATATAGAAATAGCACTAATTTTCTTCTCTCAAATTAAGTTATTGTTTTGGGAAGGTGTGGGAATTTGTCTTAATTGTTGATTGCATATGGCATCTAAAGTGCCATTATTGCACTTTTACTGTCAGAGGTATCATCTATAATTTCTCTAGATTTATTTTACTCAAAATAAGTAAGAGACATGTGACCAAAGGTGGTGAACAGGCTTGCAAGTCACACTCAAAATAGGGCTGACAATTAAAATGAAATGTGAACCCTTTTAGGAGTTATTTGATAAACTTTGCAACATCTTTCATAACTTTACTTGAAACGTGTGATACAAATATGCTTGTTAAAAATTACATTTTCCAAGAGTTGACTACATTTTCAGGGCCTTTTTCAGGTGGTACAGCATAAGACATTATTCGGAAGCTCTGGAACTGTACTTTCATTATCTATTAAACATGAAAATTATCCTGTACTACTTGTGGAACAAATTACCTGTCCCTGCACTATATAAGAAAATCTCTGATGGATATCTGTCCAACTCAACAGAACCACAGTTCTGTCAGGAACATATTTGTCAAAGTTATAATTTATTTGAATAAAATGTGAGACAGTTGTCATGAGTAGCTTGGTTTGTTCTGCAAGCCATCCAAACAAATATGTGTGGATTAGACTGGGATACCAGTAGCTGAGTGCCCCACATGGGGAATGCACAAGGGCTTCACCAGCAATTCAAATTAGCCATTTTAAAGTGGTACAAGATGCACTGATAACTCTCTTTGTGTGAGGGCTCTTGAGCACCCGAAAAAAAAAAAAAAAAAAAAAAACCCATGTAGATATGGAAAGAACAGAGGGGCTCCAGTCAACAAGAACCTGGGATATTCTTGCTGTGAGGTGACAGAGCTACTGTATGTAGCTACTCACCATCATGCTGACCATATCAAGTGAAGTCTAATAAACTCATGAGGGAGGGGTTTTAGATTAGTAGCAGCAAACATGCTAACAGTAAAAGCAAGTGTGGACTGGCAGCGTGCAGCAGCTTGCATGCAGTTGGCAGCAGCCAAAAGTGTGGAAGGATGCCATTACAAAATACTGCCTGTTTAGGAAGTGGATTGACTGGCATTGATCATTTAGTTGAGGAGTGAGGAGATGCAGTGAGAGTGATTCACCTTTGTGGTTTTTCTAAACTATGTGCAGCTCAGAGCGCACAGTGTATTGTCTGTATGTGAGCACAAGCAAACAACACACACAAACTCAAGCTCAAGCGTGGAATTCACAGGGCGCTCTGACATTTACTGGTTTCTGAGATTTTTATCTCGCAGTTTACACCATCAAACGATCTTGTTTGTATTGAACCCTGTGGCTTCAGGCACATCCTACTCATTCTCATGTGGCATCATTAGCTGGAGTGAGATGAATGATACATCAATGTGTGTGTGTGTGTGTGTGTGTGTCCGTGTGTTTGTGTGTTTGTGTAAATGTACAGTATATTCCTTCGTTTTAGAGCATACCAGGACTATGAGAGAGGATGCATTTGCTTCTTCACAGCCTAATTACATGGTCTGCGTGCTGGCCTCTGATCATTGGCTGAATTCCTTGGGACAGGCAAACACCGTCCATTTCAAAGTAGGCTTGGCTCTTTTGCCTCATTTCTTTTCCTCCATTTACAGCTAAGAGCTGGAAGAGCCATTTTCCCTTCATTTTCTCAGTTGGTCAGCTATGATCAATCCCCCGCTCTGAAGCATACACTTGTCATTTTGGACATAAGCCAACCCACCCTCTCTCCATATTTGCCCCCCTCTATGTCTTTTTACCCTGTATCTTACCATTTAATCACTTTATTTACTTTTCTTTCCATTTTAGTCTGGCATTATAGGCACTGATGGCCAACTCATTTCTCTCTGCCAATGGGAAATAAGATGAAAGATTAGGATGAGGAATTTCAGTTCTCCGGATGGAAGGCCACGGCCAGATTAGAGCAGTGCCCTTTAGAAGCGTCACGCACGATTTCCGCCTGAGCTTTTATGCTCCTGTTCCGAGGGGAAGGAGGGCGATGCCATTATGAACACATAAATCTGGCCCTTAAGAGCCAGTCGAGAGGGCCGTTCTCTCAGAGGGGTCCCTGCAGTAATGCTGGGGCACTTGAGTATCGGTGGACCTCTGCCCCGTCCCTCTGATGTATAGAAGCAGGGTAATTACGGCCCCACACACGGATGTTGGATAGCTGACAGACACCTATAAATCTATTCTTCTCAATATAAATCCCACAGGGAATCAATGTGAGATGCTCCAAAAACAAGAAACTAAAGTCTGGCAACTAAAACTAAAGAAACTAAAATCTATAACTCCAGTCAAAGTTCAAGATCGGCTTTATTGTCTTTCCTTTCAACACGGGCCATAATTCACCTTGTTGAGTACAAGATTTTTTTTATGTCATTTATGAAGACCAGATATTTCTCCAATGTCTGATCTAATCTGAATAAAACTGCATCGCACCAAAGATCTTGACTGGTCGTCTATGCTGTAGTGTGCGAGTGTGTGCATGTTTGTGTTCTTTAAAACAATTCCATGGTCACTCATTGCATACGTGGAGACTCTAGGCAGGTTAGTTTAATTTAAACTGAAGTACAATATTAATTTAACTTCCACTGCTTTCTTAACCTGCAGCTGGTCAAGACAACTGCAGTGGAAAATGTGAAGGATGATTTCTTTAATGAAATTGTCTATCACTAACTAACAGAGTTGGGTTCATGTACTTTCAAGTACTTTTGAGAATTGGACAAAAGTATTTTTTTTTTTAAATACCTAAGTGCTTGCACTTGTACCGGAGTACTTCCTATTAATGCCTAAAGTATGTATACTTGTATTCCAGTACTTTTCAATGTTCCTGATCAATCTGTCTCCTAAGTGCTGATGGAAATTGTTCAAGTACTTTGAAAAGTACTTGGATACAAGTGCATGTTCTTATTATTAGGTATTATTAGGCCTAATGCCTAATATTAGGCATTATTAGGTAGTACTCAGATATAAATACAAGTATTATGGTATGTAAAAAAAAAAAAAAAATGCTTCCATACAGTTCTCAAAAGTACTTGAAAGTACTTGGACCCAACTCTGCTTACTAAAACAAAATTCAATCAGTCTGAGCTAGCCATTTTTGTTCTTCGTATTCATTTTGGTGCAATGCTAACTATTCCACAGAATAACTGATTCTTTCTCATGACCTTTTGGAATATTAGGATCCTTCCCAATCCCGGCCGTGAGAAGAAAATGAAATTTAAATAAAATCTTTCTCTCTCTTCAACCTTCTTTCTCATGATTTCCTAGTTTTCCACTCACATATAAATGAAAGATCATGGTTTCATATGTAAAACAGTGATTGACTCCTTTCATCCCTGTAAATTAGCAGCGTCTCTCTCGCATGCATTCGCACTGATTTACCCCACACTGAGGTGACCTGCAACATGATAATCTTCATATTCCCATCACAATAGGCACAATTTATAATATAATTACTTCCATTTTCGTAATTTGCCCCCTGCAGAGTCGTTCCTTTGTTACTGTTCTCTTACACCCTGCGATTATGAATAATATCAACAGTACCATCCTTCAGATGTTTAACCACACTAGAATATGGAGATGAAAATCCTGTCAGGGAACAAATCCGCCTGCAAAACTGCTGTAATGCTCCAATAATGGTCTCTTATTTTTCACTTGTCACTGATGCGAGTGCGTTTTCTTTACTTCACAAATTTTCTTGAGGAGAAACCAATGTTGTGAAATTCAAATATGACATACCCATTGAGATTTTGTATTTTTGTCTGTTTTTTTTTTGTTCTGTTTTTATTCAACCGAAACTCACATTCCCGTTTTTTTTTACCTCTAATACAGTTTTTTTCCCTGCCTGATTCCACTTTGAATTGCAAATATGTTCCCTGCTAACTCTGTTTGAAGCCTTTCCTGATATTATACCCTGTATTTTCCAATCTAACTCCTGCTAACAACTTTGTCACATTCAATAATGGATTTATGCTGCTGGTTACCTTAAGTGGCAATTTGAATAGTCATCTGGCTACTGCTGACAGCGCGGCCCGAATGCATCATATTAATGTAAGTCCTGTAACCAGACTAAAACTCAGCCAAGCAGAATCCTTCAGCCTCACTCCAGCAAAAAAAAAAAAATATTTAGGTACTAGACTACAAAAACAGATTTGATAGACTGGCCATGTCATAACCATACACAGTTTTTTTTTGTCCTTTATATTACTCAATGACAGGAAGTTTCTGCCAAAGGCAAGTGTTTCTTAATGCTGCGTTAGTCTGTTCTCAAGGAAGTCATATTAATTATTTTTTTGTTGTCCATCTAATTTGCCACACTTGATGCAGTGCACACCTGTCAGTACAACAAAAATTTGTATGGATAAACACATGTATACATCAGACACCAGGAATTTACAATAGGATCACAAATGCACGTCTAAACACACAACACACACACACACACACACACACACACACACACACAGTCCAATTTCCAATTCTAGACAGTATTACATTAAAGATGTCCAGTTTTCTCTGCTGCTGAATTTTTGTTTCAGTATAGAATTAATACCCAGCAGTCCCTATGGAGCAAATTATCTTTCACTGTAGACCAGTAAAATTGTGTTTTCTGAAATCCTGATGAGACCTAACTGGCATTGAGCAAGTAGTCAACCACAAGTGGATGGACTTATCATTTTATTTCAAACCTTCTTCCCTATCCCACGGGTGAGAATTGGTTGATTAAGCATCTTTACAAGGCTTTGTCTGAATCATTCTGATGAGAAAAAGAGAAAATATTTCTTGCTCAGCTTGCAAATTTAATTTACGCATTTTTTTTTTCAATCAATTGAGCAATGCATTGGGCAATCACTGGCCATTCCCTGTTCCTAGAATGCAGCCATAAATTATGACTAAAACCAGTATTTTAAAGCTATTTGTCTTCTAACTGATCTTTAGTGGCAGAAATAATTTAAGTAATGAGATATATTGGTCCATTACAAACAATGGACATATACCCCCCAAATTATAGGTTCATGTCAGTTGCAGTAAATCCACATTGACATACACCATAGAATATTTAATGTTACCTTATAACTATAAAATGGAATGCTTCAGTCTGCGTGAATGATTCCCAACTATGTAAATAGTTCAAGTAAGATGTGGGCCTAAAGTGAATAGTCAGTGTTGTCATTGTCTATTGGGCTGCTAACAAATGCAAAAAAAAAAAAAAAAAAACATGCCACTAATTGCTTTTATGAATATGTTTAAAAAACAGTTAAAGGCCGCTAATATTATTATAATGATTTATATTTCTCTTTGCCTGTTCAACTAATTATGCGGCAGGTTTTAAAATTTCTCAAAATAATCTCACTGCCTTGGGACTCATTAGGATTATTTTTTCGTACAAATAATGTTAGTGTTTGTTAGGCATGCTTATGAACGTCTGAACACTTCGCTTGTCACTTAGATTTTTCCCAGTGCAGGTTAATTAATATTTAAAATAAACCACTATATGTGCATTCCATTGTGGATAATAAATAGCATTAAATTTTAGCCATATGTCAAGGCTTTCAGATATTAAATCAACAAGACCACAATCAATGAATCCTAATTTAATCCCTATTATACAAAAGTGCTGGAAATAGTCATGTTATATATTGTACAATTTAGTATTGAACAATGTGAGCTGAACTTTCAACTGTTTTCTTTTTCTTTTTTTTTTTTTTTTGAAGCAATGTTTACAGTAAGATATACCTCTGCCAAGGATATCATGTTTTACCTTCAGTTTGTGGGGAAGAATGTTTGTTTGTTTGTTTGTTTGTTTGTTTGTTTGTTAGCAACACTACAGAAAAAGTTATGGGCTGAGTTTTATTATGTTTTTTCCAGAGGTTTGTCTTTGCCCAGCTAAGAAATACTATCATTTTGGGAGTAATCCGGATCAAATTCTACATCCAGTAATTTTCTGTTTTCTTGTGTGGTGGTACATAATAGTGCAACTCATCTGTGTCCCAGACATACTTGACAGTACTCAATCATACTCAGATGTCTTTGGTGTGAATGAAAGAATAATTTGCTCCTACAGCTGGAGGTGGATTGGCTCTGAATTTGAGTTTGGTAGTATTTTCAAAGTAAGCTTTATGTAATTCACTGAGGTGGGGTGGCATGGCTCAGGAGGCAGAGCGGGCGGGCTAGGAATCAGAAGGTTCCTGGTTCTATCCCCTGCTAATAAATGTAAAGCACTTTGGGGTCACGTCGTATGACTAGAACGCGCTATATAAAAGAAGTTCATTTACCATTTACCTGGACAATGAGCTGAAAGGCCAGGTCCGGACATCAATAATGAAAACACTTAGGGCTCTATCTTTCACACTGCCCTACCCGTTGCCACTACCCGCTACCCATGAATTACGCATTCAGCAGCTTCCACTATCCCTAATCGGTATCTTGCGGCCACACTACCTGCTATGCATTATGCCGACTTCCTTATTTGCGTTTGGAGGTGTGCCCGTGGGCGTGTTTATGCGCTTTCCCTACAATTGCTATCTTGACCACACACGTTAGGGAAAGCGTATAGCAGGTCCTCAAACCACCCGCTACCCATTTGGGCTTTTACAAGAGCGCGCCCAGGCGGCTTCAATGCGCGTCCACTTGGACACATGTGGACGTGCACATGCAGCTCCACTTCCCGAATTAACTAGCCTATAAAAAGCCACCTTTCTTTAGCCTCAGTTGATCCCCTGAGAAAATGGCAGAGATAGTACTAAATCGCCTTGATCGCCAGTTAAATAATAGAAGGCGCCCAGAACGCGTGTACCGCCAGCGCACCAGCTACCTGGGCCTTTCAGGTAAGTCTATATTGTTTGTATTTTGTATCAATCATTTTTTCTGCTTTTATAATAATATATAATTATTATATATAATATTTATTAATGATATATATTATATATAATATTCTAAAATGATAACAATACAATACAAGAATTATATCCCACAGATCAAGAATGCGTGACAAAACTGCGCCTCTCCCGTCAGGCAGTGACGGAATTATGTCACCTGGTTGCAGATGATGTAGACACTGCTGCCAGCTGTCCGTATGCCTTGCCCGTTGCTGTTAGGGTTACTGTGGCACTATTTTTCTATGCTAGTGGGTCATTCCAACACCCACTCAGTTCAATTGGAGGCATGACCCAATCTGCCATAAGCTCAGCTGTAACTGCAGTCACTGCCAGCATAGTCTGACGCGCCTGTAGGTACATCATTGGCATCCTTGTGACACCTGAGAGACAATGTAGGGTAAAGCGGGATTTTTTGGCAAGATATGGGTTCCCTAGGGTTCTGGGTGCCATCGACTGCACACACGTTCTGATTCGGGCTCCGGCTCTGAACAGTGGCGCCTATGTGAGTCGTAAGGGAACCCATTCCATCAACATCCAGGTGATTTGCGATGCATGGGGTTACATCTTGAATGTATACGCAAATCATCCTGGAGGTACCCATGACGCTTTTATAATGGAACAGTCAGTCATTCCTGCAGTCTTCCAGAGGGACCCCCTCTGGATGGGTTGCTGTTGGGTGACAATGGCTATCCATTAAAGACATGGTGCATGGTGCCATACATTAAGCCAAGAAGTGTGCGTGAGTTCGCTTTCAATAGAAAACGCGCACGAGTTGTCATTGAGCGAACATTTGGCGTGCTCAAAATGCGGTTCCGCTGCTTGGACAGATCAGGTGGGGTCTTACAGTATGGTGCTTAGAGAGTAGCATCTTTCTTTGTGGCATGTTGTGTGCTGCACAACATTGCCCTACGCCATGGAATGATGCTGTAGTTTGAGGATAGATTATTACCGGACTATAGAAGGCGGCAAGCTGAAGTGCAGGTGCCGACTCCAAATGCTGATATAGTGCCAGCAGTAGCAGGGGCAATGAGGGACCAGCTGGCAGCAGAGCTGCAACACTGCTAGTCATGTCATCTGCAGCCTGCCTGGTAAGTAATTTGTGCAATCAGTAGGCTACTAATAATGTAATAATACATGTAATTCATATAGCGTTTTATTATATACTCAAAGTCGCTTTATAAAGAAAAAAGTGTAAATGGTTGCAGTCAATGTAGGCATTTATTTGGCTGTGGGTATTTTCTAAAATAGGATTTTGATCCTCCCCTGTCTGGATTTGACCTCATGCATGAGCAATTTAACCTCATCTTCGGAGAAACGTGGCGACCTTCCTCTCTCCATCACGGGTTTCAGTTTGAGGATTTGGGATAGCGCAGCCTGCTCTTAAAGGCAATGGCACCTGGCACACTGATTGGTTTAACTGGCGTAACGCCCAAACCACGCCTATGCATAATATAACGGGTAGCGCAGGTGTTTTAGGGATATGGGCAGGTGTGCAAGATAGCAACTTTTGCGGGAAACGCCTCTTACGCAATGCTAAATCCCCAAATAACGGCTTTAGGGACTCTGGCGTAAGATAGGGCCCTTAGTGGCTACGGAGATGACCATAGAGGCTAACGTTATCATTCAGATACTATATACAAACAATGTCATCGGCGCTGCTGCTGCTGCTCTCTTGGTCCATTTTGATTAAATAATAACCCGCAGATTTGTTTTCTGCTGAGCGAAAGTGGAACACAAAAACTCGGAATTTCTCACCGAGTCCGGTGGGCATGGTTTCAATGCGGAATTTCCGCGCAGCGAATATTCCGCAAATCCATGCCACTATTCCGCCCCCGTTCTGAATGGGCCTTAAGATGTGAAAATCAATGAATTTGCCTGGCAAGGTACAACCAAAAATGCTGCTCAACCCATTCCCAACTCATTTGATCTATGGCTCTGAAGTTACTTTAGATGTTATAGACCACTCAAAATATATAACACTCAAAATGTAGTCTGCAAAAACAAAGAAGTCATTATAATGAGGCATTAAATTTATACTTAAATAATGTGACTGTAACATTTTTCTAAATAATAATAATAATAATAATAATAATAGTAACTAGAACTGCGTTTTGTCAGGATGAACCTCCAGAGTGTGCTTGCGAAAATGTCCATTAAAAATGCATGGTGGAGTTCTGCCACTAGTTCTGCCAGCGTTCCATGATGTCATAATGGCAGAACTCCACCATACACTTTTAATGGAGATAGACAGGGATGAAAAACAGGGATTGCGAAAGAATGAAAAGGGGCTATGCAACTGTTTGTACAAGACTTAGGGACACGGTCAGTCTGGATGTTTTGGCGTTTGAACCGCCACTCAGGCACTTGATACTGGACAAAAATTTTCAGAGGTCATTGACGGATTTTTTTAACAATGACGGAACATTTTGAAGGCTGTCCGTCATTTTTAAAGAATGTAGTTCACACCCCCGTCCAATTGGTGGTGGGTGTCATATTGTCTCGAGCATTGTCTTTGATCTATATGACAGAGATGCCAAGTCAATTATTCAATGAATGCTTATTAATGAGATTCTCACGCGGAATTAAAATCCTTGTGCATTGAAGTTTCAGTTTCACTTGCGTGAAGGTGGACCTCGCCATGGAAAGCGATTATGACTCCGGACTTCTTGTGCTCCTCTTTACTCGGGGATTGGAAACAATGCATGTGTTTCATGATCGTTTAAATCGTTTAAATTAAATAAGACCATTTGAAATGTCTTTATGCCATTCCATTGCTTTCGATCCCTCAGTAAAGACAAGCGTGAGAATTCCCGAGTCATAATTAATTTCTGTGTCACTAGTGGGGAAATCCACCGTAATGCACGTGAAAATGATTAACTTAATGCACAATGACTTGAATTCGCGAGTGAATTTCTTCAGTTCGCGTTGATTGAATAATTGCTGACTACGGCACAGGAACATGAATGCCGCTAAGAGGAGAGACTCAAGCCGAATGCGTGAGACTTGGCATCTCTGGTATGATCCTGTATTCCTCATATTTTTGTAATGTGATCATTTGCTCTTCATTTGTAAAATATGCTGCTCTGCTGCCGGTAGATGATTGGTCATATGCTACAAACGTCGTCTTTGTTATGTGAACACGCAGATATCTAGGTCGGGAAAGCCCTGTTTGACATAACGAGTTGATAAGCAGCTTCGTAGGACCGCTTAGCGAGGCTGCGGTTGTTAGGCTTAGTGAAGCCCAGCAATAACTGAAAACATTGTTCATTTGCGCACTGTTACTGCGTGGGGGGAGAAATCATTTGTTATGTTTTATAAAGTTCATACAGCAGTAAGTTCGAAAATCCACGCAGTGCTGTATTTAACACAGTGCACAATGAGTGTCTACATGAATCACTGTCGGCATCAGCTAATGTGTAATATATAAATTATTCTGTTTATTTTATAAAAAAAAACGATTATCATTTTAAAAAAATAAAATTACAATGACGGGTAATAATTGATTATGACGGAATTTTATATGCCCCTGTCCGTCACAATGACGGACAATCAGAAAGTGTAACGCGACCTCTGGTGGAAAAGGAAAAATAAATAAATAAACAGACTTAAGAAGAACAATGTGTTGCTTGCACACAAATAAATAAATAAATAAATAAATAAACAAACCAACTTAAGAAGAACAATGTGTTGCTTGCTGCAAGCACACAATAACATATAGTTGTTGCCAATCTAAATTCATCACAGAAGTCTTAATTATGCCCCACCATTAACTATGCTTTTGTCAAAGTCAAAAATCCAGCTCCCATACAAGTAACGGCAATCTTCTTTGATTCCAGCGATTTGATTCCAGAGACATATCTAAACATTAAAAATTATTATTAATGGCAGACTGCGGAGTCCCAAAGATTGACCGTTTGGCTGTTTTAGCTTGTTTTATTTTATATTTTTTACTTACTTGTATAAAGTGCGGAAGCCCCAGAGCTTTCTGCTGTCATATGAAAAGCTTTCCTCAATGGATGTTTAAATGAGCTCACATTGTTTATCATTGTGCGAGATTCTGGTTAAAGTACAGCTCATTGCAGAGCTCCAGGCTGTGAAATGATTACTTCTGCATCGCCATCATGGTGGTTCAATCACATCACTTAGGTTTGTTTTGAATGTTGTTCTTTGAGGAAAATAGAAACTATTTTCAGTCACACGTTTTTTTTTTTTTTTTTTTTCTTCCTGTTTTAATGAGGCAAAAAATAATGCTTTTTAAATGTTGTTCTTCTCCCTATGGCGATATGGAAACTGTCACGTCCATTGCTGGGACTGCATTAAACTGAAATGACTCACAAGGGTACACAATGCACTTATACAGTTAAATATACAGTTTAAATTGGCAATATTGTGTTATACGCAATATCAGCTACCCTGCCTGGATGGAATTTACATTGACTAAATTATTCACAACCTGGTGAATTAAACTTATTCTTTGTTTTATTTAGCAGATGCTTCCACTCGAAAGTTCATTACAAAGTTCACATGCATTAATGTTGGCACTCTTGCTCAGAAAAGTAAAACTGTAAAGTAACTCAATGACCACAAATTGTTTCAATTAGTTACAATGATCAGTACTACCTATAGAGTGAGTGCAGTTGTCCAAATAATATGTGAATTTCAGCACTCAATGCGTCTTTAAATGCTCTCTCTAATGCTGTCAACCTTTTTTTTCCCCTATTTCAATGTTAAAAGAACAATTCTATGATTTGTGGTATACCACTCAGAGTATTATTCTTGAGATAATTCAACAATGCCCAGGACAAAAAAAAAAAAAAAAAAAAAAAGGTCCCTGGCCTATTCAGCCTGTCTTTTCAAGCGTATAGCAACAGCCGAACACAATATTTAAGATCCTATCTATGACACTCATTACAGTGAGTAGGGGGTTTCCCCTGTCCCCGGATATATTGGAAAACCTGGCATTTTCAGCCTGTCACCTGATCATCCCTTAATTGAATTCTTTTCATCTTTTCTAGAATCTCAGCTGATTCTGGAGCAAAATGGTGGTGATGCCACATATTTCCAATGTTTAAGCCAAGTTTCTTTCTCTCAAGCACATTGAGTCATTTTTGGGAACAGCCTGCTAAAAATTCAGCTATTTATTTGTCCATCAATATTAAGTCAAAAGCAAGTGGTAAATCTCAGGCTTTAAGACATTCTCCTCTGTTGACATGTTGACACGAAAGAATTCACATGAAAAGAGGAAAAACAAATATTATACATTTTTTTCATATTTTCACCATAGTACTCTTGTATTTGTTCATTTTAATTTTCTCTATTCAAACAATTAGATAATCGATTCAGTTGACAAATTAATATAAAGCTAAATCGAGACACAATACTGATGAGGATAGAAAATACGTTTGCATCTTGCCCTCAACATAATAGCATCTGTTTATTTCAAAGAGATATGTTAATGAGTCTAACTGCTCTAAAAAGCTGCATTAGCTTACTTTTTTTTAATATAAATATTGACAGTTTTTTTTTTTTTTTACATTTTACTGAGCTTTACGATAAGTGGCTGTATGTTTTTCTTTAAAATTATTATTTCCAAAAGGATTTAATTTTTTTTATCTGTTCATTCATTTATTAATATGTATGCCCTATAGATAAGTAAGCTTTTTAAAGCAGCCTGAATCTTAATTGGCTAGAGGTTCTTGCATCTGTTGCTAATGCCCTCGATCCACATTGCTGGTGGACCGGTGACTCATGGAGGTTTTGTCAGTGTTTGAAAAGAGATGGAAATGAATTGCTGCTTGTCAGTAGAGCCCACACCAGTTCTGTTTTAGAACACAATCCTCCAAAGATGAGTCATCCTGAAAAATGCTAAACATAAGTGAGTTAAATGGGTGGATGTGCTGCCGATGGAGGGTACTTGGAGGGTTCCTGTTCAAAGATGCTTGTTCTGTTTGTTCTTCGGTTGTTATGCATGCAAGCTGGGTTTAAATTCAAATAAATGCCTTATTTTAAAAAAAAAAAAAAGAAAGACAAAAAATACTTAATTTATGTAGAGTATCCATACCTTAATTTAGATGCTAATTCCTTTATCCATACAATAAAAACCCATATAGAGTGTTTCTCCAGGGTAAATATCATGGTTAAACACTCCAAACAAGTGTATATATGAACACTGAATAATACTATTACATTTGGCAAAAACCATTCATATTCTTGCTCCCTCAAGCAAAAATATTATATGCATGATATCAGCAGAGGTTGACAGTTCTTAATGTGTGTGAGTGTGTGTGTGCGTGTGTGCGTTTGTGTGCGTACAACATGCGTGCGATTCTTCATTTATATTCACCTACCGTACTTAATGCATTCCTCATTGATGTTTTTGTTTTTCTGTCTGTGCAATTTAATACCAACATTAAACCTCCTGAAAGACATATTTTGACACATTTCATAGTCCAAATGCTATTAGACATTATTGTCACTAATTAAGCATCTTTACAAATGGGAAGCCATTCCTGCTGGTTAATTAAAATCAGGGGCTCCTTGTGCATGAGGGAAGCTGTTCCAATGAAGATGAAAGATGTTTTTAATGATTTATTAAACATCACAGATGTCTCCATGAGGTTTATCTACACAGACAGCCATGTTCTGGGGGATGGAAACACAGCCCTCAGTCTCCATGAGTAAATAATGTGATGGGCATCACTGAGTTGCATTTGCTTAGCAAAGCTGCAATCCTCAACACCGCCATCCCTTTGTACAGATAAGAGTATTGATTTTAAACATTGATTTTGAGTATTAAGAGTACCTCCTCCCCAGGTATTGAACACGGTCTGCTGTGGGAATTTTGTTCCCTCAAAGAAGAATCTTATCAGAACTGATCCTTGACATTGAGTGTAGTTACATTAATAACAGGTTCTAAGACTTGAATTTTGGGGCCAAGGGCCCAAAATGAGCTATAATATAGAGCAGGGGCCACAAAAGCTCACCAATCAAGAGCCAAAAACTGCCCTTCTTTCACATGCAAGGCAGGTGTGAAGACAGTTCGGCCAATCAGCTGCACTAATTGTTCAGTTGGTTGCCTGGGGGAAAAGAAAACCTGGGTTTGATTTGGATTCATAGCCCATATTTGATTACTCTTGATTTAGAGTGTTTGGGTCAGAATCCAGCTCTGGTTCTGAATGATTTTAGTGCTTTATTGGAAAAAAGGAAAGGGACACTACAAGATGGTTCTGAGATTCTTGAATCACCTTCTAACTGTTATTGTATCTCCTCTCCCTTCGTTGTGCTCCCTCTCCATTACTCTCCCATCCTGCTCTTTATTTCACACACAGGTCCCTTCTCACTCCACGTACCTTCGAGTCACGCCTCTCTCTGGGATGAGCTGATTTATTCTGGCCAGGATTCTTTCCCATGCTGTCAGTCGATAATCCCGAATAAATCACATTTGTCTGTAATTATCACGGAACATCTGACCGGGCGCTCGACTCGCAGGTAAGCGATTAGATAAATTAAATCTCCTCACTAATTTGTCACTGGAGGAGGGGCAATTCTCAACTCTGTCTTCCATTAGACAGAAACACTCTCACAAAGTGACATTACGTGAGAGGTGTGACGTTTCGCAACCGAAAGTGACAGAATGCCCTTCACGTGTTAAAAATGTCCCCGTTTTGCATGGCTGGTCATACAGGTCACCAGTCTGCATCTCATTAAGGAAGGATTCGCTGGTCTGGGTTCGCCGGTTTTCCATTTTTCAAAGGAGCGCTTTATGCCCCGCCCATGTTTCTGACAGGAGTGAATCTTATCTGAGAATGATAATGAAGGAATGAATCTCGTCACATGTGAATGCACAAACGTATACACACAGTCACACAAACACACACATCCACACAAACAAATAGATGCACACACAGATCTGTTCTCCAGCCTCATGCCTATAAAAAGCTCTGGTCACTTTTCCGAGATGAGCATCCACAGTTCTTACTCTACATTCATGAAGGCTTGACTGATTGACCTGGAAATCGCAAACTTATCAAAAAGAATCTAGTTTTCACTCAGCCTGAGCAAAAAAAGGAACAAAAAAAAGGAATTAAGTCAGTTGGTACTCATTAAAAATATAACTGAATGAACACGTTCATGTTTTAATGGAGTGAGGTGTAAAAAGCCTGCAGAAGGCAGCCATTACTGCACTTTCAAATGGAAACAGTAAACAGAAACAAGCAAGAGAAAACCTGGAGGCAAAAAGCCGCATTTTCCTTCAGGTGCAAAATGGGATTTGTGAGAAATATGAGGAATGAATCGTCTGTGGCAATCGGTTTGGTAATCATCAGTGCCAGCCGCGAATTCAATATTTACTCAATATTTCACTCCAGAGACAATGTTTTTGTTTCTTTTTTTGTCGGTGTTTCCTATTCTCACCTCTCTGATGCACGCCAAACGTAACGTGGAGGAGTACATTGCAGCAGTAGTGAGCTTTGAATTGAAATGGTAGGCGTGCCCCCCCCCATCCCCCCAGCACCACCCCACCACCTACCCCCCGCGCCACTGTGCGCACATATCCCTACCCCCGTGCAGAGAAGTTGTAAATGCTAATTAACAACACAAGTTTAAAATTGAACGCAATCAAGCACACCAGCTAAAACATCAATGTAAAATTAAACTGCTCTTATCACTGAGAGAGGCATCTTTGGGAAAACGTGTAAGAAATACACTGCGTTATTTTCACTCCAGCCTCGTATGAACCATTTCAAAGAGTTCTAGCAAATGTGCTCTACCGCAGTGTTTTCTCACCCTGCTCCTGGAGTACTATAATGGCCCAGTTTAAAGGGATATTCTAGGTCTCAGAGAAACTTTTGCTCAAGAGCTAGTGTTTGTACAGTAATAAGGAGAAAATGGCAAAATAATTGAAAGAAAAAATTTTAAAAGCATGGAAATTTCCGGAGAACCCCATATTGGAACTAGAATTAAAATCACCTCTCTCGAGGCCATGTACAGCAGATAATGACATAAAATAAGGAACTTGTATGTTGACCTTCACCAAAAGCAGTTAGGGATTCTGGGAAAACTGCAAAGTTTGTTTACTCCTATTTCTTTTTTCTACGCCTGTATTGATGAACTTGTTGATGAGGCCACTGTCTCTGGAACAACCCTCATACTAACCCCTTTCATGTCTTTTCCAATTAAGCAATTTGCATGTCTGTTTGGTGTATTTCTAATGTGATTGGTTTACGTTGTGTGCGTTTCCCCACACCCAGCTGCATCTTGTATGTGGCTATCCGCTGATAGGTGTGTGTTGGGTATTTAAGCCCTCTGCTCAGTGTTGCAAGTGGCTGGATTGTAATGTGCTACCTGTGCCCAGAACCATTCAAAACTGCGAGTGTAAACTCTTGGTCTTCATTAAATGCAATCTGTGCTTCAATTACAGCAGTTTCTGAGAGTCTATCTTGTTGCTTAGTTAATTCTGACAAGCATCCAATCCTGATCAGGGTCCAGGATTGGGACCGCGTTTAAGTTAAACCAGCTCTTGTCAGTTCGTCAGTCAAAGTTTATAAGAACAAGCTCCCAAGCCTAAGGAGGATCCAGGACCACATTCTTGTTGACTCTTCCAAGTGTGTTCATCAGTCCAGTTTGTTAGGAACAAGCTCCCAATCATTCTATGGTCATCAGGATTGAAACCAAGTTCCGCTCCAGCTACTCTATCCTCCTGTGGGACAATTCGATGCTGGTGAAATTCGCACACTAACTGGCTGTGATGCCAGAAGCCACTGGCCAGTGATTGACAGCTCAGCTTTGTGCATTACATCTGTACTGAACTGTGCTGTCTTAATCTGGGGTACCGTCCCTGTCTTTTTCAGGGGTTTCATCCGCTTCACTGCAGTATAAGCTGTCAATAAACTGCCTGTTGTACACTGCCTCTGCAGATAATTCCAGGTCTGGACAGGAACAATCTCAGATTTTGAAGGAGCAGAACGAGAGGTTTTATGAGTTTGTCTCTCTTTGGCATATCCTGTTTCTGCCAGAAGAGTGGAATTTGAAGTGTGTGAAGAGAAACTTAGAAATGAGAAAAAAGAGATGGATTGAAATTTATTTTTATCTTTTAATCAAAATCCTCAAAAAAAGGTCATAAGCTATCTTAGTGAAATGTTTTTTTGTGCATTAGAGTACCTCATTAAAGCAATAGATTCAGCCAATCAGCTCATTAGTGGAGCACTTGATGAGCTGAATTGGGTGTTTCAGATCAGGGAGACATCTAAAACGTGCAAGGTGGGATCCAGTGTACATAAATACCTGACCGCGTGAGAGTTATATGGTGGAACAGAGAATATCCGAATGGAAGGCGGCTTTTTGGCAGTTTCAGCCAGGAAAACCACAGGGGGTGCGGTGTAAAAATATGTGCTTATTTGGGGACAGTGGAGTTGAGCTGATGATTGGCTGTGTAGGTTTCAAGTACAGGAGTCCCTGCTGAGTGAATTGTCCATAGCCAGCTTATTTCAGCTGGCAGTGTCGGTTGTATTTTTGTTCAGTAAATAATGGCTTCCCTGAACTATGGCCTGTAACATGAGGGAATCATAACAAAATTTTCAGAAGAAGCTTCCCGATCAAACCAGAGAGAGAAAAGACAGCTGTAAAGAGGTAAAAGAAAAATAATGGGCAGTGATTTGTGTCTTAAAAAATTTGCATGCATTGAATCATACCCGTCTCATTTTAGCAGGTCTAAAAATGCTCATTATCTTTAGACTGGATGTCATTGCAGAGAAATGCTTTGAACAGCAGGACAGTCCAAATTTTCTACCTGAAGACAAAACATATATTCCGACCAAATTAGTCACTTTAGTGAGTCTATTCTGTTTACGTTGTATTATAGTCTGTCATAGGGTGGCTCCAGAAGCTGAAGTACAAGAAATAAGTGAAAGCGCCATGTTTTATTCATGAGTTGGCACCGATTTTAGTTGGGATCAAACTTACCATTTAATCGGACAAAGGAATACTGTTCTCTGTGCATTTCCCTTGTATTCTCACCTTGACAGTTTTCACTTGCGAGACAGGAAATAATTTATGTCCTGCCAGTGCAGCAGGGAGAATGGGCATGATCCACTTCCTATTAGCTGTTGAATCTTAAAGGAGACTGACATTAAATTCCACACAGACATGTACTGTGCACACTGCCAGGAGGAAGGAGAACAGCAGGTGTGGATTGAAGTGGTCAGATATGAGAGAAGAGCGACAGAACATGAGTAGGACTGCAGTACTCTGGCCCAGTTATCAGGATTTCACCCCCATCCCCCCAAAAAAAAGATTTAAAGAGATGGGATATTAGTATTAAAGAAGTGGCTTGGAGGGTAGCTTGGGTAGCACTGTCACCTCACAACAAGAAGGTTGTGGGTTCGAATATGGCCTGAGGCCTCTCTGTGTGGAGTTTGCATGTTCTCCTTGTGTTTGCATGGCTTTCCTCTGGGTACTCAGGTTTCCTCCCACAGTCCAAAGACATGCATCTAAGTCTAATTGGAGGCTCAAAAATTGCCCATAAGTATGTGAGTGTGAGTGAATGCAGTGGATTGGCGAGCTGTCTCATGGTGTGTTCCTGCCTTTCGCCCATAATCAGCTGGGATACGCTACAGTTCCCCCATGACCATAGTGGATGGATGGATAGATGGATGGATGGATGGATGGATGGATGGACAGAACTGGCTTAGATATTGTAAGGATCTGGGCTTGGTCAGATTCTCTGCAACTAATTTGTGCAATTTCAGTTTTACCTGCAAAGGAATTTGCAGCAAAGTATACTAAAGACAATCAAAAAAAAAAAAAAAGTACTTTCTCTTTAAGTGTGCCCTGGAGTGTTGAAGGTCATTGTGTAGATAATAACAATGAAAGAAAGAGCATGGATGTGCAAGGTGTGTTGTAATAAATACTGCATGCTGTCTTATCCCGTTCCAGCTCCTGTTGCATTATGAAAATGTGTGTTGCAGCTGTATCGCTCAAAGTGTGTTGTTTAGGAGAAGAGCTCCACCATTCATCCACTTCATCATGCCCTACAGAGATTTTTCTTTTGTAGAACAGAATTTAGTCCAGCAAAAAGTTTTACTGGCCCTGTGGTGGTTACTTTAACAGAGTTTGAACCGAAATGTAATGGACATCTTTATTTCGAAATACACGTGGAGATACACATTCCATGCAAAAGATCCCTACTATCGGTCTAGAATAGAAACCTCCCAGCAATAATGATTTTTTTTCCCTTCAGGTGAACATGAATTACACCTTCAAAAGCTGCAGCTCATGGGGATTCTTTTCTGACAATACATTGAGTGGAATATTTATTTATTCATTTATTTATATTTCATGAGGCACAAAAGTAGCTTTTAGGCTTGAGCTGCAGTGGCTCTTTCCCAGCATTCAGCTTTTGTTCATCACTCAAAAGGATAAGTACAGCGTCAGTCACGTTTCCTCCCGATCTCCCGGCTGCTATCCGCGGTCCTGAAGTCGGCATTGCAGCGGCTCCACTCGTGCTCCCGGCTGCTGTCCGCGGTACTGAAGCCCAATCCCTGTTAAGTTGGAAAACGCGCCGGAGAGAGAATGTGGAGTGGACCATTCCTCGTGGTTGAATGGAGCCCTACTTGTGGGGTGTGAAGACAACTTAATGTGCTGAATCTTTCCCCTGTTATGGTGCTCATGCCTAGTACAAGTCTGCCTGGTTGCATGAAGAATTTAGATTCTTGCCTGTTTCCTTATTATGTTTGACTCCTATTTAGTGCTCTTTATTCTTTCTTGCTTCGGGGTGGCCAACCCTTGTCCTGGAGAGACACAGGGCGTAATGACTTTACTTTTTTCCACCTAATTCAAACCTAAGACGGTAGATGAGATAAGTTAAGTGTGTAATCAACTGCTTTAATTCATCAATCAAGTACTGAGTAACACCAAAAACCCGCGGACACTGCGGATCTCCAGGACCAGGGTTGGCCACCCCTGGTCGAGTTGTAGCCTGGCTCTTGTTGTTTTCTGATTGTTGTTATTCCTGCATAGCCTTTTTGTCTTGCCCTGTTATAATTTTTGTTTGGCTTTGTTTCCCTTCTTTAGCATAAAAAAAGTTAACTACAGTACATCCCTGTCTCTGACTCTACCTCTCCAACATTTGAATCCACCCACATACTGGGAGTCCACATTTCAAACACATTTGGTGGTTCCACATCCCCTCCACAATGAACATAGTGCAACTACCCAAATATTTGTTGATTAGTCATGTGAGGCTAATGCAACTAATGGGCTATCTATGGACGCTATTTTATGGGTACATTATGTTCATTATTCCTCATCTGCAGTTACCTGGATTGTTACGGCTGGAGTAAATTGTAATCATTGGATGTGGGAATTGTTTCTTGGTGCATCATTGATAAAATGCCACAGAGGGGAAACAATAATCAAGATGGGTGATATTGATTTATGTTTGGCATACAAGCAGCTATCTAGATTAATTATAATTTCATTGAAGCCCTTGCTAGTTTCGTGGTTAGCTAATTTGCATCATAAAAGATACATTTCGATAATGGTATAAATAATGCTCTTAGCTAAATGGCAAACAAAGCTAATAGCTAATGCAATATTTTAGATTTTAAGTCTGCATTAGTAAGTTAGGCAGAGACAAAGATAACTTTTGTTTACCCTCGGCTGAATGAAAGTACCATACTGCTTGCAGACATTTGAATATGTTCTGCAGGTGGTGAAGTCTTCCATTAAGTACACAAAATAAAATAATGTACAATTACTGATGTTTTGATCTATGGAGCCCTTTATACAATGTACAGAACATGCGCACCGTTTGATGTTCATTTTGCCATGTTCCATAAACCACATAATCCAATTAATTTAGCCAGCTGCGTATGAAATACAGTCATATTATACTTTTTTAAAATAGCTAAATACTTGTCTCCAAAATGGCCAATCCATCCATAGGAATAAGAAAAATAGTCATATTGAAGCATAATTTGCTTTCTTTCTGAAGGTGCTGGTTGCATCTAAGACACATATATTCAGCTTAAACCCTTATGCCATTAATTTCAAGACAGAAGGCTGTACTTCTGGCAAATTCATGTCCTGTGATTGACCCTCTCCATCTCTCCGCAGAACAGAATAAACCAGAATCTCCCAGCATGTGTTAAACATTCCCGCATGCCTGGAGCTGTGCTGTATGATTAGTATGTGTTTAACTAACTGTGGAAATGTAGGAGGGTGCATGTTACGGCATGAATTTGCATGATGTTTAACATAATTTAATGCGTGACAAGGGGAGTTAAATTCTGAACACACTAATCACTGAGTGTTCTTAATAGGCATCCCATAGCTATAGATAAGAAGTTAATGTGTACAGTGCCCTTCAGTGTTTGAGACCAAATTTGAGCCTGGATTATTCACACCATACATCCCAGAGTTTGACTATTGATTAATCAAAACTCTGCATATTCTTAAGCTGCTTTCACACTGGATGCGAAACAAATTTTTCGCATGACAGATTACATTCAAAGTCAATGCAAAGACACTCATGTCTTTACATTGACTCTGAATGTAATCTGTCGTGCAAAAGATTTGTTTTGCATCCGGTGTGAAAGCAGCTTTATTTCCAAATCTTCTTTAGAAATCAATTGCTGAACCTTCCAGAGTTTTCTCCCACTGTTTTCTCATTTTACTTCTTCAGTTAAGCATAGTTGTAATGTATCGTCATGTATTCAACTTCGGCAAGGCATAGGATTAAGTTTGGCTCGATACATTTAGGGATAGTTTCAAAGCCAACTTTAGGCTTTTAATGGTGTGTTCGTTCTGAAGGTGCACAGAACTAACACATGGTTTCCAGGTCTACCGATTTAATAACTCAACCTTAAATACTAAATTGATGACTGATTTACATTCGCATTGGGGAAGGTCAGGACAAAGTTATAAACGTTTGTGAGGAAAGCGAGAGATGATCGCTCAAAAGATTTGTGAGGAGGGAGAAGATGGGTTGTGGGAGTACTTTGATAAACTGAATTTCCTTTCGTGCAATATTTTGGCAACAAAAGTATAAGAAATTGCAGTAGGTATTAGTAAGTATGCTATGACCTTACGTCAGCCCACATGGAGGGTACCAGTGCCAAGACAAGAAAAGACTAGTCATCAGACATAAAAACAATTTCTCCGCTTCATTACACTTACTCTTTAACAACTCCTTGTTCTTCTGGGTCATAAGATCAATGGCTCAAACAGCAGCACACTACACATTAGCATCTCATTCTTCTGTTCAATTAAAGCCTGAGTTGCCCATGGCATCGACAGTGAATAAATCAGCTATCCTTCACCAGGGAAAAAAAAATAGAAATTAATCACCAGCTGAGCAATGGAAGGCTTTTTTGGAGCTCAGCCAGAATGTGTGTAGATCAGCACCCTAAATGTTACATGTTCTGGTTCCAAAGTGAACATGTGACCATTCTGGCAATGTGAAATCCAGGTTCAATAAATACTCCAACCACCAGGATTTGGTAATTGGCCCAATTCCTTTGCAAGGAGGTAAAAACCAAGAGGTGAAATCATCTGGATTTATGGGTAAAACGAACAGGACTTCTACATTCTGACTTCTGGACCGGACACCTCTGGACCTATGGGCCCTGCCCTAATGATTCCTTACTTAAATGCTCCATTTATACCCTCTCCAAAGGTTCTGTACTACAGTTCTTCTATCACCACTCCCTTGCCAGAAGAACAAAACAATGTCCTCCTCTGGTGACAACTCTTGTGAGGATGATAAATAAACTCAGTCTCTTCACACTGTCATCTTACACTGGAATTTTAAAGCCAGCCCTGGGTTTTGGGCGATAAGAAAATCGTTTCTTTCTCCCTCTCTTTTATTTTATCACTCCGGGCTTTCTAGGGGATTTTAGCAGGAAAGGACAAGCTGTTCAGAATGAGGGGGACACATGGAGGAGAATGTATGAGGTCTGGTGGAATTTCAAAGAAAAAAATAATAAAAAAATCTAAAAATACATCATGGGGACTTAAACTGGAACATCAAGCATAAGAATAAAGGGAAAAAATTAGGAATAAGAGACGGAGGAAAGGAGGAAAGGAAGGTGAGATAGAAAGAGGAAGTCTAAGCTGATTGAGACGGATAGATCAAGAGGAAGAGATGGAGTAAATTACAAGTGCATGTGCCTTTCGTATTAGATCACAAAACCCTGTCTGACAGAGGTATTTAACAATAAGGTAAATAACCAGTGTAAATATATATTTTTTTTAAATGGGAAAAACCCTTCCTTATTTCAAAAGGTATAGCATCACTTGACCACCTGTTTCTCCACATCTGATAAAGGTTTCAGAATCCGCCATCTTTTGTGTCCCTGCATTTTAAAGACAGGTTTTAAATCTCAAATGAAGGTTTGTTAAAAACATCAGAAGAAAAGCCTATGTCATTAAGGCCATTCACAATGAACAGTGATTGTTCAGCATTTCCACTCTGGCCTCCATTAATTACCGTCCAATTACAAAGGAAGGCTGCTCCGCGACACCGCCTCTCCGTCTGATGAGGCAAATTGGGAAGACACAACACGCAGCTAGAACGACATTTCACTCCTGCAGCTTGTCGTCCATCTGCCCCCGTCCCTCACTTTTTTCACCGGCCTTGTCTCTTTATTCATTTCTGTACCGCAGCGTCCCTCCTTTCATCGTCGATGACAATAATAGAGGCTCGTGAACAGAAGCCAACGCACAGTCTGTATCTGGTCTTAGCCTTGTTTTCTTTTCTTTCGGTATTGACAGAATGGAGAGAGCTGGCTCTTTTCCACCAGAGTAACTCACCCACCCCCGGCTCTGGACGCCTCTGTCGATTCCTCGGTCTCGCAGAGAGGCCTAATTACATGGTGGACAGGATAATCGATAAAGGAGAAAGTAAAAGTCTTGAGGAGCCAGTTAGCCCCCCCCCCAACTCCCCCACCCACCATCACCTCCAAACCCACGCACCCCCCCTCATCTTGCACACACATAAACACAAACAAACCCAGCCTTTTTGCGCACCCACGCTGTCCCCAGGGGAGTGTATTAGAAACTCTCTCCTGTACCCCCCATACCAGCACCAACCCCCACTACACACACATGACCAAAAAGCACACTCTCACCCAAACAGCACAAATGCATTAGTGAGCACTTCTGGATGAAGTCTACTGCCCTAGCCCTTGGTGTCCTTTGCTTTTAATGGGTTTGACAGGGAAAACATGTGGCTGCAAAATGCTTTACTGCTGAATGGAGGTGAGGATGAATCTGCTGGGTGAGGAGACTCTGCTGAGTATACAGTCATGTAGGGAATCTTGCGAGCAGCACAGTGCCCTTAGTATTTGGTGGAGAAGCATCCACTATGGAGAAGGGCACTTATTAGGGTCTCCAGTCAATTGGGTGTCATGCAAGCACTTCATATGAGCTTATAATTCATCTGCCATTAGGTTTTAAAACTCAACCGTTAGTGTGTGGGTGTGTGCAGTTGTGCACGTGTGTGTGTGTGCGTGTGTGTGTGTGTGTGTGTGTGCGTGCATGTAGTTGTGTGTGTGTGTGTGTGTGCTTGCATTGCAGTGAGGTGGAATCACACCCTCAGGAAAGCAGCACTATTTTCAATATAATGCCAGATGAGTATGTTATACTGGGCTATTTAAAGTTCACTGGTTACACTCATTGTGTAAAATGGGGCGCACTTCACAAGCCAGAGCTGACAGGCCCAAGAATCCTCCTCATTCGCAAAGACACTCCTATGCACATCTGCCGCAGCTGCGCACCTCCACAAGGTGGGATATTTATAACCTCAATTCAACAAGAATTGTGACAAAGTGTAAAATGTGAATAAGAATAGCATAAAGTGATTTGTAAATTCTGTTTTACCTGCATTTAACTGAAAACAGCAAAAAGAAAAATATTAAAAGTTTCTTTTCAACTATACAAATTCATTCATTCCAAATTTGATGCCAACTACACACTCTAAAAAAGCTGCGCAATTTTCCAAAAAAAAAAAAAAAAACATCTGTTTGGAAAATTCCAGTGGTGAATCTTTAAATCGTTGGAAGGTGACTTTTTGTCTCTTTGCCAAATCTTGTGTGAACAAACAGTCAAACAGTTTTAGAACAATGTTTCTCAACAAGCAATTGTGTGCGAGTGTGTGAGCACACGTTTGTGTGTGTGTGTGTGTGTCTGTCTGTCTGTGTCTGTGTGTGCAGTAATAGTAGTAGTAATAGTAGTGAAGAATGAAATGAGGGAAGGCCCTGTGCAACTGAACCCATTAACTGTAAAATATCAGCATAAATACAGGAAACCTGAGTACATTTGATCCAGTGTGAATGTAGTGAGTGACCCCATTACATTTATCCAGAGGCTGTCATACTGTATCCTATGAGAACCACACCACCAGCATGTGGCACATGGCCATCATTGCGCTCTTAGCAAATCAACTCTACATTTACCTTCATACACAAGAGTTGCACTCGACCACTGAACTGTCATTTCACCTCTGCATTCAATTATCACACTGAGCTACTGAAAAATCAATTCACCATTATATATGGTGAACCATCAATTCACCTTCAGATAAAGTACAAGCACCACATTTACTGCGTTCACCCTGACAATTATTTTTCGCAATCAATAATTGAAAGATCAACAAGCACCACCATACACAAACACTACACTCAACCAGTTAACTGTACATTCACAATTATTGTGTTACAGTAAGTCACTGAACCATCAGAACACCCTTACATACAAGTACCATACTCACCTACTGACTTGTATTCACCTCTAAAGACATTTTCCTCCTCAGCAAAACAATTTCTATTGACTTCCATATACAAGCATCATTATCAACCAATCCACTCTCCATTCACCGCCATAGATCAGTAGAATGCACAATAAAAAAGTATTGATAGACCTTTTGATCTGAGCATCAAACTCAATCATCAATTTGTATTCACCCTATAAACAATCGTCACACTTTAAATATCAAATATCTATTTATCACTATGCCCAAACATCACACTCAACTGTATTTTTCTCTTTAAACCAATATCAGCTTGAACCCCCAGCCTCTGGTTCCATCATCGCACTCAAGAATCATAATCAACCACCAGCCACTTCAATCATTAGATCCTTTGAGTGTCACTCAAACACCATCTTCTGCCTGGCTCCTGTGCTCAATGTGTTATAATTTGGTGAGACCCATAAACTCCTCATCTGTGAAGTGCGCCTGTTTGCAGCTCTTGTGTGCCCCAGCTATGAAGTCAGCTGACCTCCGCAGACAGATGAGATTACGCGCACAGTTTCTGCAGTGGCTGCTGGACAAGCCAAGAAATATGTGGTGGTATGTAATAATCCCTAAATTGCATGGCACTAGTGCATTTAGGACATGTCAAAATCTGCTGCTATGACAATGGATAATGTGAGCGCAAAGTAAGGCACTCAGTTAAACGGGCTGTACTTTGTCTCTTAATTAACCCTTAGGGCGCTGAAATAAATAAAAATATATATATAAATTCTATATCTTGTGCTGTTGAAAACCTGTAATGTGGCGACTTGTTTAAAATAGCTCCCCTGTGGGAGGGGAGCAGTTTTCAACTGCTTTGATTTTGAAATTTTACATCACTGAGTAACAATAGTTGCATTTACAGTAGTGCTCTGAGGGTTAAGCATAGGAGTGTTTTGGGTGTACCATGAAATAAACCATTCCCATTAAAGACCAAATGTGCTTGCACTTTAGCGAATGTCCACTTTATGGCAGATATGCTGAGTGGCAGGAAATAATGCTTCTATGCAAAGCAAACAAATCTGCTTGCGTGCAAAGTGAAAGTGAAAGTTTGTTCAACTGGAGCCGTATTGATGTTGCAGAAAAGTCAATCCTAACTGATCTATAGTTGATATCTGCTTGCTAGGTCTTGACAGGCACCCTTAATGTGAAAGGTCTGTTTAAATATCAGTGCATTGCCATGATTGCTCAAATAATTAGCCAATGTCATTCGTCCTTCCTGCTATTAGTTCATTCAGAGAGATATTACAACTAATTACTATGACTTTTTGGTAACACTTTACAATAAGGGTACATTAGTTAATGCAGTAATAAGCAATAACTACCAATTAATTAGCAGTTAACTAATGCATAAGAGAGCCTAATAAGCATTAGGTAACCTTAACTTACCATTTATCAAGGCTCTTTGACATCTTTATTATGAAGTTGAAAACATCCCTTCAGTATTCCTGAAGTAACACCCCAGACTATCAAACTATTCGATAATGTGTAAATTAATACCTTAGTTTACATGAATACCATTAGTAAATGATGAGTAGCCCTATTAGTTTACTGTTAATTAACCAAAAGTTAATGCTTCTTACTGCATTAGCTAATGCTAATTAATGTTCCCTTATTGAAGAGTGTTACTGAATTTTTTTTTTTTAAATCACCTTGATGTACACAATAATACTCTTTCACATTTTAACGATTTTATTCTTTATCTTATTCATGCCTGTATGGTGCTGCACATTTTTTTTGTGCAAAACAGAGAGTCTACATGCTGTGCACCTGCCTATGTTGGCACATGTTATAGCGCGGCCTTTAAATAACAGTAAAATACTGCACCAGTGACTAAAGATCAGGTTGTTATTAGTCAATCACTCTGCTGCCTCAGGGTAGCAATGCACCAACAATGCATGTGACCACATCTAATTTTCAGACCAACACGCCTTATGGATGCTCAGTTGGGCGCAAGTACATTTGCTTATTAAACAGCACTTGATGGGGAAATGACAGCTGCATCGGTCTGAAACTATGAATTTTAGGGGTCATTTTGTCCTGTTTTTATTGCAAACGGGTCTTCAGGTGCGCAACAGTATGGAGTCTCTGCTATAATATTTTGCGATTTGAAATGTATCAAACATTCTCTAACGGCGACAAGTACCCACACCCTACTTTTTCACCGCCAAGCCTTTGTAATGTGAGCAGAATGCGGTCTCGCATTGTCTTTTTGAAATGTGTATGGTCATCTTTGGAAAAGATATCGTTATGACGGCAGCATATGTTGCTCTAAAATCTTCCAGTACTTTCCAGCATTAATGGAGCCTTCACGGAAGTGCAAATTACCCCTGCCAAGGACAGGAAAACTACCTCACACCATGATAGAGCATGGCTTTTGTACTTGTTAAAAACAGCCTGGATCATCAATTTCTTTATGGTCTGGAGCATGTGTCATCTATTGCTTCCAAAAATTACCTAAAAGATTGATTAGTCTGACTAAGATACACAGAATGATGGTCTATTGCAGATGCCTCTGAGCAAAGAGACGTCGATGTTGCTTCTGGACACCATTAACAGATAGCCTACTGTAAAGTTTTAAACGGCATTTGTGGATGTAACTGTATATTGTAGTAAGCCTGTTTCAAGCCAGTGGCCTATCGGTCCGGTGCTTAACCCCAGTTTCTGCAGCATGAAGCGACTAGGAGTATTACTACTCCCCCTGGACGGGATGCCAGTTCATCGTAGGTACTCCCCCAGCTCTTAGTCAGGTTTCCCTGACTATTTGCTGGTACCCATTTATACACCTGGGTGGAGTGGAGTGTGGGAGTGAAGTGTTTTTCCCAAGAACACACCGCGAAGGCCGTGGCTGGGGCTTGAACTCAGGACCTTACGATCTCAAGTCAAGCCTACTTGACCACTATGCTACCGTGTCTCTCAACTGTATATTGTAGTACAAGACAAAGGTTGGCCACAGTAAACCTGAGCCAATGTGATTATATGACCTTTAGATAAATGACAGCTCTTGATGCGGGGAATTCATGTGATTGGAATTCATGGGCATTCAGCTTGGGCTCCTGCCCCTGCCCTCTGTGCACCAAAATTCCTCCAAGTTCCTTGAATCTTATATGTTATGCACTGTTGAGGGGGATATATCCAAATCCTTCACTATATTTGAGCCCCTAAGAACCATACCGGGCCATCCCGCACTTTTGGCGGAATTGAGTTGAGGTAGTCAGCATGTGCAGAAAACTGAGATCTACATTTCCTAAACGAGCCAACCCAATCTGCCCACATGGATTGTTCATGTAAGCAAACGTCCTCTCTGCCACTGTAAATATGCAATGCACTGCCTTAGTCATAGTGGACCATCCCACAACTTTTCCATAATTCAATGTAAACATGGCGGCTAGGTATCGCACTGATGAGAAATTGCTTGCTATGATTGATGATGATGGTGAAGTGGAAGATAATGGAGACCCAGAGTTTGACCCAAATCAATCAGAAGATGATGGTTCCTCTTCAGAAGGAGGTACCTTTCACTTTAAATGAAACAGAAGGGCATCCAAAACCTGCATAAGAAGTGCACTACGTAACTGTACATATCTTGAGTTTTGAACAGAAGCAGTGTTTCTAGTTCCCAGATACTCTAGATGACGCAGGAAGCTGGCAACTTTGAGTCCCATTTTCTCAAAAGTTCCCCAACATGGGTTGGCCCAGTATGGCTCTTAGGGGCTCATTTCATTGAGGAACACTGTTTTTAATCTTTTAATGATTTTTTTGTGCATTTGTGGGCAAATTGGTAATCCTTGGTCCATCATCGCTCCTGGCGGTCTCGGCCTTTCCTGGATGTTGCATTTGTTCTAGATAATGATCGCTATCATCTGCTGACATCGGCTGTTTCAAATCACATCATTTCTCTAATTTTTTACCTCATTGCAAGTACTGCATTGTCTCCGTCTCAATTTGCGTGCCTAAATAGCAGGAATGTTTGCATAACAAATCAGGTGAAGATGACTGGACAAAATGTTACATATATTTTCTTCATACTGTCTGTAATGAAAAACAAGTCAAAGAAAATTTTGAAATCACTGCTTTCTGCTTATGTGGATTTTCCATGCCATCCCAACTTTTTCCGAGTTGGTGTTGTGAACATCAACAAAATCATAATTTCTGTCCCCTATGTCATCATTACCTGTGTAACTACATTTATAATATGTGCATTGGCTCTAGGACTCTTCATCCCCCGACTTTTTGTCCCCAATTTTTTCATCCCCAGACTTTTCGTCCCCTAGAAATTTTCGTCCCTGGGCTCTACATCCATGCATTGTTCGTCCCAAATAATGCTTTGCCCTCTTCCTGCATTATAACCCTAACCCTGCCCCTAGCCCTTATTTTGTGGGAATCTGTCTGTCATCCGTCCGTCCATCTATCTGTCTGTCTGTCAACAATGGTGGCATGTTTTGTTATCATTAGGAGACAAAAAATTTGGGGACTAAAAGACCAGGGACAAAGAGTCCTGTAACCATGTACATTGTCCTTTGTGTCCTCCATGTGTGCCTCTCCTGCTGAATCATAGGGGTTTTAGCAGAGCCAGATTGTAGGTAAGACAGCCCTGAGTCAGTGGCTCTGCCGACGGGTTTGAAAAACAATTGGAGACTGCAGGGTGGGAGCTAATTAGCCCGTACAAACTTCTCCAGAGCCTCTCATTTTCACTGACCTTTATCAGCCTACCGGCACACTAGTCCGGCAGCTGCAGAGAGATTCCCCAGGACGCGGCCGCTGAGCCGCCGAGCTGTGATAACCACACATTACTTCATTAGAGAGCAGAGAAGCCTCCGTATCTCCATGGAGATCTGCTGTTGATAAACAATGCCGAGCCTCGAGAGATGGGCCCAGCCCAAAGAGAGGGGAGTGAGAGGAGAAGAGCTGGTGAGAGAGGATTAGGGCAAATACATCACACAAGCTTATACACACACAAACCTCGCACATGTATACACACACATGCAAACACACATGCACACACGCGCACACTCACGCACAGGTACAAGTTTGTGCAGCCACTCTAAGAACAATGCATTGACTTCCTTTCATTGTGGACAGCCTAACCCCATCCCTAATGCCAACCATAACCATAACCATAACCATAACCATATGTTTGTAAAGCTAGCTATATTTGTGAGGAAATGGCTGAACAACCCCAAACATCCTCACAACTTAAATGGTTTCTCAAGAGTTGTTTCTCACAAGTATAGCTTTATAAGCCCACACTGACACACGCTCATTCATACACACACGCACACAACTACACACACACACACCTACATGCAGACATATGGACCTAGACACTCTCTTAGCTACAAAATCATTGCACACAGTCATATATAGCTATGTATGCACACCAACGTGCCAAGACACTCATTTTTGTATTCTCTCACTCTGTCTCTCTCTGTCTCTCTCACACACACACACACACACACACACACACACACACACACACACACACACACACATCCGTACAAGCTGAAAGATACTTCTTTGCAATCCAATATCAATTTCACTTTTCAATTTAAAGTTGCTTTATTGGAATGGCACATACAGTAGAAGTGCTGCATAAATAGGAAATGACAATTTTTATATGCAGACAAACTGGAGGATTAAAGTATACCACTAAAATTATACTAGCATAAATGCATTAAATATCACCAGTCATATATTTCCAGCACTCCCCTTCTGCAAAAGATTACTTTTATACTTATAATCTGTGAAAACCTGAATGTCGGATCATACAAAATATTTGAATGCTCTGTTTCTGATCCAAATGAACAAACCTGACAGATATGTGGTGTGTGGGAATGCACTGTTGTATGTGCAATCAAATGTATACACAGACCATATATGTGGTCACCCATGCACCATCTGTTACAGGAAAGAGTTTTATTTTGTTAAAATAGAAAATTAGAGGCCATCCTGTGATGAGGTCATGCCACCTGTTATGCCTACCCTACTACTTCCGGTGCCTTTGGTCAAACCACGCCCACCTTCAAAATCAGCATTCATTTTGATCTCAACTACGCATCTGTGAAGTTTCATGACTGCATCTTGCTCGGTTGTGACATGATAGTGCTGACAAAATCGGTCCACAGACAGACTGAAACATGAACACGTGGCAAAGTACTCAAAGCCACTTCTCTGGTCGTTCCTGCTACCATAGTGGTCTCCAGGACCACATTTTGCCTTGATATCATGCACACACAGACTTGTAATGTGAAAACCAAACTGGCCTGTGCTGTCCTGGCTAGTAAACAAACTCCTTTTAATGATTCATTTCACAACCATCATTCTGCTGTAATTCTGATGTATGTCAGATTGCGTGCCAGAGTTTACGGCTCAGGTAAGCAGTGAAGCTGCTTTCAATCTTCCAGGGACTGATAGATGTTTTTATGGGCAAATAAAATGATGTTAAAGGCTGATTGAGATCTGCTAAAATTCTGTCTTCAAACAGTAATGTCAAAAACTGTGATTAGTTCTAGATCTAATATCCTGAGTTTGATCAAGACCTTTCGCATAAAATAATAGATTTTGTTGGAAAAAAGCAGCACTGCTAATGGCTTGTCACTGTTTTGCCACCATCCACGCAAGCCTGCTGCTACCATCCCCCCCCCCTTGTGGAAATTTGTTATTGTACAGTTCCACAGAACAAACTGACGTCGCATCTTCATGTTTCGTGTTGGGTGGAAGTCAGAGGATCTAGTGCAAACCCACACAGATATGTGGGGAACATACAAACATAACATAGAAATTTTCTGTTTGATTTGAATCTGGGGCCTTATTGCTATGCAGTAACATTACTATGGACAGTATTTTAAGCAAGTAAAGGAGGAACATGGGGTGGTCGAGGGTTTTAGCATAGCAATTGCATGCAGGAGGAACATGGTAAATGTGTAAAAGGAAACCATTTAAAAACCACTGTCCTGTGAGTGGACTGATTAGCTGTATCTGTTGCGCACTACATGAATACCTGTGTCCAAATAAATCAGGTGATCATAACAGCATTGAGAGATCTCTCATATTTATTGCTTTCTCCTGACAGGAGACATTTCTCTCCCTCTCCCTCTCTGTCTCTCTCTTTTCCGACCTCTTATTCCACTGCATTTTCTTTTTTTTACGCGTAGATATTTACTATTTTGGAGGTACATGGGTGTGAAATGAAGTTCTGTCGTCTCCCACTTTGTACTGCTGTGTATTTTCTCTCAGGAAGCATACTACTTCACTGTGTTATTCTCCTCCCATACAGGCCAGGAGTGTTACCCTTTATAGAAGTGTTACGGTTGCCATAAACTAGCCATCTGCCTGTTTTTATCGTTTTGTTTGTCTTCCTCAAAACATAACTAAGCATGCTGAAGATAAACAATCATATTTCACAGTCCTGGGCAGATTTCATTGTAGAAAAAATGGAAGCCTCATATGTAAACAGAGCAAAATCTTGACTGTCCATTTCTGAAAAAAGATTGGTAAATCATAGGAAAAAAAAGAATCAATTTGAAAATTATATTCATCTTCCATCATATCAAAGACAGTACAATGCAAAATATTTGCTGTCCTATCAGTCAAATTTAAATGCTTATTGACAACATAAAGAGTTTGGTTTCAAAATGCAATAAACACCACATTTAAAAATTTGAAACTCCCCCCACCAATAGATTGTTAATTATCATATCTTTTTTCTTATTATGCACTGTAGTGGCTGAAGTGTCCAAAATCCAAAAGTGATTGATTATAAGGTTACATCTGTCAGCAAATTGGTGAGCCTTAGCCCATCCCTGCTCTTGATAAACTATTCCTTTTTGGAGGACTCTTTCATACCATAACACAATTACCTCACCTGTTTAACATCACTCGTTTCACATCACCTCATTATTGCAACATGTCACGACTTGTCAACTTGTCACCATTATCAGTCCTAAATCTACACTGCACCAATGGAATCTGTTACAGTCATCAAATTTTAAATGAAGCTACAGTGAAAACTCAGTTAGGAAGACTCTCCGTTCGCACGCTGAGGCTAGTAGTTCATTGCAGGACAGTTAGGCTCACTCAGCTGCTTAATTTGCTGCCTCCTTATCCATAAGGTAGAATTATTCATTTATTTATTTATTTATTTATTTTCACGCAAGGCCAGGTACATCATCATTTAACTGATCTTTGAGCCTGTTAAAATGTATCTTTGGGATGTCTCATATTAATTTGATCAACATCTACTTCCTTGTTTCACTACTAGTAGTGCAAATGTTTTTTTTTACTAGAGGAATTTCTTTGCAAGCCTTCCAGTGGCAATGTTTGACATGTGCAAAATTTATTTTGAGTCTTGCATTGAGCATCGCTTTTGGAGAGCTTGACATTATAGCACACAAATTTGAATAGAGTTCCACTGACTTCTTTGGTGGAGGGCTTCGGCAACAGGTGAGTGTCTATTACTGCTATGCTTTCAGTATAAATGAGTAATACAAATGATCTAGCTGCAGACTAGGTTAGGTTGACATGCTAAAAACCTAATGGTTTTTTAACACAGTGCAACCGGCAAGAAGAAACGGCTCTGTGGATCCCCTTGAGGTTCATTGTAAACGAGCAAAAGATAAAAATTTTCAAACTCAAGATTCAACAAGAAATATTTCCTTTCCAGCAAAGTTCCCACTCACAAATCGTTTCTTTTAACGCACCCATGGTACATTTCACAAACACTTGTGACAAATTAAACCTGCAGAGAAGCAGTTCCCGATAAGAGGTGCAGATTATTATTTGAGCCACAATATTCATTTGTTCATATGCAAGATAATACGGCCCATGTTGGTGCAGCATGATATACGCTGCAGAATTTCATAACAGAACTAAACATTGCCCAACAATCTGAGTCGCATTTTTCAGTTACCTCTGAACACATTTAAAATATTTTGACTCCTCCTGCTAGGATGCGTTTTAATTGGCTCAGAAAGATTAATTCTGCAGTCGCTTTAACTCAACTGTTAGATCAGTAAGTTGTCAAATTTAGGATGCATTAGGTAAAAAATAATGACTGAATGAATGAATGAATGAATGTGTATATAAGCATTTGTATTGTTTTTATCTGGTGGGTTGAATCGGTTGCACTCTAATGGTCACGTTCTCCTGTGAACTTGTAAGGGTCTTGCTGACAGAGCTGCCGACACTCACACTTTGAGTGTGAAACTCATGCAAATGAGCCGTCTTACTCTCTCCCACGCCACGCCTCACATTTCTCATGCATTGAAAATAAAAATAAAAAAGAATACAAATTATCACCCATTGAGGAATAAATATATAATGATATTTTTAAAAATTACCACCTCACTGGGCCCATATCGTTACAGGTACAGAGTCCTTGGACACTGTAATTTCCATTGTGGTCTAAAGGCTCATATGTTTAGGTAGCTCCTGACCTGAAACAGAGGGAAAAAAGTTTGTCTGCAGTCAATCTCTGTTCATGCTTTGCAGTGTTAATTATCCACTGCACCTTTAAACCTTTAGCTTTCCTTGCCTGTCCTTTCGTGAATACTCATATAAAGCTGACGTAGGGCTACCATCTCAGCTACGCCTGTTCATAACTAAGCTGGTCAACACGAATTGTACCTTGCCTGAATTGTTGCGTAACTGTTTCCATGACCTAATACTTCACACTTATTGCCCATTGCTTTGACTAAAAGTGCCTGCCAAATAGATGTAATAAACAACAAAATAAAAGTGAGAAATCTTGCGCGAAAAGAATCAAAGTGGTTATAAGAAAGAACTAAGTAACGCCTGATATAGCCAGACCTGATGAGTCTGCTTAATCAGGGAATTTGTGAAAACCGTACGCTATGAGAGTTGTGCTGTATCTATGCAAATTTGTGGGTCTGCACCTTGGTCTAGGTGCTGTGTTCAGTTAAACTGAGCCCAAGAACTGATTCAACCTTCTCGTCTCTCACACCAAGGAGTTCAAGGAGACCCCAGGTTATAAAATTAGGTGCTGATGACCATCCATCGGCTGAGGAGTGAATTCAATATGTGCCTCGGTTTTAAGACAACATTTCAGTGAGAATGTCTGTACATGTCCATCTGTAAACATCTGCTCATTTGCAGATTTCTACCAACAGCCACCCGAAGGCAATGCATTCCCACCTGTCGTACGCAGGCAACTTGAATCGAATGAAATTTAATAGAGTCAAATTGGATTAAATGAAATGATTTGTTTGGAATGAAATTAATTGAAATTAATTTCAGTCCCCTGACTTGCAGAACTATGAAGCACTTCAAACTGCAGTGTCATATATCACACTTTATGGCAGTTCCATGACTCACATCAAATTGTGCCATGAATCTCAGCAAATCATAATGCCATGAATCCCATCGAATCACAGTGCTGTGAATCCCATGGAATCAATTCATCAAATAACAGTGCCATAAAACACAACAAATCGCGGAGCCATGAATTGTATCGAATCACAGCACCACGAATTGTTGCGAATTGCAGTTCCATGAATCACGCCAAATCATAGAGCTGTGAATCACATACCCATGTATTGCACGAAGTTTCTATGAATAAAAAATAAATAAACAAATAAAAAGTTTTGAGGTTTGAAGATAAAACCATCTTTTGAGAAACTTCAAGTTTTTACTGATAATGGTACTCCCTCCATTTGGTTTTCAGGAGTTTTGTGGTTTAACTAGTTTTTTTTTGTTGTTGTTCTCTTCCATGTTACACTATCTGCAACATCATTCCCTGTGAGGAACTCTTAAGCCTCTGTTCATTACTGCTGCTGGGCAACAAATGAAAAGTTTCTGGTTTGCTTCACATCTTCTCATCCTATACTTGAATTGTTGGCAGTCTTTAGACATCTATGCTGCCTATTCATTTAGTATTCATTTACACCAGGCGGTGCGATAACATGAGAAACAAGCCTACAGCTCCATGATTGAGCCAGCTTACCCACGGCCTGGTTGCTCACATAATTGTAGAATGACCTTTTTCTCATCCAGCAATACACAGTATTATATTCTGTTACTTTCATAGTGGCTTTCTCAAGCTACTGAGTAGTGGGTTATTGTAATGGTTATGCTGAGTATCTCAGGAGGCAGTGAGTCCCCTACTGTACACATACTTTAGCCTCACTTTGGTGGTGGTTCGGTTATTCAGGGGGATTCAGAGGTTTTGCTCCCAGCCAAATGTTTGTTGTTGTTTTGTGTGTTATTATGTGCCCCTACCTGGGATCACCTCCTTACCACCTCCGTACCTTTTCTCCCTACCAGAAAAATATGCATCATAGGAACACTCCAACTAGTGCCCAATGACCAAGGAACTGGCTTGAGAACTGGAGTTGGTCCCCGGGCGCTGCTCTGTGGCTGCCCACTGCTCCCAACTATAGGATGGGTTAAATGCAGTGGACAAATTACCCCACAGGGTTCAATAAAGGACACATTATCTTATTTGCACACTATTGTTTACACATGGATGCACACTCACGCATGCATGCTCACACACACCGAGTAAATTTGTTGTGAATTTTTCTCCAGACTCTAGCAGAGGCTAAATATGCGGTAACACATTTGACTAGTGTGCAATAACATCATTGGCATTTCAGGTTCATGAGTGAGTCACATGCTGTCTCATTTTATCTTTTTCTTCATCTTTCCTCCTCTTCCTGTCGTTCCTCTCCACTGCTCTCTTCTATCAGCAGCATGTTCGTAAAGTATTCCTCTCCGGTATTAACAATGCCACCACATTTCATACACTCGCATTACTCATATAAGCTGTACTGACAACCAAACAAGCATAATATAGGCATTTAAGAGAAGATAAAATGTTGCTTTCTCTGGCTTACCGGAGTGAAAATGTTAGCAAAATCGAGTAGTAGGCCAGAGCATTCTTTCAAAATCACATAGATGGTTTTCCCATTACCATCATTTCTGGAGTCTGGCTGGCAGGAAAGGGGTGGAGTTGTGAAGAATATGACTTTTACAGTTTACTCTTATGAGTCCTGTAGAGCCAAACCTGATTAGTGTGCAGGTTGTGTCCGATTGTCTAAAGTCATCATTTGCTGACCAATGGCTTTGCTTGATCTGCCTCCATTATTGGCCTGAATGATCAAGATTAAGGCTTAAGATGAGATGCGTAAGAAGCTTTAAGCCAGGCGCACACCATACGATGTCACAGCCGATTCAGGTGTCCCAGACAGTCCCAGACAAATTTTCAAGATCAGACTTTAAACAAAACGTCTTCGCTCGTATAATGTGAATTGTGAGAAGGTCACCACATTACGTCTCGATCTCTCGATGCAGTTTGGGGCCATCCGGGACATCTGGATCATTTTCCAACATGTAGGAAATTTTTTGTCGTTGTTCTTGTAGTGTGAGAGAGCATAGCAAGCCCAAACTATGAGAATTAAAAGTGTCATCAGCTTCGGTTTGTAATAGAAGCTGATCCGAAGCTGATGCCTAGTCCCAAGGTGTGTGCACTGCTTTTATTTAAAATTGAATTTGGTAGCCTTGTAGCTCAGAAAATGTGAGATTTCTCGCAGCATTTGGTCATGTAATCTGTCCTGACCTTAGAAAGGACAATGGAGCTTTTCTGGGAAATACATGAAATAATTTGTTCAGAAAGGTATCAATTTTTTCCTCTCTTATCCATCAGATTCTTATTTGTGTACTTTTTGCACCCTTGAGTAAAATATGTCCATTCTGCTTTGCTTTAGTTTCCAGTGAATAAGGCACAGACTGAAAAGAAAAACACCTGTCAATCAAAGTCTTGATGCATTGTTTAAACATTGTGGGAGGGGGCGGAGCTGTCACTTCTGTGTCTTTTACACCAACATGTTATCAACTGCCCACTTTATACAGTCAAATGAAAGACATAACTGCTGCACCGAGAAGAAAAAAGAGAGAGAAAGAGTGGGAAATTGAAAGAGAGAGAGAGAGAGGAATAATAGAGGAAATTCCTCTAGCAATATTTTTGCAAAGCAAGCATACAATTCAAAGGCAATCATGAATATTCTCATAAATATACAGAGCAAACAGTATTTCAGATTGTGCTGTGCATCTGTATGCATATGGATGCATAGGCTTAAACTGAGCCACAGTTACTTCAATTATCACTTAACCCATTTAAACCTGGACAGCATGTGTGCATTTCAAGAACGTGTCATTGCCGACACAGATATGTGCGTAATTTTGAGAGTACCGTAATTACTGTAAGTTTTGCGCAATAGAAAAAAATTCCAACTGTTCCAGAAAGCTGAGAAGCTGTGCTTCAGCCCAAATACAGGTTACTATCTGCTGGGATTTTTGCATTAGGCCTTAAAGGGTTAAATAGTGGGATGGGGATGGATCACTGTGAACGATTTTCATTATTGCACTATTACAAAATATATCATCCTGTCAAAATTGAGTCAGCTATATATGTGTATGTATACCATTGAAACCGCACTTTTTTCTTCATCTGAGTTTTATTCAGACTTTTGCCACCAGTAGTATTTTTTTGCCCAATAGCACGTGTAAAATGCTGGATGCAGAATATTCATTTTGTCATGGCCCCTGTATGAATTCTTTAACCATGTATGGACCAGGCCTTAATACTATGCCTCCCTAGTGAGAGATTGATGATTCCCACCTTCATTCCTACTTATGTTGAGGGAAGGAGCCATTGTGTACATTTATACAGGAGATATAAACCAGTGGTGGCTGATGAGCTGAAAATAGATGAGGCACAGAACATCCCTTTAAACCTATGATTATTTTTGACCTGTTTTAAATGATTTATTTAAATCAACATCACCTAAACCCTGAAAACACTCAAAACTATCAGGTGTGGCCAGTTCTCATTGTTAAGGTCAGATGAGAAATAAAACGCTTCAAAAGGGAATTCAATTTCAATGAACAATACAATTGTGGATACTTATTGCTAATGAGCATTTTTCTTTGTTGTAATTGTACAATCATGAAGAACAGGTTAGATAGGTTGCATTGCAGGGTGTGCTAAACGCAAATATTGAAGTTAGTAGTTTCTTTTCTTAAAATGAATACAACGGTTTTCTGAATTTACCACATAACCGCCGCTACATTGCACGAGGAAAGTGGCTTTGTGTTTAACTGCCAATTGATTGTTCTAATCAATGGAAAACTTGCAAATCAGGAAAAAATGACAAAACTGGTTGAGGCCCAGGCGCATCGTTAGACCTGAAATTTCCGGGGCTAATATCCCTCCCTTTATTGAAAATAATTAGTCCCGGCTAATTCTAGATGGGTTTCCTTTATTAACACGTTTTCCAATTCAAGAATAATCAAGGGCAATTTGAAGACTAGTACTTCTCTCCCCATACAATCTAAATAGCGACAAAATAATTACTACATTCAGTACAGAAAAATAATTTAATTATAATTAGGTCTATGCACGTCACTTTCGTTTCAAAACTCTTCAGCGAATGAAAATTTTGGTGACTAGTCATTTTCAGTCGGACAGCTGTCTATTTTTAGAGTTGCTGCAAAAACAGGTGCGTGCTTGTTGCCGAAATTACAGTGCATAGACCTAATTATAATAAAGTTATTTTTTTTGGTACTGAATGTAGCCCATTAATATCGCTTTTAGATCGCATGGGGGAGAGAAGCCCCTTCAATTGCCACTTGATTATTCTTGAATTGGAAAACGAGTTAATAAAGGAAACCCATCTAGAATTAGCCAGGACTAATTTTTTTTCAATAAAGGGAGGGATATTAGCCCCAGAATTTTCAGGTCTAACGACGCTCCTGGTTGAGGCTACTCATTTGGTAAAAGGGATTTTTATGCTTCCCCTAATTTCAGCCATGCAATCATCACTGATGTACACTATGTGTTTTTGAAACTCTTGCTGAGCTGGCATATTCCTGCTAGATGAATTACCATATAATTGTTGAATAAAATAAAGTTGTTTGTGCTAATTCAGAGTAAATTGAAATTTTATAAGCCAAAGGCAGATCAAACTTACTCTGATTAAAATATACTTTATAGCTATCTCTTCATGCATATTGTTGTAGCCTATTTTGTTACGTTAATTGATGTTTTGTTACCAAGGGTAAGACAAAACTCAAGAGAGAAGAGACGAAACAAAATAAGCGATGACCGTGGAGAGACTTTCCCAAGTAAGCGATTCACTTTAATTCAAGCCAGAACACTGAGCAGTGTGTTATGAATGGCCAAAATGGAAGGTCCTGATGGTCATAGGAGCACTGTCACTGTGTGCCAGCAATATGAGTCATTTAGATCAAAGTGAAGATTTTTATGGTTGCGAGGTGCTCACCTTCATCTGTGGGGTAGGATTCAGCCTTACAGATCAGGTGGAGTCGTTAAGAGTGGCTGCAAGGGTTTTTGCCATTTTGCATGCTAAAGTGGAATTAATGTGTGACTTCTCGTCAGTACCAACCACTGTGCCTCCACACAAATGGCTGGTGAGCTGTTAAAATGCATTAGGCCAGTAATTGCCTCGCCTTGTAGCCCCAGGGTTCTGTAGCTTACACCCCAGGTTCATTCCTTTTCAGGCAGGTCGTATTTAAAGTCTCGACATTCAAAGTCGATAGGAAAGAGCGTAAGACCTGGTTCCTGTAATAAGTCTCATCTCAGCCTCCTCAACTGATTTTTCCCTCTTGGTTTGGGTCAATCATTTCCATGTTGTTGTGGACGAATAAATTCATGGTATCGTGTAGGGGAGACTGGGGTCCGATGAGCCATGGGGACCAATGAGCCATATCACTATTTTGCGATCAATCGATGCCAAAGGCGTTTAAAATAGGCAAAATAGTGATATGGCTCATTTATCCCCATGACTCATCAGTCAATGGTCAAATATTTTGCCTATTTTAAGCCGCTCTGTCATCGATTGATCACAATATAGTGATATGGCTCATTGGTCCCCATGGCTCATTGGACCCCAGTCTCCCCTATTGAGAAAATAAGTTGTCTTTTTTTTTCCTGAAACAAGAATTCACTCATGTTAGGATTCATTACAAAGAACATAGCCAAACAACATAACTGTGACACTGGTACTACACAATACCTAGCCTGTTTGGTTGTCAGCAAGAGAGGAATGTCGTAAAAGAAGATAAGTGAAAAAGGCACACATTTGCCAATGTTGTATTTTCAATATTATGAGCAAAATTATAAAAAGTATAGAAATTACTATTATCGTATCAGTAAAGGATGAATGTCAAGCAAACCCTCTTACACAACACATAAAATTTTACACACAGGGGTGATAAATTAATGGAAAAATCAACATTAGAAGTCTTGCACATGCCTTAGCGTATAGTCTACAAGTTTTAAACAATACTGAAGGGACAGAGTGCATTCCTCCATCTTGTGAAGGCAGTGGCTCATGCTTAGGGTCATTTTCATACTCATAACACCATTCAGTGACCCCTTCTGCCCTGTGGGCCTGGGCCACTGTCATCCTTGAAGAGACCACTCTAGTCATAAGATTGCTTCATTATAGGATACAAAGGTGATCACACAGAATGACTCTGCATTGATTTGCGGTGACCCTTCCCTGTTTACAGGGTCGAGCGAACGCAAACCTCTCTTGGAAAATGAACAGAAGCATCTGTGCTTTGTTGTATTTGTTCATGCATTTATTCAGGATTTTTCCTTTAATCTGTCTGTATGCCCCAAAGACTGCCGGTCAGGATCAATACATGTGTCGTGCTCACATGATTACAAAACCAAACGCCACCTAAATGTTCCTAAAGTGGCAGAGAACCAGAAATACTTTTTTCTCTTGCCCCTTTTCATGTTTCAGATAAAGGTATTGTGTGTACTGTCTGGAGGCTCGCTGTGATTAAAACTTCCTCTTCTTCGAATGTGACCTCACTCGACTCTTGTTCTCCTGACAATAACCTGCAGCTAGTGATTAGCAGAGCTGTCACTTATGACCAGTATGATGTCTCAGCGATGTGAAGAAAATTTGATGTAGGCTGACAGGAGAGAGACTTTTGTGTCCAAGGAGGACATTGGCCATGTGGGGGGTATGGGTGACTGTGGGATGGCAGTGACACAATTCACTGTTGAGAACCGCAAAACATCAGTATGCTCTGAAGATTAAGAAATGATTTATTTTAAGCACACATGAATGATCAGTAGCATTCAAACGAATGCGAAGAGTTTGTTTCCAAAATGCAATAAGCGCCAAAATTACGAAAATTGAGATAATACCATGGGCGATAGGCCTGTGCTTCTTACACATGGTGCAAAAATCTGTTTTTAGAAATTCATGCCAGAAGGTGTATTTTTTTACGGTCAAAGTTTGTATTTTCTATAAAATGCAATAGTTGCCAACAAAGAAAAAGCTGATTGAAGTGGATATATTGCGTTTTGTAAACAATCTCTTCATGTAATTTGCTCAAACCAGCTTATTCTAAACCCAACATATCCACCTTGAAACCCCACAAGCAATTTGATTGATAAGCATTGAAGAAGGTTTTGCTGAAACGTCCAGTGTTTTTTTTTTCTCCCTGCAGTGAATTAAAAAAGTAGCCTAAAAGTGTGTGCACTTTTATTTTTATTCTTGAGAATCACTCCTCTTTGAAACCCCAGCCTCAACTTTCTTGAAATCAAATTCTCTAATTAATGAAGAAAAATAGGGATGCAAAAAAAACCCCAAAAATCAAACTGCATTTATTTGTATGTTCTGTAAATATAATATTAATTATCATTAAAAATGTACTCACGTTTTTATTTTTAAGTCAATCAAAATCCCATAAATATGATAAAAATAGACAGTAGGCACTACATAGACTTTAAGCAGCATTCAATCCAATTCTCTATTCAGCAATACAACTAAAGATGGATTCTAATTAATTCAAATGGCTCTGTAATACAAACACAACTCAATTAAGCTATTCATTTGGAACTATTAGGTCATGCTGTTGTGAAAGACAAATTAAAGTGCGCAAAAGACGTCAAGCGTGACGTTATTTGTTCGGTTTTAATTGGCGCGCATACGGTCGCACTGGGTAGGTGAAGGCCGTCCCCGAGAGTGACTGACAGGCAGACGTCACTGAGACAGCTGGAAACAAGAACCCCCCCCACAGACACACACACATCCACACACAGGGGAGAGAACTGCAAACCCAATACTCCTGTGATGAAACAAAAAAATACCAAATTTACTGTTATTTCAATCATCACAGGTCTAATACACTTTATATTCTAGCACCTTGATGTAATGCCACTTCCATTTGACAGAACATTTAAGCTTATACTATTAATCTGGCGAAGAAGTAATGCTCATACTGACAAAGAGGGTCTGTTTCATACCTAATTTAAAGATTTATCAATAGGCCATCCTCTGGTATGATTTTGAAGATTAGAGGAAATGATTCTGTAGTTTGAGTACTGACTTCAGGACAGATTATGCTCTTTAAAAATTCTATGGAACTGAAATATGTATGTCATTTCAAAGATTAAAATGCATGAGCTATAGACAGTTGATTCTAATATTAATTGCAACAATGACTTTCAACTTACTTTCAAATCCATTTCAGTAGTTTTGCTCATGTTTAAATCAACAACATTGAATATGTCCACTCCATTTTGCTGGCCACTCTGGATAAAGTCATCTGTTAAGCAAATATAATTCATACAATGATAAAGAACTTCTGTTTGGAATGAGCTGGTGCTTTATGACCCTGGCCATCTTTGTCAATATATACTGAAATTTTTTTTAGCTGTCACAAATAACTTTGCTGGAAATTAATTTGTCTAATTTTTATTTAACGAGGACTTACACATTGGGACTAACAGGGAAGTCGTGTGGAATCTAGTTGAACAAAGAGATAAATAAGTATTTTGCCTGCTATCCAGCCCCTTTGAATTGCAGTTTTCAGCACTCTTTGAATTTGGATTTATTTATATATTTGTTTGTTTGTTTGTTTGTTTTCCCACTTGTTTGTTGGTTTGTTCTGTTAAACTATTTATTTACATGCATGGTGGTTAATAAGGGTCCATGTTTATCGTGATTCTGTTTTCAAGTGTCGATGTTTGCACTGACCAGCCAAACAGGTATCTCGGACCAGTCTCTGCCCGAAATAAGTACTTGTGGATGTAAACTGTAATTAATTGGGCCTGGATACTAGGCTAATAAATATTAACACAGTGTGGGGTATTGTTAATGTAAAATAAACAATATTGCCTTGCTAGGTCAATATTTCTGTAATTTTGATTTGTACCACTGAGTTGATAGAGTGAACCAGGACAATTGCATCATATATTTATCCAAAAACAACACTATGCGGCTGCATGAAACATTTTTGGACAGAAAGAGGGCTAAAACAGGGCAGATTATGCGCAGCTGGCCTGAAGCATAAGGGAACTAATCAGCTGCTTAGGACCCTGTGACCAGCAGGGGGCCCTCTGACAAGCATGAAAACTAAAAATTACAGCTATCAAGCCATAACTAGCTCCTCTGCGGCCACAATGTTCTATCTTTGCCGTCACAAATTAGGAGGATGACGGCCATTTAGACTCAACCAATCCAGCTCAGTGTGTGTCTGCTAAGCTGCAGAAGGACTCTGTTCACAAGGATCTCCTCCTCATAAAATAATGGAGGTCCAAAAATGAACACCCAGCAAGCAGTCGTGTCTTTTTTTCAGTATTGTCAGTTTTTTTTTAACAGAATATTTTTACAGTACCACTGTGACACCTCATTTTGTTGCCTTGATTGAGTACTTCACTAATATACAGAAATAAAAAGAAGCAAATGTTGCCAATGTCCCCGGCGTTGAGTCATGTATTATGTAATAGTAATCCTACTCAATTGATTCATAAAGTCTTTAATGTGATGAAAATGTGGTGGAAATTAAAAGCAAAATAAGCAGCAAGTAATAAGGATACCTTTTGGGAATTTAAGACCCATTAATGCTGTACCCTCCAGGTAATTACATCCGGTAGAGAAAAAAAAGAGACAACCTCGGCAACATATTAAGTATAATGTCATAAAAACAGTCGTACTTCTCTGAAACAAAGAACTAAAAGAAGAAAAGAGAAGAAGAAGAGAAAAAAACTGCAAGTTTATGGTGGCTGCGCATGACTGATAACATTATCTAAAAAGTCTTTAAAATCTACCAGTGCACCACTTGACTTAATTATATGTCAATAACCTACTTACTTATAATATTCAAACCTGCATAATTGTGCATTTAATTTTAGTTTACACCCCAGCTTTGCACTTGATTAGCAAGCTGTCCAGTGTGTGTGTGTTCCTGCCTTCCACTCATTGTTGGTTGGGTTAAGCTCCAGCTGCCCTGCAATCCTGATGAGGAAGACATACTTTAGATTATGGATGGATGGAGTTCAGATCCCAAAGTCTCCTGAAATGCTACAAGTAGATATGCCAAGCCGAATTTCATGGAAATGTGTTGAAAAATAGTTAGAATTTCCAATCTGTTGTAATGGTGCGGGTATAAAAACATGGTGTCTTGAATTTTAATATTTCACTTTGTTTAAGCATGATTCCATGAGCCTTCGTTAAGTGTTGGAATAAACAGATATAAAATATGGATGGTATATTGTTGCACAATTTGGAAATGTTATGTTATGTTTTCTGTTCTTTGAACTCTGGACTTAAGGGATTATTGAAATTACCATTTGAGAATAGTTGTTATGATATTCTGGCACTGTCAAGGCTTAATTAGCTAGCTATAAAATGAGCTCACAATACGTAGTATTGGTGGGTGACCCTTAACGTGTAGGCCAGCCCTGATGAGGTGGCATATCTTTTAGCTCAAAAATGACTCATAATTCAATAAATGAATTAAATTAAATATAATAAATAAATAAATAGATACATACATACATACATAAATAAACATGGTATCCTATTCACACTTACATAGAGGTCTACTTCAGATGTTCTAAGATGTCGCCTTAACTCATTTATGAATCATGGACAAGCTTGGTCAGCACCCTCATAGTAGATTAAAATGCCTTATGAACATCAAGAGCCTGACGATTACACAGTTGTCCTTGCTCCAGAAGTATGCAAATAAATCTAAAAAATAAAGTAGCAACCTATTGGCTAGATTACTATAATTGCCCCCCTGAAAGTACCATTGATCAATTTCCCACAAATGCTGATGACCCACAAGGGCTGAAAATCATAGAACAAGAAGCCACTAATGATATTTGTTCATTTCTGCATGATCATTTACCAATGCAAATTAAAAACTCATTTTTAAATGCTATCATGGAAAATTCTACAAATTGTAAAAATCCAGATTGATTTGATTTCCCTTTAGAAAGCTCAGACAGGACCAGATAATCCTCCACCATTAGGCCAGTTGATTGGATAAGTAGGGCAATGTGCTGGCAGCTAAGGGAGCAATACTGCAGGAATATAAGGATCCTGGGAGTCAAGGAGGGTCAGCCCAGCCAAGTCTATTTCACCTCCCTCCCCCCCACAATGCATTACTGCAAAGGTCATCTTGGAGTGATTCCCGCTAAGGCCCCTCACTGTGCCAAACTCCTCCGCTATTTTGGTCCAAACTGTGGACTGCTATCGAATATTAAGTACACACAGTATTTCTGAGATGTGCGGCTAAAAACTGAATTTCAATTAATCTAGATTTTTCTGGTTATCTGGACAAAAGTATACATTTGGGCTCTGCCCTACAAGATCTCATTTTAGCATTTTTCATAAACAACTATGAATATTCATCAGTTTAATCAAACCATTAATGCATTAATCTGAAATTTTAATTTTTGAAAATAGATCTAAAGCACAAATGTGCTGCTCAGGATGATTTTGGTGTCGAGTGTTTGCATCAGTATTTTCTGTATTAATTTTTTAAATGATGCGTTACGGTCTGTTGAATGGTTACTTTTGGCACGCAACTCACCTGCAAGGTGCTGGCTCATTCTTTTGACCTTGAATTGAGGGACAATTAATTACCACGACGTTTCACTTTTGACCAATTCAAGGTCAGGACACTGATGGGACTTAATACTGAGATCCTGATGTAGCTGTTCATTTTTCTCTTCCAGGGTCATGCTTCAAAAGCTAGCCTCAGAACCATTGCTGGAGTCTTTCAGAATCTAAAAAAGTATCTCCCAGCAATTAATTTGTCTTGCAGTTAAACTTAAAAAAAAAAAAATAAAAAAGTTACTGCAATTAATTTTTTGTTCTCTGAAAAAAGTTAATGAGGAACTGGGCTCACTTTAAGATCTCGGAATAAGAAAATGTCATTAACTTAAAAGCGTATTTTATGCGAGGGAGGGAAAAATAAAAAGAGCCCTGTATTAAAACTGCAGTCCTTTTTAAGATAGAATTTTACAAACCCACATCCCATAGTAATTATGATATGGAAAATGCATGCAAATAAGAATGAAAATGGTGATTTTTAAACCATCCTTCACCTGAAATAAATTGAAAACAGTGCAAAGGCAACATATTTTTAATACCTCTATCTTAATGAGTTTTGAAATAAGCAGTGATTGCAAATGTTATGTCTGTGACACATTTGCAGGAAATTTGGAGCAAGGGTGTGTTTGCCGCTGTGTTACAGCACCTTTTCAATAGCCCTCTTATTGTTTTGAGAACTGAGGACATCAATTGTTCTAATACTTAATTATTTTTTTCACCCATGCTTCCTTGATCTCTTGCTGCTCAGACATCTGGGGTGTTCATTGTCGCATTTTGAAGCACTATTTTGTTCAATTGGAAACAGGTCTGCTGGTAGGTCAGACTTGCAGCCACATGCTTTGAATAGGAAGCTACACTCTAGTAATGCATGTATTCTGACTTACTGTTGTCTTGTTGAAATACAAAGGGGTGTCAGCAGTTTTACTTTTTATTGCCTTGTCCCTCATTTTCTTAGAACAGCTGCAGGTATCAAATTCTTAATAAGCATTATCAACAATGAAGTTGATCAGTTAAAACAAACAATATTTTGTTTTGAACTGTTCTCAATTTAATACTGGTCTTTTTTTTCTTCATACCTTCCCAACTTTTTGAGAAACATTTGCAGTTTGGCTCTGCGTCGTTTCTTGGTTTCTAGAATTTCTCTCTAAATTTTGGCCCTACAAAAGATCAAATCTGAAGAAAATGCAGTCATTTGCGGCACTACAATGTTCCTGTCATATTGTTGAATGAACATGTCCAAGCTGGGATTTCTAGATTTATTATTACTTTTTTAGGACCTTTTGGGTGTAACTTTAATGAAATTATTGAATTATTTTAGTATAGGGATTGTACCCTTTATGGGAGAGATTATTGAATTTGCAGCTGAGAGGCAGACAGAATTATGAAATAGATGAAGTGTGACACCTCTTACACTAAGTGTGGTCATCAAATAATAATGATTTACCAAGAGACCGATGACAAAAACCATCACTTTCAAGAAGTTACGGTCGCTGCGATACCTTTGAAATTAGGAACTTTTCACAGCTGTAGTATCTATTAACAAAACTGTGTTAATCATTAAGAAACATTGCTAACCTCTTTGTAGCGTTAATGAGCAGCACAGATAAATGTGCAAAGCACTTATGTTCATAGTTCAGCCTCAGATGTGAACATTTTGCCATTCAGTGCCTTACACATTCATTTCTAATGTACTCACATTCACATCACCAGAAACAAACTTACCTTCAGAACCCTGTGCTCTCATTGCCTGGCAGTGACACTTATTTTGTTTTGATATTGCCAGTGTTTCTAACTTCATTATAAGACATACCAGAGCTCCTCATGTGTTCCTCTATAGCTACTGCTGCAGAACTGAACCCATGAACAGCTTGATGGGAGGGGTGCAGAAAGGAGAGAAGGAGTAGTGTAGGAGGGGTGTTTATGATCAATATCTGTCTCTTGCTCTTTTCTCCGAAGTTATTGACTGCAGCTTTACAGGAGCTGTGTCACGACTACTGCACATGCTCACGACTTTGAAATAAGTCAGTCCGCTCACTGCAAGTCAAAATCTAGAAGGTTTTTTTTTTCCTCTATGATTATCGGTGATGACAACCAGCTTACAGTCTTTGTATCCCTTGCATAAAGCTTAAACTAGCGCTTTGAATCCTCGATTTTCCATAGAAAGCCCCTTTATATAAAAAGCATAATGCCGGAGTAAATAAAATATATAAATACAATGCAAAGCGAATACAGATTGGCAACGATGGAATCTGATTGTGACACAGCTCCTTTAAGGTGGTATGGGGTTTTAGGAACCTCCTTTATTCCTTCAGTGGTGATGTATTGTGTTGCCGGTTAGATAGGACTGCACATGCTAGAACGCACACTGCTGTACCTAAAACAGATCAATTTTGAATTAAACCTGAAAATTTTTGCTCTGATATTGAAATAAAGTGAGTTGCTAATTTTCTGAATTCAGAAAAGAAATACAAGCCAGATGAATACTTTATTTTAGAACAATGAAAGAACAGTATTTTTTTATTTATTTATTTTTATTTTAGTTCTTGGGCTTATGTCATGGCCTGTTTGTCCATCGTCATTAGTCATATTTGTCAGCTTCAGTAAACATCTTCCTTACAAAAAAATGTCAGGCCTATGAAGCTAAAACTTCATCTTCCGACCAATGAGGAAACCAAAGTTTGCTGTAATCTTTGCAATAGGTTTTCGAATATGGCCGCCATGGCCATGGCCATTTTAATCCTTTTTTGTCCGAAGAAGTTGAAACTGAATAGACACCGTCCTAGCAATGACGACACCATTAAGACAGTTGTCACAATTTGTCAGCAGACAACCTATCATTATTTTCATAAGTTTCTGATAAAAAAAAAATATATTCGTAAAGCACATTACAAATACTATTTCATTCAATGTCACCGACAACGAATGGTATTATAATAATACACTACAGAATACATATCAGCATCTGAAATTCTGCTGATTATTTTTCATGTTTTTGTTGATATTTTTGCATCTTAATTGTTTGCGTTTTTGTGTATGCACTTATTCTGTTTTATTGGTTTACACTTGAATTAGTTATACTTGCTTCATTTTCTGTGACACTTCCCACATGATTTTTGTTTTAGTCCTTGCTCTCACGCACTCACTCTACCCGTTTTTGTTTTTCAATTAGCGCACTCCATTTCCTTGTTTATAGCCACACCTCCCTTCACATTCCCTCCCAGTGCACTTACCTGTTCCCTATTCCCATTAGCTTCTTTTTCCCTTCATTCCCTTCTTTGTAGCGTCACAAGTTTGTTTTCCAGTTCACTGTTGTTCTGAAGAGCATTCTGTATCCCCCTCGAGATTCATGGTCATGGTTTGTTTTTGTCCACAGTTCATGATTCTGTCTAGTCCCTTGTGTTTGATTGATTTCCTGTGTATGATTACAGGTGGTTTTTCTGGATTGTGATCTTGGATGACCCCTGTATTTGCCATGCCTCTAGTTTGGCTTCTGACTTGTGGACTGTTTAATTACTGAGATTTACATTTGAAGGGTCCACTGGAAAAACAATCAAGGTCAATATTGAGAGATTTTGAGTTAGGCCTGCCATCTATATTCAGACTCTTGGTGGTTTCACTTAAAGATTATCAGAACTCTGATAAAATGATCAAAGTCCAAAATATGCAGTGTTGAAATATCTGTGTACAACGACAAAATGATCAATGTCATTGCAGAACACTGGAAGAATGATCAGTTTCAAGTCACGTGACCTCAGGTAACCAATCAGCTGTGTTTTTCTGCAAGATAATAGTCACTTTTTGTTAATCTATTGCTTTGACCTTTTGGGATATTGATGATTTACAATGAAAGAATGATCAATGTCAAGGGACTATTAACTTCAGAGGTCTATCAAATATGCAATATCTTCACCAGATATGTTGTAAATATTTCAGAAGTATACATTGTGGAGATTACCAGACATTATCAAGGTACAAACAATATACATCTCTAGCAAATGGTTTTCCAGTGTTGAGGTTTTGAAACTTTAAATGGTGATAACTCAAAAGTGCAGAAAAGTGACCTTGATCATTTTTCCATTGGACCCTTCATTTTCTTTTCTTGGCTGAATTCTGCCTGTATAATTTTGACTCAGAATATCAAGGAGCTCTAATAAAATGTACTGCCTGCTTATGAGTTCTGACTCTGCCTTCTATCAATATACATCATAAGTTCTTGTTGGGACCTGAGAACAGTTTCTGCATTCTACAACTGGCTTGAAACAAACTCCCAAACTTTCTGAGAATTTTTTTGGAAATCAAACTTAATTTATTGTGACCCTTGAAACCCATGCCATGACTCATCCTCTGAACAAAGAAACCGAGAGCGCAATGATGCCAATTTGTGATTTCCACACCAGCACAATATAGCATGTTAAGAACAATGTCTGCCATTTCCTGCGCATCCAGTAAAGTCAATAGATTGATAATCATGCTCCTCTGCTCACAAGCAGTTTTGCAGATTGACAATATTAGTCCAAAATTTATGAAAAGAATGATATCATATATATGATATGAAAGGAAGTTCCCGATAATGTAGGTTAATGAACAGGGCCACTCCCAATGCGCCTTCCTATTCGTCCTTACGCCTATATATACCGCCTACATTCCCACAATCCCCGCTCGTCTCGTTTTTACGTCCCCCCCACCCTTCCCTCTCCAAGAAGGAAGCAAGAAACAGCCATCACCTGGGATCCCAGGGGCTTAGGAGCCTACACGGACTCTGACGAGAGACGCAAGCCCCACCCTGAGTCTCGCCACCTGGGGACACCCAACGTTTGCACAGACCAAGTCCATATGACATCACATTCGCCCCGATCTCCTATCTGCAGTCCCACCTAACACTCTCTTCCACTTTGGGAGTGGTCCAAAATTGATTAAAATACAGTATATAAATGCGAACAAAGGAATCCTTTTACAAAACACAATATTCAGCATTGTTTCTTTAACAATATGAAGAGTACACTGTAAAACTGTGAAATGTGACATGTTTATAATCTAAGCACCAGTGTGTAAAAGCTAAATGCCTGGTGATTATTTTGGTAAATAGGTGTTCTCAATCAAAACACTGATGTTTATTGAATGTTGCAATCGAGGTTTTTCAGATTTGTTGAAATACACATTAAAAGTGAATCTAAACACTGTGACATGTTTTGAAAAGTGTTACAAAAACGTGTTTAGCATACGTTCAGAACATAAACATTTGGTTTTACAGTGTAGACTGTGTATGTACATGCAGGTATCTGTTAGACTGTGTATGTGGTTGTGTATTTATGCATATGTATTTGCTTTTGTGTGAGTGTGCATGCCTGATTATGTATATGAGCTTGTGTGTACCTGTACACACTGTACAAGTGTGCATATGTATTTGTATTTGTGTTTGTGTGCGAGGCTGTGTGGTTATGCATGTGTGTTTGTGAGCCCGTGTGTTTTTGTGCGACTGTGTGGTTATGTATGTGTGTTTGTATGTGATTGTGTTTGTGTGTGCATTTATTTGTGTTTGTGTGGGGGAGTATTTTTAAGAAAGGTCCGGAAGAAGATTCAGCTACCGTCCCCTCTGTCTCTCAGCCTCTCCACACCAGTGCATTAATTCTGTGCTGTGGATATCGATTAGACCTTGAGGGATGTTTTGGGCTTCCTGCGCAGGCTCAGGGACTCTCTGTTGGCCTCGGGGCCAAAGAGGCGGCGATATGCCCAGACTGCAAATACACAACCCAAATAAATATACACCCACTGCTCTCAATATGGCCGCAGAGAAGATGTGGCCATGTTGGAGGCCTTAAATATCCTTGTATCTTATACATCAAACATTTGGAAGGAAACAATCTCCTATTGAATAAGCTGAGTCGAACAAATGCATTTTCTGTTCCATACTTAAAGTAATATTTTTCAAAAAATGTAAAGTCAATAAAAAGATAGTTATTCCGTTGATATTTTTTAGGTTTCACTTCAAAAACCACTTTCAGTGATAATGTGAATAGCTGCTCATTGGGCTTTAAAACTCACACTGCCCTACCCGCCATTTACAACAGCTACCCGTGAATTACGCATTTAGCAACTTCCACTATCCCTAAAATGTGTCTTGCGGCCACACTACCCGCTATACATTATGCGAATCCTTTATTTGCGACTAGAGGTGTGCCCGTGGGCAAATTGTGTTTATCCGCTTTCCCTAAAATTGCTATCTTGACCACACAGGTTAGGGAAAGTTCAAAAGCCAGCATCCTCAAACCACCCGTGCCCATTTGGCATTGAAGACTTACACATCTCCCCTAAGGCATCTAACAGCGACAAATGGGCTACATTCAGTTCAGAAAAATAATTAATTATAATTAGGTCTTTTTCACTGGCACTCAGCGGCTTATTTTTTTTTCCAACGAATGCCAAGCAGAACTCTGCAGCGAATGAAGGTAATTCTGGTGACAAGTCGTGGTTTAGACTGGCCTGCCTTTTCCAATCGGACAGCTGTCAATTTTTTACAGCAAGTTGCGTGACGGTGCTGCAAAACAGGTGTGCCCGTACTGTTGAAATTACCTTCATTCGCAAAAGTTCTGAAATGCCTAGAATGGAAAAATAATACCGTTGCTGAGTGCCAGTGCATAACCTATTTATAATTAAATTATTTTTCTGTACTGAATGTAGCCCATTATTTTGTCGCTGTTAGATCGCATGGGGAGAGAAGCCGTGCTTCAATTGCCACTTGAATATTCTTGAATTGGAAAACGTGTTAATAAGAGAAAACCATCTAGAATTAACCATGACTAATTGTAGTCAATAAAGGGAAGGATATTTCCTCCCAAATTTTTGCAGGTCTAGCGCCCGAATTCTGAGTATTATTTCCCACAGAACGAGAACGCGTGACAAAACTGCGCCTCTCCTATCAGGCAGTGACGGAATTATGTCACCTGGTTGCAGATGATGTGACTGTGCCAGCTGTCCATAATGCCTTGCCCGTTTTGTTAGGGTTACTATGGCACTATTCTTCTGTGCTAGTGGGTCATTCCAACACCCATGGTTAGCTCAATTGGAGGCATGACCCAATCATGGTGAACGCATTTTTTTTTTTTTTTTTTTTTAGTTTCAATCACAAAAGGGGTAGGCTTGATGTTTTTTATTACATACCAAACATTAAACAATATGTCAATGTCAAATAATAATAATAATAATAATAATAATAATAAAATAATACAATTCATGATTAACTTAACAAAAACAGATCCTCCCTGTCTGGATTTTTTTTGACCTCATGCACGAGCAATTTAACCGTCTTCGGAGAAACGTGTCGACCTTCCTCCTCCATCAATTTGAGGATTTGGGATAGCGCAGCCTGCTCCTAAAATAATGGCACCTAGCACACTGATTGTTTTAACTGGCGTAACGCCCAAACCAAATATCCTATGCATAATATAAACATTTGGTAGCGCAGGTGTTTATTGGATATAGGCAGGTGTGCAAGATAGCATTTTTTGTTCCATAGGAAAAGCCTATTTTTCACGCAAAATGCTAAATCAATAAAAATAACGGGTTTTTTTTACTCTGGCGCAAGATAATGGAATATATTGTTTCAAATGCCAATGTCAATACTGGAGAAAGCAGCAAGGCGTTTCCAAGTTTCCAATTTTTTGATTACATGATGTCTGCTGCTTCCCTTAACTCTGCTCCTTAGACTTGCCAGACATGATTTGTTGGATTTCCCTGTTCTGGGCTGACTAAAGCTCTTCCATCCCCAGGTGATGCTGTAGAAAATTGAGCAGCTACACACTGCCAATCATTAAAGTGTATGTTTGCTCATAAACACTGCGTACCTTGGGAGAAATGGGTACCTGATATCCAATAATTACCTTATTATGACTCATTCTCAAATGGATCTGTAACAGAAGAGTGTTATGGTAAAGTAAGTAGCCATAGTTTGAAAAAATAAATTTTATTGAGCCTCCAAAACTTGCATATGACTGACTACATGTAACCTGCAACCAATAAAAATAACAGTAATGTAGAATAACTAAGTATTCACAATAACTTTAAAAATTGAAAGGTTCAGAACTAGAGCGGTCTAACACACAGAACATTGTTTTAGAGATAATAGATGTCAAAAATATATATATATATATATATATATATATATATATATTACTCACAAAGTTGGTGACAGGTATAATACACATCATGACATCAATTTTCCGCTATGAATCTTATCAACATCTGTCAAAATATGATCCAAACTCCAATTTTCATTTTTTTGTAGTTAGACTACTCTGGTTCTCAGCCCTTCATATTCACAATCTCTTTTAAAGACTGAGAATCTTACTTAAAGAGGGAGTGCATTAAATGGCAAGACACATGCCAATGTTGTTATAACAGTGGTAGAAGGGTGGTGTATGGTTCTGAGATCAGCTAACCAAGAACTCTTCCTCCTGGGCAGCTGAGGGAGCAGCACATATTAAATATTGATTTGAGAGAAAACAGAGAATTACGGAAGCTTTTAGGTAAGCTATTGCGTGCATTCCATCTCATGTGTGTCTTACAGTAAGTGGACAGGAATGCAATAACGCTGGAGTCTCGACAGCAACGGCAACTTACTGCCCCCTCCCCGACAGGACTGAAAAGAGCGGAGCTGTAGGCGTGGATCCGATTTAGGATCTTGAGCGTGACGGAGAGAGAGAGGGAGTGAAGGAGAGGGGCTGAACATGCACTCCGACTATTGCAGTCATTATCCATTCATCGCCTCTCCTCTCCCCCGAGCATGAGGGCGCTCCCATTCCGAAAAACCATAGAACCCACCCCCCCACCACCCACTTCTCCCCATCATACTCTGTCTGTTGAAAAAGAAATGTGATCAATGCAGCCAAGGATCAATGTGACTCTAAACAGCCCCCTCCCCCGCCTAGCGAAGTCCATCTATTTTTTTTTTTGTATAACTGAAGTAAAGTTCAATGCTGTAAATAGCTTCGTGTTGACAATCACTTCCTCAGTAGCTGTAGGAGTGAGAACAAAGATGAGCACACCGCCAATATTTGGAGGTGCTATTCGGGTCGAGCGACGTGTTTGTGGAGGAGTATTGTTGTTGGGAGGGGTAACAAATGATGTCATAAACAGAGCCAGCCGCACAAAAAAAAGCTTAAGGCTCTTAGCTGATCGGTTAGGAGCTCCAGACAGATCAACTTGTGATTGGTTTCAGGCCTCGCTGCTCACACCAGTCCTCCCCAAACCGACTCGATGAAAAGGTAATCATAAATCGGAGAGAAACTGAGAAGACTCCTGGGGTGAGAACCCAGAACCAGCCATATCGACATAGCAGTGTTGCGTGTGGTCCCACGGCCCAGAACAAGGAGGAATGCAAAAATCTATGAGTATTGAACTTTGGGTATGGTGCAGACATCAATATTGACATTAGGTCAGAATTGTGTATGTTTGAAGTGCACGGGTATTTGTGTGCTTGAGTGCGTGTGTAAATGTGTGTGTGTATGTGTGTGTGTGTGTGCATGTGTGTTTATGTATGAATTTGTTTGTGTGTGTGTGTGTGTGTGTGTGTGTATATATGTGTTTTTGTTTATGTGTGTGAGTGTGTGCGTGTACGTGTGCGTGTGTGTTCGTGTGTGCACATGCATGTGTGTATTTATGTATGAATTTGTTTGTGTGTGTGTGTGTGTGTGTGTGTGTGTGTGTGTGTGTTTGCGTAATTAAATGTTTATAAGGCAGTGCAGTAGGATAGTGATGCATGTTACAATGAGTGATTACCCGAGGGATGCACAAAATGGGCATGCAGCTAGAGGTAATAAATTAATCTCACTAACTACCTCAAACATCAAAACATCATCAGTTCAGTCTTTGATTTTAATCATTAATATTCACGACCATGTTAATCAGAGCGACTGGAAGAAACGCCTTGTGAGACTTTAAAACTGATAGAAGTCGGCTTGTAATTTCTAGAAAAAAAAAAAAAAACATTCTCTTGTGTGGAAAACCAGACACATGTATATGAGTGATACACTTTCCGTAAATATTTTTTATATTTTCAGTGGCATGTGTAGACACGGTATCCAGTTGATATAGATTAGGTCTGAAATTACAGTCCTGGATGGCCACAGCCTCTGCTGATTTCCATTCAATCAACAGCTAATTTAGGCCTTGGAGCCAAGCGGTGCAAGACTCCGTAGCCAGTCATTGACATAAATTAAGCTCATTGCTGAAAAAGCACATTAAAACCCAGCAGACACAGTAGCAGTTCATGATTTGAGTTTGAGATGCTTCATTCTAAGGCAATTGAAGCATTTAGCTACTGAAGTGAAGGCTGAGTCAACCGTCTTAACACTGTAATCCCAGTGTCTCCTGCAAACTTCAGCACAGGAGCAGGATGAGTCCTCCAATGATCCGTGCCATTGTTGTTACACCCCAGCTTGAGGTTTTGGATGTTTGCTTTTTAAATACTGTTCCCTGACTAAAAAAACGTTCAGTTATACGCGTCTGAAGCTACAACAAATTACAATGCTTGTTGTTAATGAGTTTGTGGTCAAAATCTCTGTAAAAAGATTAGCAGGCTTTTGGTTCACCTAAACATTGAATAGGAAGTTGGAATTATTGGATTGAATATGCATAATTCTCATTTAAATCATTTTGCTCAGTGGGACACTGCTATGAATTTGACATTAATATGAGCATGAAAATTTCGCAGGTAATAATGCTTGCGCTGAATGGCCCTCATTCTCCGGCAGCAAAAAAGAGATTGTGTGCGTAAATATAAAACGGATAACAATTTCCAAAAATCTAAAATACTGAATAGAATGCTTTGAGCAAAGTCTGAGTGAAATATGGCACTTTCTATTATCTTGAAATTTTTCCATTACACAGTTCTGTTTAACTTCCAGCTAGAGGTATGAGTTCAAACTCATTTTAAATAATGTTTTACATTCAATCAAGGTCTTTTCTTGCCATCAGGTAATCTTCTCTAAGTGGCCTTACAAATTCTTTGAGCACTTTAGTCAGAATGCCATAAAGAGGGGCTTGTAGTATACCAATCTGATGGAATGAAATGTAGAACTGTATAACTGCACGCTATTTTTACCATACTGCACAAACATGGAGGCATATCTAATAGGGCTTTTCCACTAGCACCTACTCGGCTCTACTCGACTCGACTCTACTCAGTTTTTAGGGTTTTCCATTAGGTGATAGTACCTTTTTAGTACCTACTCGGCCAGGGTTCCAAGCAAGCTGAGTCGAGCCGAAAATGTGATGTCAACAGACTGCAGGCCACTAATTAGCCAGGGAGAGAGGCTTGCTATGATGACCCCACCCACTTTGAGGTGGTACTCAGTTGTAATGGAAAATGACCGAAACCGATTCGAGTCGAGTCGAGTAGAGGCGAGTAGTGCTAAAACTGTGTAATGGAAAAGCGGCGTAATAGTATTCTCGTTTTTCTTTTCATTAGTAAATTCCCTCTCAAGTAGTCCTGCTCAAAGAGGAGGTAATGAGGGGTGGATGTGAAATAATGGGAAAAGTAACAGGGACATTAACTTTTTCCCCACTTGCAGGAAGTTTCAACTTTCCCCAGACACAGGGGTATGGCTGCCAAACCACTACACAAGATAAGCATCTCAATTAAAGCAATCACTTCCTGAAGTGTACATGAAGAGCACTTCTACCCCTGAGAAAACGTTTTGTCTTTGGTTGATTTTTATGATTTGGCAGAAAGTAGAGTATAAATGATATTATTACTTAAAGCAGGATAACAGTCATTCTGTCTGGGATTCTCATTCGCTCACTTGAGAGTAATTTTATACGGCACATTTGAACTGAAAGTTGCATTAAGTGAGCCCTCTGCATACACGCTTCTCCCCTCCCCACAGATGATTATTGAGAAAACCAGCCCCAGCATCAGATAAACAAGGCTCACCGCCATCATTTGGCTTTATCACTTCGCTTGAACAGTAAATTTTGTTTAGGATTTCCTCAATCAATTATTTATTTCCAGGGAATGTAAGTAAATCAGAGTTTTATTGGCTTGGGCAAAACTGAGTTTACCTGTACATTAAACCATGTATTTTGTGCATCAACCTGAGGTCAACTGGGCCACCCCACTCCTAAATAAAGCAAAAATGCTGTCCAAAGAATATCAGTCCCCACACTACATAACTTCACCAAGAATTTTATGTACTTAAGTCAGAATGCTAACAATTGCTATTGTGTTATCTGCTTGCTATACAGCTGGGTAAATTGTATTAAATAACCATTTGGTTTGTTGAAAAAGAAACCAGATGTCAGCTGTATTAAAATACTCTGTGATGTTTTTTTTTTCCTTTCTGCAGTTTTTTTATAATGCATGAAAGTAAAACTGATACCTGTGAAGATGCCGTTTCATTGAATGATGTCAGTAGCATGTAATGATTTAATATGATGTTTTCAGTTCAACCTATTCTCAATGTTATCAGCCATCATATGACAAAAGTCTGTCAGAGGCACAATGATTGTAACTGGTTGCATAATTACTGGTTATATTTACCTCCAGTTTAGTGGAAAGTATGTTTGTCTATTTGTTTGCAACATTACTGAATAAGTAATGGACCAATTTTGATGAAACTTTTTTCAGAGTCATGTCTTGGTCCAGCTTTGAAGTGATTTCAATATGGGGAGAGATCAGAACCAAATTCTGGATCTAAGAATTTTCAATTTACTTGTGTGGTGAACATTATAATGCCACACTGATGTGTGTGGGGGGCTGTTGGGCCTTGGTGGAGGTATGCACTCTCTGAATGGTCTTGTTAACATAGTGTGTGAAATGGTAGGAAATAAATAAACAAATAAATAAATAAAGTTGTTTTTGATGCAGGAAGCAGTATTGGCAGCTAATCTGTGGAAATAAACTACAATTTCCCCCTTTTTGTTCTTAAATATATTTTTCCACTCAAGCCTCATATGTCCATTGTTTTATTCCCTGTTGAGGCACAACTCGAGTCATCTTTTTTAAAATTTGATTTCCTGTTCATGACTCATTACTGTGGCTTTTCCATTGCCAGGTGCTGTTCAATTTGCACCTCTAATCTCTGCGTGCAATATGGGATAATTCAGATATTTTGATTGGGAGCCAGTGACCTTGCTTTCAGCTGCTGTCGATAAATGCTCAAATGAGTTGGATGTGTCTTTGACTTAGATGTGTCTCTGTTGCTCACGTGAAAGTTGTAGAAAGTTTCCTTGTCTCTCGTCATTAATGCATGTTAATGGTATTGACTGATTCAGGCTCGGCGGCAGAATGAAGTGACTGAGGTGGCTGTTGAAAATTGCAATGGGGCAATTTTTTCATAAAATAAAATGTTTTGATTGAACCATTTAATAGCCTCAGAAAGGCTAAATGACAACAACTTAAGGCTATGGTTTCAAAATCAAAGAATAAGTATATTGATCAGACCACTGGCTTAATCAGTGCAAAGGAATTTTTCCGGTTTCCGTGAATCTTTTAATTATGTAATGCATCATAGAGACATCTTTCTTTTAGGAACATTGTTTTTAAACCATTCAATGCTTTTGTCGTGCATTTGCAAGCTAATTGGTAATCCTTGGCTTTCCTCCTGAAGGACTAGACCTCTCCTGGATGCTAATTTTGTACCAAATCATGATCGCAATTACCTGCTGACATTGGCTGTTTCAAATCCCATCATTTATTCTTTTTTTTTTTTTACCTCATTATGAATAATAAATTGTCCCCATCCCAACTTCTTTGGAATGCAGTGTAGGGCTTAATGGCAGCAATTGATGTATATTTACAAATAAAGTGAAGGTGACCAAACAAAACTTGCACTATCTTGTCCTCACACTGTCTGCAATAAAATACGAGTCAAACCGTGTTCTGTTTTTATGTGCATATTCCATGCCGTCCCAACTTTTTTAAGTTTGGGTGGTATTTCTCTCAGAATAGGAAATACTTTTCTCATGCTATCTACTATCTCTGGAGAAGCTTCACTGGTATTTTAACTCTTATCTACTGCACAGTGCAGGATGGCATAGTGTCAAGAGTCTCAGCTCATATTGGAAAAGTGTGTTCAGAGATGATGAAGATATTGTGGGGTATAATTTACCTTTGAAAAGACAAAGACGAAAGGAAACTTAATGGGAGCTGGAACAGGTAATAAAGTATCATTTCACCGTGGATGACAAGTCAAGGATAGTCAGGGATGACATCACATATAGTGCAGCCCAGAACGCAGGTAACACCTCATTGAGCTGTGCAACATCACGCCATCTTAATGATGAAATAAACATGTCATAAAAACAGTTCCTTCAGAGTTACGCGACAGAGTTACGCAAGTTTATGGGAAAGTTCATGACACATTTAACATGGAAGTTGATGTTTTTTTTCAACATTTTGAGTCAATTAATGCAGTCACGACTAGTTCTGCTTTGACAATGGGAAAACAATCACTTTGCAGATACATTAAATGTGCAATTCACAGAAATGGAGAACATCAATGTAACTCACAGGGTTAGAGAAATACACTTAGAAGTCACAGTGGCCAATTAATTATTGATACAAGTAATACTAAACTAACCGACAATGATTTGTACTGTAACTAAAGAAAGTAACAGTAGACAGGTACTCTGTCTTTACATGACTATTGCCAATTGAAACTCAGAATGTAGATACAGCTGTGCGGTACTCATGTTCACCTTCTGTGGAAAAAAAGAAAGGGAAAGCAGTGTAATGTGCACCTTCTCACAGTTAAATGGGATCTCAACCATAAATTAGAAGCATTTTGCAGTAAGTCCAGTGTTCTCCTCAAGTATTGTGTGACATGGCTAATCCGTCTGTGGATGGCATTTAAATGCAGTGTTAAACTGCTCCCTGCCACAATGGGATAATCTGTTTCACTTGTGAAGTGTCCTCGCACATGGGGTTAGACATGAGGAAAGCATGATTGCTCCTCTGACAGAGAGAGAGAGAGAGAGGGGGAGAGAGAGAGAGAGAGAGAGAGAGACACCCAAGGGAAACAGAAGCTGGGATAGAGTAGAAGAGACCCACTCATAATCTCAAAGCCTCTTTATTCACATGAGTATGTATGGTTGCATCATATCGTACGGTCTGTTATGGTTTTGCGGGACGATTTATCGTTGTTTTTGAATCAGTCTGGAACTTTATTGTAAAGTCATTTTCCATTCTATCTCCGCAGAAATATCAGCAATACTTCTATATACTGCAGAATTAATATTTATGGTACTGAAAAAATGAACACGCATGATTCTGTCTTTACTGTTCAGCATCCATCTGAAAGCATGGGTCAATCTGAAATAAATGTGCATTTTAAATGACTGAATGGAGGCAGTGTTTTTTCCTCAATGCATCAGTGTGGCAGCAAATGATGCAACCAACATTTGAGTTGTACTTCAGTTTTTCTCAGAACCGAGCTGACTTGTTTGTACTTTTTTTTTCTCCGTATTTAAGGTATATAATGCTCCCGCTTTTGTTCTGAATTGTTTATTTATTTATTTTGTCTCGTAATCACATTTTCATCACGGACATTAAAGCGCAAATCGATGCCTGGCTCCTCGCTTTAACCTTGGAATTTGATTAGCGTCTCGCACATAAAAGCCCCGTATCACTGGGCTAATTTAGCTAATTGATGATATTTCCCCGGTGTTGAAAGGATGAGAGGGTGACATGTACATAAAGGCCAGCCTTGACAACTCGGGTTTCGAACTCTGGCCGATGCAGATTTACTGTGGGCACAGGTCGGGCCAGAACGATCAAACACTCTTTAAGACAGCCGTGCGGACTTCAGCTCACTCATCCCATGGTGTATCGAACAGCATGTAGCGCTAGGGAGCAGGGCAGCACTAACTCACTCAACTGACACTTTATAAAAGCTTACAGGGACTGACGGTTGTGATACTAGGGAAACACTTGACTGATGGGTGGTGGTTGAGTGCCAGTCGAATTTAACTGTCAATCCATCAGTGGAACCAGTCACCATATGTCAGCTCTTTTTATCCAGGTGTCTCTCATATCTATTTTTTTTCTTCCCTCCATTGCTTCTGTCTGTAGTTTTTATCAAAAGGTCTTATCCCCAATCTGGTCTCGTTTGTCATTTTCTCCAGGTGTTAATGGATCAATTGTTCTCTAATTCACCCTCCATCTGAACCGTTTGATACATCTGTCCAACTTTCAGGTCATTCATCCACCAACTGTTTTCTTTTTTCTCTTTATGTCAGCATATGTCTTGTTGTTGGCCCTCCATCTGCTGACACAGCCATTGCAGAGTATGTAAACAGTCTCACTTCTGAGCCAGACCTTTGCCGCCCTGTAACTCTTGATTATAATGATGAGAAGCTAAATAATTTAAAAGGAAGGATAGCTAGAGTCTTTAGAGACCAAATCAATTTTATGGCCATTGGGAGGGAAAACCAAAAGGAATAGAATGGGGGCTAAACATTCTTCCATATAAGGTTGTCTGGTCTTTTTTCTCCCCTCTTGCTCTTTCCTATCGTCCAGCTGACAAAATCTAATTACAAAATCTAGTCGACAGAGAGGGAGAGAAATAATGAATGACAATTAGGCCTATCATAAACTCCTTCTCCTTACTGTAGCTTTAACATGAAGACAACAGGGCATCAGCAGATTTAGTATGGGTGTGTGTGTGTGTGTGTGTGTGTGTGTGTGTGTATGGGGCGTGTGTTTGTTTATGTTTGAGTGTGCATTTGTGTGTTTATGTATGTGTGAGTGTGAATGCATGCATGTGTGTGTTTTTGTGTGTGTGTGTGTGTGTGTGTGTGTGTGAGTGTGTGTCTATTTGTGTGCCTGTGGATGTGTATGCTGTTGCATATTTTTTCATTTGTGAGTATCTATATTTTAGCTGATTTGACAATCGATCACTGTGTGATCAAATGACTTAGGCAAGCAAATTCCATTTCCAATTTTAATTTTCAGATAATTTATGGATTTTTTCTTCTTCTTTTGCTTGCATTAATGACTTTTTTATATTTTTAATTGGGTGCATATGTCAAATGATAATGTTTTAGTGATAAAGGTCAGGAATCGATTACTTTTCATTTAATTAGGCAATTAATTACTGCAAAAAAAATGTAATATTGGCAATTAAAAATGACAGGGACTAGCTTACATACGCATTTACTATTTTGTATGATAGCTAAAAATGTCTTTCAAAATGGCATTTAAACATTTAGTTGCAGGCTTGTTGCATTACAAAACAAATAACGTTAGGCTTATAGTGTATTGCTGAATACCAGAGCATTCATACACACACACACACACACACACACACCATTAAGGTATAATTAAAATACGTTTTCACTCACACAGCACTAACATTACATTGCATTGCACCTTGTCATCAGAGACCACTGAAGTGTGCTTTTCGTCTGTGAAACTAGGCCAGTGACTAATATGTTAAAGCATGTGATAGTGACAGGAAAGTGACTAGTGTAAGACTTCAGGCGTGTTCGTGCTGGATCATAACTAAAGACTGCACCCACACCTGCCCCATTCAGATGAGATTGGACACCCCAGGTTAGACAAGGGATGGATTGATATGTAACCCATTTGGCAGAATCATTCATTTAGAGCGTGAAATACAATTTTCCTACTGTGATAATGCATTAAAAGCATATTTCTGTACATCTACACATCTCTATACCTCTTTTATACCCATGTCAGCCATGTTTTGATGGTGGCACAGCTTCTGGCTGAAGAAAAGAAACAATTTTACTTAAGTGGGTCAAAATCCTACTGATGGATTGGGCCAAAGAGGAAGGTTTGATTCTGTATGGTTTAAGTGACAGCTCGTGACTATTAGGAATGAGCCGGCGAGCTGTTACATAAGTTACATTTAATCTACCTCACCTCTCAGTCCTTTTCCCTGTGAATAAAATGGAAAAGGCTAAGAATGTAAAGCATGTGCCTGACTTTCAATTTACTGGCAGCAGTGAAGAGCAGGAGGGTGAATGGTTGACTGCACAATGCCATTCTTAGCCTTGCATCTCCATGCTGTAGTGCTACTGCTCTAAAAGGGTATTAAATATATCACTACCTATAGTGTTGGGACAAATCAGCAAGGACATGCCATTAGGAGAAAGGCAATTAGGTCTTTGTAGTCACTTTTCAGCAAACTGGCGTTGGAGCAAAACTAATTATCCATTCTAGAACTCACCAGTTGTGAAGCGAGGGAGAAAAAAAGGACTGAGAGAAAATTCCAAAAAAATCCTGCCCAGCCATGTGGCCAAAATTAAAGGATATTACGGTGATAAAATGCAACACTCTGATTTTTGGGTTAGTTAAGTCTTTATTTGTTCATTGTCCTGCTGTTCAATAAAGCTTTCTTTTATGCTCACATGAACACCCAAAAACACACCAGGGCTCTCATATAAACAGTACACAAAAACATAACATGTGCACACACAATTCATACTGCATAATAATTTATATAATAATTGAACTGCATTATATCAGAATTGAAGGGTTCCTGCCACAATTTGCCAGGAACTAAATTAAATTACACGTTTATGTGAGGATAAAACCCCCATTAACCTTTTAAGAGATAAATTATTTTCTATAAAATACCAACAAACCGCTCAAAATATTTCCCACATGGGACACTTCAGCGCTAAATCGATCACATCAGAATTTTTTGCAACTCAAAGCCAAGACAGTCAGCTTCATTTCTGCCATCACTTTCAGCAAACAGCTTATCTAGATATTCAGCATTTTCATCGTTAAACTCACTGCCATCACTTGTCAAGTTCTGGAACACTGGCATTTTGAAACAATGCATGGTCAAAATCCACAAAACAAGAATATTGTAATGATTCATTTATAGGATGACTATGCTGTTCAAAGAAATTTTTATAATGCACACTTCGGGGGGCCCTACCATCCAATCCCCAACGTGGCTGCATAAATACTTAAATCTGATTGATATGGTGAAACACACCTACCCCCCAGAACATCTTTACTGCCACTAGCAGTTGTGGCTGGAATCTTGCTCACGGCAATAGCCGTGATCAGCAGCCGTTATGATTATTTGTTATCACGGCTATAGCCGCAACTAGCACTTAAAGAGTTAACATGAGCTGTATAGATTAGTTCTCAATGGACAGTTTTGCATTTGGAACTGGTTCAGTAGGCACACTGCATCAAGTATAATCCTTTACAGTCAATAAATCATGATACAATAAAATAAAATGGAATTTTCATTGATTAAAGCACAGTCTGGACCTCTATTCAATAATACCAACATTTACTAAAGCACACATAGTGTTAGTCTCTGCATTTAGGTGTGTTTATGAATGCATGTGTAGTCTTGTCATTTTTCCTGCCAATCTCCTCATTCATTACTTTTAAATGAATGGTGTGTGTGTGTGTGTGTGTGTGTGTGTGTGTGTGTGGGTTGAATTGATGCTTAATTAGCTTCATTTTCCACATAAATCACAAGTGTGCATTTCTGTAATTTCTGTGTATGGGTATGCAAAAGTTTTTCATAATTTATTTCCTTGTACTTTTTTGTGCATGATTAAAACTACACTCTCCTGTTTGCCTGTGGGTTCAATTATTTATTATGTTCCATTTTGTAGGAACATTACAAATTAAATATGTATCTTATATTTAAACATGCAACTGAGAAAACCTGATATATATAACAGTCAGGTTTTCCGCACCTCATTAGTTTGATGGACTTAACCAAATGCTCGGGAGGAAATGAACCTGGATAGGAGTGACAAGCGCGTTTTGTATAATTTAATGTAGGCTTCGAGCTAGCAGCCCAGGAAAAAAGAGTTGGGTTTGCGCTGGCTGTCTGGAAATACTTTACTATCAGAGTGTTTAATGAACTGTGCTGTCTGGCCATGGCTGACAGTTTGATTCGACTAAGGAACGGGGAACTCTCTTATATGTTCCAGAAAAGGAGTAAATATAGGAATATTTCCAAATAAAGACAGTTTATTCTCCTCTCTCTGACAGAGGCTGACTTAAGAAGTCAGCCAGCCTTAAAATCACAGCTGTTTCCTCGAGTTTTAATTGTAACCGTTGCCTGCACCCCGAAATCTGGTTAGCTTTGCCGCACATTAAAATTGCATTCTAATGTTTCAGGGAAATGGTTACCCTATCTTAATTTCATGGCTTTAATTAGCAAGTAGCTTGCTACTTAATTTATTTTTAAGAGTGGAAGTTCAGAGAAAATTCATGACCAGAATAGTAAATCATTCCAGTGTTTTTTTTTTTTCTTTTTTCCCCCCATCTATTGCCTTTATTATTTTATTTAATTTTATTAATTCATTTATTTTTGTCACTGAGTTGTCTGTCATTTCCCCCACTGTGGGCAGCACTCCAAGTGTTTGCACTCTAGTGGTACTCCATCTTGGTAAATATTTACAACACTCACAAAAACAGCTCCTTTTCCTTCGTCTATTAGTCATTGGCTGACTTCTACTGGGTCAACAAACAAAACAAGATTTTTAAAAAGCCTTTTATGTTAATGTAATGGGTTATTGAAGCATGGGAAAGCCTCCTCCGCATTAATTCAGTGCTGATAAGAACTGGCCCCCCACATTAAATCCAGCTGTACTTATTGAACACCTCCTGTGGGGTTCATTGATCATGCAGAAAATTCCCTATTGAGGATTCAGCGTTACGCTGTCGCTTTGCCTCAGTGGCATTAGCGCAGAAACGCACCTTAAAACGCCCCATACACACATGCATACATCCTCTATCATACCTCAACACTCCCCAAACACTCAAACACACATCCTCTCTCACACCTCAACACTCCCCTAACACTCAAACACACATTCTTTCTCACACCTCAAAACACGCTGCATGCACAAATACACATTTTTTGCTCACACCTGAACACTTTCCACACACAAATACACAGACTCTCTGAAGCCTCACAGTCCCCACACATACACAAACACAGGTCTTTAGCTCTGCTGTCGGACCCAGCCATGTTTTATGTGCATACCTCATGTTGAAGACATTGCTGCCACTCAAATTGTTCACAGTCCTGGCAGTTACAGAATGAGTCTGGAGGATCATCAAACAGATGCAACCGATTAGCGCCTGGATGACCAGTGGGACACACTTGAGCAATGAAAACTGCTAACCAAAACTGAATGTAATTCTCTCATATCCGTGAGCAAGGCAAAGCCAATTATGCAGTACTCCCATGAGGCTGCAGATCGCACTCGTCACAAGCCAGATTTGATTCGGACCTTAGTTGTCACTCTTGAATCATGAGCAGTGCCTTTACTGAGTGAGCCAACCCAGCAGAATCTTGTAGTTTTATAATTTGCATGAGAAGTCAGTTCAGGAGCAATATAAAACCCACATTACTAAGTACCGGTACAGGTCAACATATAACCTGTATTACTGAATACCAGGCCTGTGATGTGAATGTTTCGAGAGCTCACAGCTTTTGAACATCCTCAAGAGAACATGTTCCTCACACATACCAGTTCAACTGTTTGTTATATACTTGTTGCCAATATGCAAGCTGCTCCACATTTAAATTTTTTACCAATAAAATGAATAAGGAACAACCAACAATGCAAATGATTCCATTTGGACATACTCGAAAAAGAGCTGTCAAAATTACCAGGGATTGTGGAGTCACTGCTTGCCCTAGGTCTTAATTCTGACAGATTTACAGTGCAGCGGACAGTCAGAAGCCTTCCTTTGCCTGTTAGCTCTGTGATAGACCCAAGACTACAAACAGCTTTACCCAGCAACCTGGCATGTGCCGTGCAGGTGATGAAACAAACTCAGGCAGGCTGGACTATTCTAACCTTGAGCTCGCCTGTTTAGATCATTACGAGCAATGAGTTGTGTTTAGCTTGTAATGGAAGAGAACGATTTGTATAATTTGCGTACGTAGGTATCTGTCAGTGTTTGGTAGCTCAACCAAGTGATAGTTCTTGAGATCTCACCATCTTTTAAAAAAACATAAGTGTCTTAGATTTTGTTTTGGTCCATGCAAGAGTCATCAGTGGTATCCCTGAATTATCCCTCTTAACGAACGTCCATTACCATTCACTGTGTATTATCTCACAGAGATGCGTTCGGGACTAAGAAATAGATGTTGCTGTCCGTGGTACTGAAACATCTTCACTGAGAGGACAAGAGCTCTGTTATGCAGTTGTAATTCAATAATATATTTCCTCTGCTCTTTTGATGATCCAGTTTCCTATCACACCATCTCCACTTCAAAAAAGCAAGACAGACCCTGCCCTCAAGCATTAGAAAACAAGACTCAACAGCTGGGTTTAATCAGAGCTCTCTGACACCCTGTGATTATAATCACAGCCTGATGATGATCTCATGAGCTCAAGTGGATTTGGATACCATCCTTGCATGAATTCACCTGGGAAAGGAAAACACATGCGCATAGTTTAAAAGAGTGGCTGATGGGAGATGTAGTACAGACAGAGCGTGATATGGAATTTTATCCACCTCAACTACTATTTTTTACAGATATCCTGGAGTGTGTGTCCAGCCCGATTCAGGATTTAACCTGAAACTACAGGAGAGATGAGGAGACACACATAGTGAGCAAATTATCTAACTCAGGGGCTCTCAATGACTGTAATCTCAAGTCTCTCTAAGATTGAATCCGTTGTCTTTGTCAGACAGGCCCATCATTAACAGTTGACACTTTTCTGTGACATGAGCCACAGCCTTAACTCATTCCATATGGAATACTTTTATATAAAATTGTTGCGTTTGTATGGAATACTTTTCCCAAAAATTAGACAAAATAAAGTATTGAAGTACAGGTGGCCCATCACCACGATCGTCAACTGATTTTGTGTTTTCATCGGACTGCAAATGGTCATCCACGCCGCTGGCACTGGCTAACCGTAGGGAATGGTAGAATTTGCCATGCCGTTGGCAGCGGCTTGCCGCAGGGAATGAGTTAAAATCAGTGGCCATATTTATTTATTTATTTGTTTGTTTATTTATTTATTTATGTTTTTACTGAACCTTACTTACAATGATATAACCCTGTAATAAATTATGAAAAAGCAATGAGAAAGCAAAGCAACAGTACACAGTGCAAAGGTACTAGTTATCACATCCGTCTTTATTGTTTTGTTTTTTTCATGGAGACTGTGTCTGTTTTATTTTATTCATTTATTTTATTTATTTTTCTGGAAAAAATACAGGTGCACCACTTCATTGCATTTTAAAAGCGAATGTGATAAAACTTCTTTTTTCTTTAGTTTTATTTATTTGGGTACAACACATTTCCTGTTTTATCAGAACCAAAAATAGCCTTGAAATAAAGATGTCACCTAACGCCCATGGATACACAAAAGCTGTGGATATCTACAAGTACTATATCTAGTACGTGCATGTTGGTGGTTACAAAATAAAACAAACAGTGATCTGCAGTCCAGAATTAAAAAAAAAAAAAAGATCTCAGTACATTGGCTTGGCTATACTCTAGCAAATTGCCAAATTAGGCTACCAACTGTTCTGTCCTTGCTATCAATTACAAATAGAGCTGAAATGAGAATCATCTCAGAATTGTGGCACCCCAGCATTGTGGGCACCCCAGAAAGTCTAAGGTGCTGGTTTCCTTACAGAGATGTTCTATCAATAAAAAAGTGTGTGTTGGGGGGGGCGGGGGGGTGGGGGTGGGACGTAGGTCATTGCAGATCACGGGCGGAACTTCTTCCTCAGCTGCAGTCTGCGGATTGCCCGTGGGGCGAGGGCAGTTAAATCAGCAGGTCCCGTGAGCTGCAAAGACATTGACCTGCTCATTAGTATCGTGAACATAAAAGGCAAAGTTTTGCAAGCAAAGGCAAACAAATAATCCAGCCAGTTTTATGCAATCCTACACAGTTCTATTTTTCTTTTTCTTCTTCTTCTTTTTTTTTTTTGCTACAGTCTGTAAAATACATAATTTATCTGCCAGTATTTATTAATTATTTATTTATATAATGTTTTTCCTGGTCTTCTCTTAAACTGCAAGACAAATTATTTTCTTACTATTTTTGTAGCCATCAAGAGCATTGAGAAACATGCTGGAATTGCATTGCATATTATGCACTTGGTGCTCTTTGTGCAGCTTTCACTCACATTTGTCATCACCCACATATGGTGATGCCCATTATGCTGGTATCGTATATGTATGTGGAATAATCTAAGATTCTCCCCATTATGACTGAAACACGTGAAGGAAATATTTAATTACTGTGGTTTGCACCTGATTTGAGAGCCCTCCTCCATATTACTCTCTGGAGCTTATCACACTATTTTCTCCCCATTACGAGTTGGCACACACACTCATACATATACACACACACAGACACACACACACACACACACACACACACACACACACACACACACACACACACACACACACACACACACACGTGAATACATGAGCAGCTAAGCTTATACAAGAGATCCAGAACAATGGCACAACTTGTATGGAGACTGTGAGGCTAATAGTGAAATATTTTGTGTGATTCACAGTCTTGCAAAGGTACTATTGCAATTAGAGCAGCATCAACTGAGGCACATACTCCAAGAGACTCACATATTAACCAATTTGTCCTCTCACAGCATGCATGGATTACCAAATACTGCATTGAATGAATGAATGAATGAATGAATGCTGACCTGGTTCTCTGGTTCCTTCAAATTTCATTTGAGAACCGCACGTGTGCTCTGCATCTCAATTGGTTTCTTTATCCGTTTAATTCCTAATTTTTATAAATGAGCACCTCCAACAGTCTAAAATGGCTGCCTTTGCCAAACACATCCAATGATATAAAGAAAATGTGACAAAAAAAGATATTGTCTTAATTTACTGCCCTGGATGTTAACCACTCAAATGAGATGTAATCACTAAGTTATGATGACTTGGACAGTCAATGTTGGAATGACAGTTTTTGTTGTGTCAGTGGCAGTAATGTGGGAGTGCTTGATTTCATTTTTAATCCACTGTTTTAATCAAGAACTAAGAGGAGAAGCACATGCACAGAGCAGCCAAAGAAGCTTTTTGGGATTTTTAATAACGTTCAAGGTCAGTGACTTGTCTTATTTGTATGGTTAGCGCCTGCTTTTTTGTACAATCTGATAGCGCCTTGTAAGTGCTGTTCTAGGATAAAAAAAAATGCTTGTTCAGCAGTAACAATATAGTCCACCAATGAATTACTGCTCTGCTGTAATGATGTCATGAAACCACTACGGCTTCATTACTGCGCATCACATGTGGTTAGCAAGGACCTCCGGCTAGCAGTTTGAGCCAGCAAATCCCCAAAGGGGAACAATTTGTGAGTGAGTGTGATGTGTAAATGGAAATAAATGAATAAATAAATAAATAAATAAATGATTCATAAGGCAATAACAATTTTGGGGTTTTTGGAAAAACATACATTTCTACAAGTTTCTTGTCATCTTCATAAAAAGCTTGCTATCATTAGTTATCTTACTTTTTACAAGTGAAAGGCGTGAAATTTGCAAGCAAAACAAATGTAGAGATATCAAATCAGCTATTCATTGGCAGACTGTAATTTTACTCACAGATGAGCACTATTTTGTTGCTCCTGGAACAGCATGTTCACGGCAGTATCAGATTGTACTGTTTTTCTTTACCCTGGGTAGACTTTTTTTCAACAAAGATCCCAATATTAAATGATTAAACTCAATCAAAATTCTTTGCTGAGAGGTGTAATCCACAAGACAGAATATTCTCAATCCCATGGCAGTTTCTGCCATATCAACAAGAAATTTAGTTTTGCTAGCAAAATAAAGAATCAAAGTTTTTTGGAAATTTCACTTTCCTCTCTGTTTTTCTGAAAGGTGAAACATATCAATTTCCACTGAGATGCTGTAATTGCATAAAACTCACGCTACTTATTGTAATTATATTATTCTTATTATTATTCTTATTATATCTTGTTAACCTGCAGGAAGTCACAGTACTACTCTGACTGCATGTCGTGGGTTAGAAGGCACTGGAAGCACAGGCACAATACAGACTCACATCAGTATCAGAGCACTTTCATGCATGACTGAGGATTTATAAAGCATGAATCTGCAGCACTGTGCTAGACAGACAAAAATAATGCTATAGACATCTTACTGTGTCATGTTCTTCTGTAGCTGTGCATTGAATGTCACGTTTCCCTGCCAACAAGGCAGTGAATATCTTATTATCTGCAATAAAAGCAAACAAATGACTAAATTACAACACACTGAAGCGGGTTTTCCGATGGCACTCCAAGGGCTTTATGGACATGAAATTTTTTGATGGTAAGATAATTCAAGCCCATGACATTTACACACACTGATTACAAAATAAGCTCACTACTCATTTGCTTGCAAACTCTGCTTCCCTTTGCTTGTGATATCTGTTTGATCAGTGCTGGGCATGCAGTTTTAAGATGCATTTGAAAGATAAAAGCAGGTCCACAGTGTCATGCGGTTGAATGATATCGCTGGTTTGGGAGGCCGGGTCGACCGATGGCTGGCATTTATCGGGGGTCAGGGCGGTGAAGCACAAAATGCTTATCTAGCTGTGCATTTATTCTGTTTTAGATGAGCCTGACCATCGAGCCTTTACTAAATCAATTGGGGGAGGAGGGGATGGGGCAAGGGGACAGCTGCTAAAGTAGGCTGCTATAATATTACCATGAGATCTGGTGTGGATAACTTTATTGGCTTCCTGTAGCAATTTTGCCTGGAGTTAACCATGAAACATCAATGAGATCTACCCTAGCTGCCTTGGTCAAAATCTGTGAGTGGGTGTAAATTGCAAGGCAAAATGCATTGGATTTGCAATACAGAACCCCCTTATATGAAAAAAGGCTATCCTGTTGATAAGGCTTCTTTAAAATGAAAAAAATGGGGGGTTGGGGGTCTCAGTGGGTTCCCTCTTGTACTGATGTGTGTGTTTATGTGTGGGCATACACTCTGATGTAGTGCATGTGTGTGTCATTCTGGGATGAAGACAAAAATGATGCGGCTCCCGACATCGCGTCTCCGTTCCAACATCTCGACGAAGAGCAGGTTCAGTAGGAGGAGGGAGAGCAGAGGAAGGAGCCGTCTGAGAAACACATTACCACAGCCTGCTTCGTGAGGAGCGGGCAGATTTCTCCTCTGAAATATACTCAGCATGTGCCCAGAGTGAGGGACGGAAGATGAGTGTGCTCTCGGGGGGCTGTTGGTGTTCACGACTCCCGCCGACTCCTGATGCACTGTCCTCGCTGCGCCGAGAGCGAGGCTCGCTTTGTGTCTCCCTCGTATGGCTCCTCGGTGATGTATTTCACTGTGTCATTTCCACCTGTGAGTTCAGTTCCTCTCCCCCTTTACTTCCTGTGCTGTTGTGAACTGTAGAGATATAAAGTGTCCAGGTTTGATTGTGTACCTGTATCGCAGTGAGGCTCTGAATTCACAATAACCTCAGTGACAGATACAGGGCCAAAGAGGGAAAGCAAGAGAAAAACACTGGAAAAGAATAAAAGTGAGGGAGAAAGAAAGGAGAGAGGGAGAGAGAGAGACCAGAGAAAATCAGGAAATCATTCATGTATTAAGGACACATCACATGACATATATTTGCATTAATATCTTTATTTACAAGTACTATATATAATATTTGTATAATATCTGTTATATTGTACTTGTAAAAGGGTATACCATTTCTATTTCTGTAAACAGAGCTGTGGTAATTGGAGAGTTAGAGAGGCATATTTTTCTTTTGAAACAAAATGCTATGAATGGTTTCCTGAGGTCCAGATTTACTCAAGTGATTTTTGTAATCATATGCACACAACACAAGTATACATAATATTTGGTTTTTATAGGTATTGTATCATTTCTTGCCCATTTCAGCTCTGCATAGCCACCCTGAAGCTCCTCAGAAGGTTAAGCTATCACACAATGGCTGTGTCCCAAACATAACATTCTTAAAACAAAGCTGACATTGTAGAGCACTATCACATCAATAAGCATCAAAGTAACTGCACTTTTGAGGAACATTTAGCTGCCTGCTGGGCATACTTTTTAAAAGCCACAAGCCAGTCTCTGTCAAAACAAACGATTCTGGGAAACTGAGACTCTGTAAGCTCTTCTGTGATTGGTGCAGCAATCTGTCATAGAAGCTGACCCGCCCTTTTGACAGAGAGCAATTTCAGTTCTTGCTGAGTGCTATCAGAGGCACAAGGTGCATTCGAATTCTCTTAAATAGGTGGCCTAATTCCTTTCCTCTCCATTTTTCCTTGGCTTTACTAGAAAATGTTACAGGGGTCAAGGGTACTTTGCAAGAAGATTTTTTAAATTGCCTTCGGACATGCTTAAGAAAAATATTTTTCTTCTATACAAAATAAGCTTCACATTAATTGATATTGACTGATCCAACAGGAAAACTGGGACAAATGATGCATCCAATCACTGCAGCTGCAAAGGATTGTGGGCCATTATCTATCATTCCTTTCTTTCAAGATTGGTCCATTGTTTCCTCGCTGGTGGAAATGACAAAGGAGCTATTTGCCTCCTTTCCTTTATGAAATAGCCCATTCGGACAGTCCTTGTCATCGCAGGCAGTTCTGGCTCATTTCAGTTTACAAGGAAGGTTCCTTGCTATTTAAGGAGTTGGGATGCAACCCTTATCTCTGCAGTTTTCCACTGTGTTCAAAATTCCACTGGAAGACAAGGCCTCAAAATAGTGACCACACTCCCTGAGGAGAGCTGTGTTATGGAAATGCTTATTCATGAACTCCATAATGGATGGAATTACAGTGAGCATTATAAGCAAAAGTAAAGCACAAATGCAAATTGGATCCATATTCCAATACTGAATCACTTATAGCATATACTATAACAATTCTGCTGAATCTCCAGAATTTCAGTTTCAGTTATAAAAACTCAATTGATTAGTGTAGAAATTCTGCATACTCCATCTTTACTCCCTTTGTGAATCAGTTTATCAAGTTGAAGAACTGATTACATCAGACAGACAATTAAAAACAAAAGAAATGAAAAAAATCACGCTGGGTTTGCCAACCTGCCAGTAATTTTCAGAAGCTCATTCATTAACTGTCCATAATGTTTGCTATGTGCTTGACCATTCAATTTTTCTGTACAATAAATCTTGATAAAGCATGCTCAGCCTTGATGTGGTCCCTAGCTTATGTAATCACAGCTGGAGATTTGGAGCAAACATTAATCCCTAAAGTTATCAAAATGTTTAACGAATGGGAACTCAATGTAAAATAAATGGAGGAATAGTAAAATAAATCACAGAAAATCAACATGACAGCAGTATTTGTGAAAAATTGAAAGTTTGATTGAAAGAGTGCCATGCTTTCCATGCCTGTTGAAAGAATAAGGTCCTGATTTTCACGATCACATGCGATACACATAAGCACACAGCAGAAGAACATTCAAATGTGATTGACCTTCATCATTTGCCTTCGTAGAGGTGCTTGCCTTTACGTTGTGCATGTTGACAAATCATTTGAGCAATTTAATTATGTATTTAGAGTGCAAAAGAAAGTTCTTCGGTGCATTTGCATGATTAGAAAAAATAATAATAACAAATGCATGCAGGGTGTTTTCCATGGAAACTACGGCCCGATTCAAAGATTGTGTTTTGTTTTTGTTTACTGCATACAGCAACAACTGATACTGGATTTTATGTGCTGTTCTACATATTTTATACAGTGTATTAGCCAGTATGTGAAAATAACCATTTTGTTTACTGAACAGTCACATGATCACCAAGAGATTAAGATTGTGTGATTGTCTTAAAGTAGGTCGATATACTGTACACTGACGCAAAGCTATATGAGGAAAAGTAAGTAACTATTATTTGACAAACATAGAACTTAACTTTATAAAACGGAGAGCGCCACTCTTTGAATACAGCTAAATGCACAGAAAAATATACAATATGATAAATTGTCATCAATTATAATAAACTCGGAGCATGTTAACAGAAAGCCAAGCAACTTAAAAGAACAAGTCCAGGGAGAAAACAAGAGCATTCCAGCTCGAAAATGACCGTTTACTGAAGTGCTTTTTGAAACCCTCTGCGCAGAGAAAATCATGGTCATTGTGGTGCTCAGTGTTCATTGTAAGTGCCCAGTTTCCGCCAGTGAGTGGCTCCAAACACATCCTCTCTGGCACGCAGGTTAGATACCTGCACATTTAAGCCTTCTCTTTCAGAAATGGAGATGGCCTCAAGGCCTTAAGCTTCCATTCTGCTCAGCTGTGAAACACTCTCCTGCCATTATGGCCGGTGGATGATTGTGCCGAGTATGTCAATAGGCGATCTCTTAACCCCAATGGGGTTTTATTGGACATCTCCAGTCTACCGTCAGGAGCTATGGGGTTTCGTGCTTCAATCTCTGAGATGTAGCGGTTTCTTTTACGGCCGTGATTAAAACAAGTACCAGAGCCGAGTCATTTTATGTGTTTCGGGGATCCAGTCTTATCCCCGTGTTTGCTGGCATATGAAATCATTGTCATTCAATTAAAAGATTCAAGCTTGCATAATTTCAGGGCCACATCCATTTATTGGCTGTGCAGTGACCAAAGACTTTTTGTTTGGGTGCAAACTACAGAATATGTGTGATATCACAGTGTACCCTCTTACCCCCGCACACACGTACACACACACACACACACACGCACGCACGCACGCACGCACACACACACACACACACACACACACACACACATTTACAAGCAAACATTGAAAAAACACTGTAATGTTTCTCACACAATGTGTCAAAGGAGAGCCCTGGAAAAACCTGTCTCAGTTAGGCCCAGGAAATGGAAAAAGTAATTTCCCTCCTGTGGTGCAGGATTGTCCATGTCTGAAAGGAGCCATTCTGGAAATCATGAACCAGATGAATGAAACTTTACACAGGACAATTTATACAACCATAGAGATCACTGTGAAATTCTGTTTTCCAGAATGCGGAAGATAAAAACCAATAGCATAGACAGTGAAAGCCCAAGCAGACCACCTAAATAAGACTAGATTTAAGCAAGGAACATGAAACAACCTTATACTATGTACTGCAAGTGCGAACAGGGATGAGGGCAGAATGACAGAACTCAGAACACAATGTACATTTCAAACATTCTAACGCACTTAATGCTTATTCTCTCAAGCCTGTGGCTGCTACAGAAACACTTCACGGTACCTCCAGAAAGCTCAAAGCTATAAGGAATGCATCTTGTCCGGTTGTACAAGGTAGACCTCAGCCTGTGACACAACTTACCTCCATTTCATTGGTTAATCTGTTGCTCCAAGCCTGTGATGATTGCTTCACTTCTGAAATAAAGGTTGCTGGCCATTGCATTTTCAGTGCAATCTGACAAGGAAATGAATGGCAAAACTCCAACATCAATATGAGATCTCTGAAAATTTGGTCCAGCCAACTCTGCAGTGTGATATTGCTTATCCAGCCAACCCTCTCATTCCAGGGTCTGTGCGCTACTCCAAGATCTAATGGGCAAGAGGCAGAAATATCCTTGAGAGGTCATCAATTCATTGCTGGCCATATGCATTCAGACACCATTCATTATACAAGGATGCCCACGGGCAAATTTGGAGTCTCCAAAAAGCCTTACATGCATTTATTCGGACTGAGGGAAGAATCCCATGAGAGCACTGGAAGAGGATGCACACAGGGAAAGTCAGGACGGATTCAAACCCATCACTACCTTGATGTAAAGAAACAGGGTACTGCAATAGTGCAACCTGCTGAATCTCCATGTAGCTCTTGTGCCATATTTTATTATATTATATTCTGTTAACCCAATTTCCTTTGCACATATTCTCAGAAAATAGAATACCATTAGAGTTACAATGTCTTGTTACTGGGCCAGTACCCTCAAAGGTACACCTGTTGTACCCTTGAGAGTATATTTGTGCCTTCTTAGTACTTGAAGTGATATACAGTTACCTTGAGGTCCAATAATTAGCCCTTGGGGTACATTAGTGTATACTGTACCTTGAATGACAGGAGTAGACTCCTATTGTACCCCTATTTCTGAGACTGTACCATCCAGCCCCCTCCAGGCATGGAATGGATGGAGAGGATCCCACCAGCCCCGTTCCCTGTCAGTCTATCTTTGACGTGTCTAAAACTGCTCAGACGTTAGCACGCTTCCTGTTAATTACCAAACTGTAGGCGAGAGCTGAAGGCTTCATTCCACGGCATGCATCAGTCATCACCGGTGACACACTGCTGACACAGCCCTGCTGTCCTTCTCCACCCACAATGCTCAGTGTGTCCTACTTCCTCTATACATGCAGGAGTGCTCAATACAGTATATCTTACTTCCTGTGTACATGGAGGAATGCTCAATGCATCCAACTTCCTCCACACAGGGCCGTCACCAATGACATATTGCTGTTTTCTGCCTCCACACTAAATTTCTGGTGTTGACTGCTTACATCATGCGAAAGACATCAATGTGAAATTTGAATTTCACTCCTTACAATACAGGCACCTCTGGTTCGATAATAATGTACTATAAATTTGTGATTTTTGGTGTGCTGTTTTATTGTATGAATGCCAGCAGAAAAAAAAAAAACAACTTTTATTTTGTGAGTGTAAGAGTATTTACCAGTATCTTCTCATCTTTTTAAAGCCACATTTAATGCTTTTCAATGCCTCGGCAGGACTGGCTACAAACAAATTTCCCCTCTGAGATAAATAAAGGTAATTCTTTTGTATTTAATTCTCTTCAGCTCTGGCCATTTTCCTGACCTGCTGACATAAACAGTCTATGAGAGCAGTTTTCTCTTTTCTTTATACCGAAGGCCCTGAAGGTGTTTGTTCAATGACTTGAGACTGATGTCCAGTTTTTAAACCTGGAACCTAGATGCCGAAGGTCACATCACCTCAATATGCATACAGATAGAAACACAACAAATGGGGCTGTTCAAAGCTAGCTATGATTGTGATTGAGGCCATTACAGGGTCCTTTTTAACTTTTTTAATTATGTGCAGTTTTCCAGGATCGTTTTTAATGAATCATGCCTGAATTAAACTGCTGAGTCATCCAAAAGGGAAAAAAGTAATTATAGATTGGATTCAGTCAACATTTAATCCTAACTGTAGCTCACGAAAAAAAAAAAAAAATTGCCTTCAATTACCTAATCTTCAGGATGGTAATATAATAATTAAATCATGATCAGCATTATTTTGTAATTATTTAACTTGTTTAGCAATGATTGAACGTGGAGGTTTTCTGTTCAATGTTGATAAAATGATTGCTAATGTTTACATTAAGTTGCCAGTCAAATTAAATTAATTGAAGCCTTTTTTTTTTCTTGGTTAATTGCCATATTCATTTTGATCATTTAGAATTATAAATGGACTCTAGAGCTGAGAAACCTGTAAAAAAAGCATTAGCCCTCTGTGATTCAGTATGTTCCACAGACTTCACACAGCAGCCTACAGATTTGCAGTGATTCGACTGCTGCATACCCTGCTTATTCTAATAAATTTCTCCATGTTTCTGCTTCCTTGTGCGCTCCTCAGTGCTGATGGTGTTCAACAGTTGACTCTTCATCCTGGTGTATCTCGTGAATTTCAAAGTGCTGAAGAACATACCTGCTTCTTCTGCCCTCCCTCAGTCAGCTGATAGTTGGATGCCCTTTGGCAGAGGTCATATTAAAGAAATTAAAAACACTTAAGATGTTTGGGTGTGGTCCCAAATTCCTTTGTGGCCTTATGTTATTTGTGACAGTAGATATTCTCTGAAATTTGCGGCCCTTTGTTTTGTAATGACAGATAAATTGGCTCCGATGAATCAGCGGCAGTCTTTGATGAATCTGATTGTCTTTCTCCGTATCCTCAGCTTATCATCTATTAATTGAAAAACTTTGTTTAATGGGCATTCTTGTGAAATTGGCATTGAAATCGGTATCTCCTATATTTTCAAGTGAAAGCAACAATCTCTATTTCTCGTTGAAGTTCTGGAGAGTTTCTGGTTTTGTGTCCCTTGGGAAATGTAGTTTTCTGACCGATGATGTTAATCTGGGTCCACAGGTATTGGGGTCTGTCCCTGACATGACCGTGCTTAGTGGAGCTATAGATGATATAAGAGGTCCTGGATCAAGGCTCTGTTTGGCTTAATGAGGATTAATGTCCAATTCCCAGTCTCCCTCAGGCCCCAGGTCTTCTTAAACCTCAGGCCACTTCCTGAGTGGAAAAAAAGTAATTTGTCATAAGACCTGGGCATACTGTTAAAAGGCGGGCGCACACATGCACAGATTTGCACATGCACTCTGTGCAGACAGACACACTCAGGACTTGGTCACAAACATGCTCTCAAGTACACATGCACTGACACACGAATGTGGATTCCAACATGAACACACGCAGACACACACATGCACAAGGACACACACACACACACACACACACACACACACACATTATATTGTACACATCCATTCATTTCCCCCTCCCAGAGTCTCCAAGACCTTTGGAATCCGAAGCCTCATGAATAGCATGGGGAAGGGGAGGTGAGCACAATCAATCTTCAGAGTTTCTGAGAGTGAGTTTGCTCTATACTATGCAACCATTCCCTTTGACCCAGTGACCCAGCCTTTTAAGAGCCATTTCCTCCATTCTGATGGCCAACTGGGATTAGAAGTGAGGGTCTGAATACGTTGTGGCCCTAATTGGTCTGCTCTGCTGCAGGGATTCCCTCAGGGGGAGGGTCATCCCTAGTCCTGTCGTCAGGCAGCAGAGTCCGTCAGGCTGTAGAGACTCCTAACTCCTGGACCCAACTGGCTGACATGAATATGGATCATAAGATGAGTGAAACGGTTCTGGGAAGAGGAACAGCCATTCGGCGAACAATTCCAGTGATTGAAATTGATTTTTTTTTTTTGTTACAGAAGTCATTAATGGTTGAACCACCAATCATCAATATCATTCATCATTCATTAATTAGCTTGCCAGTGATTGGCTTCCCGCCATAGCCGGGTTCCTCCTGAGATTTCTACCCACTGGCGAGTTCATCTGTCCACTGCTTGAGGATTTTTCTACCTATTGGGAGTTATGTTTGGCCTCATTTTCTATTTTTGAGATTATGCCTGGCACTGCAATTTTTTTCAATGTGACAGTCCTTCTGTGAGTAGTGCTACATTACAACATTGAATTGAATTGAATTGGAAGTCAACAGCACAATGAATATTAAAAGTTGTGGTTCAACCCGTTCAGCGCCACAGGCAACTATAGTTGCCCGATGATGTAATATATCAAAATCAGATGCTGTTGAAAACCTATCATGTGGCAACTTTTTTAAAAGAGCTCCCCGATAGGTTTTAAACAGCTCGGGATAACTACATTTTTAATTGATTGAAAATGTATAAAGCGATCAAAGGGTTAAAAGTGGCTGACTTAGTTTTTTTTTCGTATTATACCCATCCTTTTCATCTCCAAAGTTACTGTGCCCAGTAAATTTTTGGCCTGAGTTACTATTGCTAAATCTTCACATTCCAACTGGAAGTCATCTTGGAGTCATGTTGCGAGTCGAATTCACTCGTAATGGGAAAGTGCAGACAACAGCATGCTGTTCTACAATCGAGTGTTTTCACTATACAACCGGAATTTGCGAATCTCTGCTGTTAGACAAGTGCACTTCATGCCGAGCCAATGAAAACACACAGTCAGGCTCAGGAACCATGCTTACCTGTCAAGACGGGGACGACTGCCAGCGAAACCTTCCTCCGGCAATGCTACCGCTAATTCTGTTCTTCCCTGTGGAGAGCCTGGTCATTGCAGGCACTGGTACAGACAAGACTAAATTCAAAACTGCAGGACTCCTGGTTACATAAGAAGCCGATGCAGTGGTAGGACCTGCCATGCCACAACCCCTTAAACTGCTTATTTTTATCAGTGCCAACACCGTCGGACCAGTCTTGCGTACAGAGCAAAGAGGCTCGCGCATGACAGAGAAAATCGGCGCAGTATCCATGGTGCACGGTGTTTAAATCTCTGAATCTCACATCAATAAGCAGCGAAGCAATTAGTTCCAGACTGTTTGGGTAGGATTCGGATCCTCGTTTTAATGGGATTCCGCTGCTCATGCTAATGCATTTTCTATGTGTCTTCACAATAGTCATTATGTTCAAATCAATACAATAAGCACAATCATTAATGGCTGGAAAAGCATTCATGGTAATTCACATTCTATTCTACACCACTAATTTCATTATTTATTTTTTTTTCCCCCTGAATGAAACTCGACTCTTTCTTTCTTCTCACGCAATTCTCTCCTCCGGTCTCATAAGATTACTGGCACATACGTATTTTAGGATTCAGGGCTTATACTAGAGAGAAAAATATGCACGTAAGGTTTCAAACTCACTGTAAAAGAGTTACTTTGACCAAAACACGATAAGAAAAATATGTTATTTGGTTTGTCTGCTGAGAGAAAAATGAGGTTTTTTTTTTAATCTACGGTATTTATCATTGGAATATAGTGTGTGGACTCACGGACTAAATCACTGATACCATTGAACCCCTTAAAAAATATACTGTTTTTCTACTTAATCATCACAGAGGAGGTCTTTAAAACCAGATTTATTAGATCATACAAGAAATGTATGATCATTATTATTCCTATATTCATGGTACATTTTCATACATTACATGTTTATTAATTATATGTCCAAACACCTGCCCTTCTATCTCAAACCTACCATCCTGTTCTGCCTTCTGCACCCAGTCCTTCAGGGTAACTGAATTTGCCGTGTCTCTCCAGACACCAGGATCTGTCTCTCTCCCCTCCCTCTCTCCTGCTCCCTCTCTTAGTGCCATCTGTGTGTGCTGAAGCTGAGGTAGTGAAAAGGTTAGTCCTATAGTGTAATTACCCTCCTATCACTATTCTGACTGTCCAGACTCCTGTACTGCCACCACTCAGCCCTGCTTACTGCACTGGGGGGGTTCAGTGTGTATTCCATTGTGCTCCCATACACACACACACGCACACACACACACACACACGCACACACACACACACACACACACACTCACACACACACACACACATATTACAGGCAAGTGTAAGAATAATGAAAGAACCAAAGAAAGAAAACAAAACAAAAAAATAACACAGGGTCACCAAAGTTCTCTTTAACTTCTTGAATGTCTAATGGAAATACCCGACGGTAAAGAGGCCAAGGCTCTTGCTGTAGAGTAAAGAATGAGTCACTGCTTTGGTCAGAATGGGACTTCAGTCCCTCCTGATCGCCACATCCCTCATCCTGTCAGCCTGTGTGGGTATTAACAGTATACAGTCCTGTGAACGGCGTGCTGTTGCAGATCAGGGGCTAAATTTACTCTCCAATGGCACAGTATCCAAACACAATACTCAAAATGCCACCATTTTTGTCAGATTTGAAACATGTTTGCCATATTGTAAAAGTAAAATGGGACTATCCATTTGCATTTTCTGTCATTTATTGCAATAAAATCCTGCAGAGAAACATCAATAAATACAAAAATGCTTCTGCGCCTGGGGCTCGAGAGGCAGAGTTGTTATTTGTAAGGTTTTTGGGTGTTAGACTTAGAGCAACATCGTATAAGCACGCTCCTAGAAATAATAAAGTAAAACAATATTTTAATCTTTTATGTTCTGTTGAATAATATAAACTGACTTCAATATTAATTGGGCTTTTGCAGTTTGCTGTTATCTGACTCTGCATTGAGGTCACAATCTCACCCTACGTTCTTCCACCATTTTTATCCTTGCCTATATCAACAATCCCTCAGTTTTTAATCACTTGAGAAGAAAGACTTGAAACTGTAAAAGTTGGTGCTTCCTTGTAATGCATTCTAAAATTGATGGGGAATGTAAATGACTTGCCAGTTTCATTATCATTATTCTGAAACCACGTGCACAATTCAAAAGTTGTTTGTGGGTGTTCATCAATGGCGTTCTTCAGCAATTTATAACTGCTTAGCCTCTGGAATATGCTCTTATGGCCGTTACTTTCCTCTGTCACTTATGTTGGCAGGGACTAACATTTTTTCAATGTTAAATAAATGCAAGTTCAAAGGCAGATTGAGTGGGAGAAATACTTAACGGTTTTTTTCAATTGCTTAAGCACAATTTTGAAAACAGGGCCTGGTTTTTCAAAACACTACACACAATTAGCACAACCATGCACCCAATAAGCAGGACACCTCAGATCCTTTGCAAAATGAAACACTCTTGTAAAAACTTTACACTAATTTATAAAAACCATATTTTTTTTTCCATATGAAACACACACATATCACATAACTTAATTCTGTTTGAACCAGTTCCACACTGCTGTGCTTAACCTAAAACACTTTTAGCAATTCTACTTCCCAGTGATTAGTGTACTGTAAGTGAAGTACACAGAGAAAGTACAAATATACGGTAAATTCACCGAACACTATGAAGACCAATGCTGCAGACTGATGAAAATAATTAATTTAATTATTTATTTCTCTCCCTATACCCAAATCAGTCGACATCATGGAGAATCACAACAAACCGTGTCCCAGTTTTCATGCTGCTACAGAAGTGTGCATAACACTGTTATCTCAGCAAATATCAGACAAACATACAAAACTGTAATACTGTATCCAGAACAGGTTACAATTACAGAAAAAAATGTATGTATGTAGTACAGGAAATATTAGACACTATGTACCTCTTTGCCTAGCTGGATCTGGCCAGAGAATTTCATCAACATCACAGGCGATATCCTCTTTGGTAAGACAATGTGGCGAGAACCATCTTGAATGTTGAATCCATCCTTGCACAGCTGCAGCGTCGATCTGGTCACAGGCCACCTTCATGGCCTGAATGAGGGTACCTGAGCCTGGGGCCGCAGATCGTAAACTTTCCACTGTCATGCTGAGAAAAACTCTTTGATTGGGTTTAGAAAAGGAGAGTATGGCGGAAGGAATAGTACTGCAAACTGTGGATGGTGTTGAAACCAGTTCTGGACCAGAGCGGAGCAGTGGAAAGACACATTGTCCCAGATGACAATGTATTGCATCTGGTCGATTTGTTTTACTGCTGTGACGATGTTGTGCAATTGGTCCAAAAATGTGAGAATGTGAGGTGTGTTGTAAGGGCCCATATTGGCATGACGGTGGAGGACCCCATTCTGTGTCATGGCAACGCAAATTGTGATGTTACCCCTGCGTTGCCCTGGGACATTGATTATAGCCCTGTGGCCAATGATATTTCTGCCCCTCCTTCTTGCTTTTGCGAGGTTAAACCCTGCCTCATCAATGTAAATGAATTCATGCAGGATTTCCTCAGCATCAATTTGTAAAACTCTCTGAAATACAATGAAAGACAAGATTGTGTAGTTCAGCATTGGTCAAGCATACACTAGTCAATTTACATATATATCTGAACTCTTAGTGCAGCCTCCCTTAACATCAATCTGCGGTTCACGACATGGTCAACTAGTGTGGCGCGAATTTCATGTGATAAATTTGATCCTCTTTTTCTTTGAGCACGATCTCCTCCTGCTTCAGGTCTTCCTGTTTCCTCTACCTCCACCTCCTCCTCTACCTCCTTCTCCTCCTCGCTGGATTCCCCCTCACACCCTCACTCCTCTTCTTCTGATTCCCTCCATTTTAGCTGAAGAAAGGTGAACTCACCTGCTGTATTTTTATAGTGCTTAAACCTGATTGGTGTGTCTACAATTAAGCAATCACTTGTTTCCGCACCTGATGGCTGTGTTTAACCAGTTGGCTCATAGGTGTGGTTATTTGATAGTCAGTGCTTTGGAATTGCAAGGAAGTGGCATCATAATATACTTCTGTGTCTAATGTATGCAAGAGTGTTTAGTGTTTTTCAAATCACTGTGTGTATTGTTTTGCAGAAAGTGTGAGGCTGACATTGTGCTTATAGTTGTGCAAATCTGGGCCGATGTTTTGCTCCTTGTGTGTAAAGTTTTGAAAATTGTGTGATACTTTTGATTTTAGTGTTTATGCAATCGGAAAAAACTGTAATAACAGTGCCTAATTCTAACATATTTGCACTTTCATTTGTTCACCCTCATACCCCTTTTTTGACTGTCCCACAATAAGTTTTATTTGATTGAAAACTCAATATAGTTGTGCAAATATTTGTGTACATTTCGCACAAAGATTGCATAGAAGATAGCAATAATGAAAACAACAACAACAATAAAAACAATAATTATTATAATAATAATAATAATAATAATAATGAACTCTGCGCATTTGTAGTAGGAAATTACTAAATTTTGCGTAATTACCTCATCAGGGTAGAAAAACCCATATTCTACACCTGTAATATTGTTGTTATCTTGGGGAAGGGGCAATCAAATGTGAAATTTGGGCTAAAAATTATCCTTTTCAGTGGCAAAACTGATTTCTGGTGCATCTGTCAGGCCCTGGTGTGGGGGTAAAAAGATTTTGTTTTCTGGATATTTTCCCAAGCAGTGAAAAAGGCCGTAATCACGACTTTGCTCTGATGAAATTTTGAATAACAGCATACATTTGCATTGCCAAAGTCTTGAATCAAATCTAGTGTTTTATCATGTATTCTTAAGAATAAAAAAAAAATTAGGTCTAAGATGCACACACACCATACATTTTTGAATTATAAAATGAGGTAAATTATTGTGTGATCATGTGCAGTATATTAGATATCCTTGATCACAAAAGTTACAAAACATGGATGTTTTACACTGAAAACACAAAACAGGTCCTGATCATGTTCATGTAATCATTTTTACCATTTATACACACACACACACACACACACAAAATCAGCCAGCCTGCGTAATTCATCTTAGCCTGCACCAATAGATGCAATGACAGTCAGGCGTCTGGGCTCTGACTGTAGGCAAAGAGTGATGCAGCATTACGTAACATTAACAAGCTGCAGCAAAGTGATGCAGTGCAGCAGAAGGCAAAGGCATTTTTGAGATGAGGGCATGTCTCAAAATGCCTGAACTAGGGGATGATGAACTACATCCCGTTAATTCGGGGGCCGCAATAAGGGTGGGTAAAGGGTGGACACAACCCATCTTCAGCTCTGATGTTCTCGCCCAAATAAAATATTACATACAATGACCAGTAGAAATAAATTCCCACAATTCTCAACAAAGATTTCTCAGCAAATTGCTTGCAGCCAAGCAGGAAAAGTTAACAATCAGCAGGGAATGACGTGTGTTTTATGAATCATTGGTACCAAAAACATATCAGGTTCATGGTTGCTCAATTTTTAGACTTTATAACAGCATCTAACAACATCAAATTGATGCAGCAAATGAGTTACAAATATTTTATGGACTATAGTTATAATTTGTATTAATTGTGCTGATGGTGAATCAGAACTGAATTTGAGCATGTTTGCTCAAGGACAGAAAAGAAAGCAAAGGTTTGCATGCATCTGAGTTTTTCTGAATCATAATTGTTCCTTAATATCCATTATCCAGGCAAAAATTTGCAGCATATTCTAATCTACTGGCACACCATGTCAGTGCTGGAACACAGTGCCGCATACTGCAGAATAAGCTGGTGGTTCATACTAGCTGCATAATATTCCAGTGGCTTTGCAAGGCTTTGTCATGCAATGGTTAGAGATGGTGCGTGTTAAAATTAGAAATGACTAATATTGTGATACCACGATCACCTCATGTTATTTATGTATTTATTCATTTTATTCACCAGATAAATATCAACTCTATTCGATTGGTGATTTACCATCCATCAGCAATAACCACACATTTTAAAAAGCATATAATAGTTCACCTACTCTATTCAAATTTGGATTTACTGTGAATGGAATGGTGAGGATGACTGTATGAGTAGATGAGTTTTGCCCATTTCATGAAGCCAGTCAGACAGCCATACAGCTGACCAATTTTTTTATTTCATTTGTCACCTTAATAATAAAGGATGATTCTTTTCAGAAGTGCTCGCATTAGGATGATGCCTACTTACAGCTCCTCTGTGAATGAAGAGTGATCAATTCAGCTAGCAGAAAAGTGCCACCCTTCTACTTAGCGCCGGTTTATTATTGCAGAATGAAGTGCAGTGAAAACCATACATTGTTATAGCCGGATTCCTTTTCTTCACTTTCTGTCAACCCTGCGACATTTTCAAATCAACTGCCCTCGTAAATTGCTTAATTTACGCCCTGAGAAAAAATATGAGTTCAACAGCCACTTTGCATTTGTGAATAAATATGATGTCTCCAGGAATACACTGGCTAATACATTTAGGAGAAAAAGAAAAAACATGTTAGTCTGAATTACTGCAAATACAATAAATTAAGCTCAAAAAGAGCATGAGAACAACAAAGGTTGAATGGAAATATAGTTAATTCAATCAAATAAAAGAAACCATGGCAACACTTTACAATAAGGGTATATTAATTAAAATTAGCTAATGCAGTAAGAAGCATGAACTAACAGTTAATTAAAAGTAAACTAATTGGTGTACTAATCATTTACTAATGGTGTTCACGTTAACTAAGATATTCATTTATACATTATTGAATAGTTTGAGATAGTTTGAGGGGTTTCTTAAGGGATACTTTAGGGATGTTTTCAACTTCATAATAAGGATGTCACAGAGCATAAATAAATGGTAAGTTAAGGTTACCTAATGCTTATTTAGCTCTCTGATGCATTAGTTAACTGTTCATTAATTAGTAGTTAATGCTGATTACTGCATTAACTAATGTACCCTGATAGTAAAGTGTTACCAAAACAATTATTATCAATGATGTTTTTTTTTTTTTTTTGTTTTTCATTTTTATGGGGGAGGTTTCGGCTTCTGGATGGCAAGCCTTTGAAGACAACTAGCAGAGTAAAGATCAAGTTTAAAACTGTGAACTTTAATGAGGGTGAGGTTGTAAGATACTTACTAATGACTGTGTGATAGAGAAATAAGGAATAAAAACATTACTTTGTTTGCTGAGATGAATTTTTTATCCAGTACAATGGTTAAAAGTGAACGGACTGAGGTCCAAAATGTATAAAATGAAGGAAATGGTTGTTTTCTCTGAATTCATGCGCTACATCATGTTCCCCTTGTAAACTGTTTCCCCTGCAGTCAAGCTGTCTGTGTCAGTTTCAGTTTTTTTTTTGTTTCCTGTTATTCAATTACTGCCTCTTTTGCTATCCCTCCTCTTGTGCCTCCATCCCTTGCTTTGCACAGGTTTCCATTTTGTTGATTGTTGTCTTTGAGTATTTATGTTCCTGGTTTTTGTCTTTCTCTGCTAGACTTTTCACCTCCGTACCTGCTGTGTTCTCTCGCATGTTTTAATATGTTTAGTGGTTCAAGTTTCCAGCCCATGTTATTGAAAAATGATTGTTATTGTATTACTCAAAGATGCCCTTTGCAACTTTGTGATCTGCGCTTGGCTTCTGTGTCCTAAATTCATAATAGTGGGTTCATATTCATGGCTGAACAAAAAACTGTGGTGTTAAAGTCTGATATAATTATTACAAGCCAACTCTCAATATGATTAACTCATTGCATAATATACATCAATGAGCCAAAACTTTAAAACCACTTATAAATGCAGCAAATAATGTTGATTATCTCATAACAATGGAACATGTCAAGATCTGCAGACAGATTTTAGTCGGTAAGCATTCAGATGGTTCTTGTATTCTTGTATGTTGGATGTGGCAGAAACAGGCACTGAACGACTGAAACTAGGACCAAATCGTATTTGCCCGATGAGTGGATTAGAGCATCTCTGAGGCAAAAAAACTCCTAGGGTGCTCCCTGTCAGCTGATATGAGTACCTACTGACTGTGGCACAAGTCGCTTTAAATTTAAATAATATTTACCTACAGAATGGGTCACAACACACACTGTATCATATTCTGCTGTGTATTGCACTTTTTTCTGGCAGACCAGTCATAGTGCCCATTTTAACTCCGGTACACCTCTAAAACACCCCTACTGGGCACCTATGCTTTAGAAATGGACCTGGAGCAGTTGAAAAAGGTCACCTGGTCCAGGGAGTCCCATTTTCTTTTCATCATGTGATTCAGCCGTGTACACGAGCACCATTTACCTGTGAAGAAATGGCATCTGAATGCACAATGGGAAGAGAACAAACTGATGGAGGGAGGGTGATGCTCTGAGAAATGTTTTGCTGAGAAACTCAGAGTTTGGGAATTCAAGTCACATTGGTTTGATGGAGCTGTTTTGGCAGCACAAGGGGGACCTTCATTTGGCAGGTGGTTTTAATCTTGTGGCTGATGGGTGTATATGGGCGAGGCTCACAAAATGTGAACCATCCCTCCCTGGGTACTGAAAAATAATCAAGGTACCCATAGAGCTTAGCTGTGAGTGGTTTTTTAATCTATAGGTGTTGTGGGATCATATTCCAAAGCCGTGCAACGGCGACGTTTTTCATTTTTTTGTGGTACCTGGTCAAAGTTGGGTCCCTCAACTCATTTTTTGGGCCGGGTTTCTGCCTTAGTTTCAAGACATGCATAACTTCTAAAACCTCATACATGCATAGATATAGCTATATCTTCTCAAAATGCCCTGATATGGTATATAGAAGGATAGTATATACATATCATGATGGAAAATATGGTATATAGGTAATATGCTGTTGGGATTGTCAACTCTGCCATGGCCCTGAAGTCGGGTACGCTTTTGCGTCTGCAAAATTGCTGCGCGAGTGCAAACTGCTCGCTAACACAATGTGTAAAATTAATTCAGGCAACCCTATGCTCTCAGTGGTAATTGTATGTGATAGAGGGATATGTCTACTCTCTGAATACCAAATATCATGGTCATTGATGGAATATTTGGTGAGTTATATGCATTTCCCTATACCCTTGCTTGTCTAAGTCAGAAACTCGAAAACCTACTGTTTGCCTATAATCCATCCAGAGGCCAGTAACTAGTGATAATAAAGTTATTTAAGCCTCCAATCAGTGTTATAATTATATGTAAGTGATCTCCAGAGGTATATCACCTGAAATTAAAAACCCTACAGTGATTTTTTTTCCCTCGGGATCCCATCGCTGCTGAAAAAAAGAAATTCTGGTCTGCAAATACCTGAAAAAATGTCATAAAGACCTATATCAAAACTCAAAAATCTCCTAGAAACACTCCTTATGGCTCAAAAATATGCAGCCAAGGCAATACCAAGCCAGAACAGGTGTCTATTAGCTCAAAATATCGGTATATCGGTCAGAAACAGGATCTAAGTCAGAAACCGCGACTAAGTCAGAAACCCATCAGAGTGTACCAAACTCAACCCGACTGACTTGCTGTCAGAGGTGGACATTCCAGGGGTCAGAAAGTAAAAGTCCGGCCATGTTTTACCTCCAGCCATGAGCTCAGGCAGATGATTTTCCTAATTAGTTCAACCTCTGGGCTGAAGAGTTGCTGCAATTCTTAGATTCACGCAGTTGGAGCAAAATACTGGGACGGACTTTTACTTCCTGGGGCTGGATTGTCCACCTTTGCTTGCAATTGCCATAATACTTAACTAATAGATAGCTAGAATAAGAGTCTCAAGTAGGTAATTGATCACTTACCAATGGAAGATGCCACTTGAAGGCTGGTGGACAGGCTGCTTGACAGTTCTTTTTTTTTTTTTTCATTTTGGGTCCTAAGTTTCCCTAGCCTGAGCCCTGGGAGTTTTTTATGATGATTGCAGTGTTTCTGTCTTTTGGTTATTGTTATTTTGTTGTAGGTGTTGTCTGGTGTCCCCGACCACCTATGCATGTTATTTGAACAAGTTTTTGACTGATTGGCCACCGATTGCGGCCATAGCAGCCGCCACGCCCCACGTCAGTTTCTGCCTGAGATCCCGGTTTCTGACCGAGAGCTTGGGCCGATCGGTCCGATGTCAGGCCTCCAACCGACACCCTCGTTATACAACCCCAATTCTGAAATAGTTGGGACGAAGTGTAAATTGTGAATAAAATCAAAATGCAATGACTTTCAGATCACATGAGCCGATATGTTATTTACAATAGAACACAGATAACATTCAAAAGTTGAAACTGAGACATTTTACATTTTATGCACAAAATGAGCTCATTTCAAATTTTCTGGCTGCAACAGGTCTCAAAAAGTTGGGACACAGGCAAAAAAAGGGCTGAAAAAGCAATTAATATATAAGAGAATCAGCTGAAAGAACATTTAGCAAGTAATTACATTAACTGGCATCGGGTGTGTAACATAATTTGCTATAAAAGGGATGTTTTAGAGAGGCTGAGTCTCTCAGAAGTAAAGATGGCCAGAGGCTGCCCAACCTGTGAAGGCTTGTGTAATACTTTAAAAACAATGTTCCTCAACGTCAAATTGCAAAGGCTTTGAAGGTCTCATCATCGACAGTGCATAACATCATCAAAAGATTCAGAGAAACTGGAAAAATCTCTGTGCGTAAGGGACAAGGCCGAAGACCTTTACTGGATGCCCGTGATCTTCGGGCCCTCAGACGCCACTGCATCACTCACCGGCATGATTCTGTCATTGACATTATTAAATGGGCCCAGGAATACTTTAAGAAACCACTGTCTGTAAACACAGTCCGCCATGCCATCCACAGATGCCACCTAAAACTCCATCATGCAAAAAGGAAGCCATTGTTGACCATGATCCAGGAGCGCCGCCGTGTTCTGTGGGCCAAGGCTCATTTAAAATGGACTGTAGCAAAGTGGCAAAGTGTCCTGTGGTCAGACGAGTCCAAATTTGATATTCTTTTTGGTAATCATGGGCGTTGTATCCCCTGGGCTAAAGAGGAGAAAGACCACCCCTCCTGCTATCAGCGTTCAGTTCAAAAGTCAGCACCTCTGATGGCATGGGGATGCATTAGTGCATATGGTGTGGGACACTTGAATGTTTTAAATAAAAATAAAAATTAAAATAAAATACTAGCTGGTGTGATTTGAAAGTCATTGCGTTTTGATTTTATTCGCTATTTACACTTTGTCCCAACTATTTTGGAATTGGGGTTGTTTTTTCGATCGAATCGGCTAAAATATATGTAAACATGTCGAACCAATGACTGGGGCCACATTTGGCCGAATACGCCCGGTTTCTGTCTGAGATGCCCGGGTTTCTGACTTAGATTTCTAAGGCAGGAACTCTAAGTCAGAAACCGACCAAAACGCTTTGCGCACTGTAGCTATGTCATTATTCAATAAATAATTGATCTAAACAGTGATTTCCACTTTGATTTAGGCCAACAACAATACTTGAATTGCATTTGGCTATATCTTTTACAGTTTTTTATATGTACGTCTAAGTCAGAAACTTTTCTTAAAAAGGTCGTTTTTTTGGGGACACAAAAATCCCACTCACTCCCTGTAGGTTGGATTTTTTTTTTTTTTTTTTTTTTTTTTGCACCATATACTTGCTTCATCCTGAAGGATTCTTAGGGTGTAGGGACCTTTTTTTATTTTTCTAGAGTGCTAAATGTAAAAACTAAGCCAGAAACCAGTACCTTGTGGACAATTTATTAAATGTCACCACAATACACAAAACGACGATAGGGACGTATGGCGACTGTCAGACATAGCCTACGCATGACTATTATGTACAGAAAAAAAAAAAAAATAGAACACACTTAAATATAAAAAAACAAAAAGCGCACTATTTAACGTTTTACATGGACATCAAAAAAATGCAATTTTTGGCCACTTTTCCAACTTTAAGGGCAAAAAAGTCAGGGCAATATTTATCGCAGGCCTACAAAAGTGGGGTGTTCCAAGTTTCTCTTGGTGAGCTTCATCCATTCATGATGGTTCTGGAATGATCTAAGCAACATATAAGATTTGCTAGCCTGTGGACACATTTGGGGGGTGCACATTTTGTGATCCTGGTCCATATGCATGCTAATCAGGGTGCATTTTATGCTGCTCATTCTTTTGTTGCAAGCAAACTTTGTGATATATCTCACGATTGTGGATTTTCTGGTAAAAGTGTAGGTATCAGTGCCCTCCTGTTAGAAATGACTTGAGGTTACAAGAGCTGCTTTCTACGACAGCTTCATTTCACATTCCCCCATACCACAAGGAAGTGAGGGCTTAAATGGTAGCTTTGGAATGCAGCCCAAAATTGCAATCGAGAAACCCTGGATTTGTACCAAAACAATACAATAATGGTAAAATTGCCAAAGCCAGGTAAGGGCTGCACAGTAATGATTGTGTGGACCTCTGTCACCTGTACAAATCACCTTGCTCTCAAGTTAAAAATGTTATAACTTCTGTGACAAATCTCCCTGACTAGACCTGTGTGCCAACCAATCATATCAAAGGAAGAGGGTAATTTCATCGAGAGAACGTTCTGTTCAAGGAAAAGAATCTCATATGTGCTATTTTTGGTCTAACTGGTGGTTAATCTAACAGCATTTTTGCACTTTCTTCTCTAAATTACTCACAAATACGTGGTATTTGAGTTTTCAAAACAAAACATTTTATTATTGCTTGAAATTGCTTTCTCATATTATTTTGTGTTGAAAACAAAATTAACAACAGTATTAACAATAACAACAACAACAACAATACAACGTAATAATAATAATAATAATAATAATAATAATAAAGGACTTTTCAGCAAGACTAGTTATGATGGTAAAATGCAAGGTGGCAAGTTTCCTTCATTGGCATGAGTGTGACTTACATGATCTGATGTTTGTATTTTGAAAACAGACATACTGTGAGGAATGCAGCAGCATTAAATCCTTATTGTGGGTGCATAAAGGTAAGTTAAGGACGAAAGACTTTGGAAATTACCCTGTCATATGAACTGAATTAAAACTATTCAAGAAATTAAAACGTAACGGGCCTGATGAAGTCAATAAATCATCAGCTGGCTTTGTTGCTGTTACGTATTTGTCAGAAGAAGCCGTTAACCTAAAGGGTTTGTCTTCGAACAGGTTAGTGTTTCAAACCCCATTTCTGGCAAAATTGGATGTCTTTAATGGTGACATCTCCCTCCTCTCTCCATTCAACTGCACGTTGCATTCAAAGTGTCAGTTTCATTATTGTAATCAGTTCGCGGCCTTGACTACCGCTGTCCATGGTTCTGAAGTCTTCCCAGCATTGGCGAAATAGCATGAACCAATTACAGTCCGGGGTGAGATGTAGTTTTTATCCGTCCTCCCCTGCCGACCAAATATGGCACAAGTGATAACCACTGGTGAACATACTCGTGCCAATTTTGCATGCACTGGGAATGTGAAATGTGACAACAAATAAACTAACGCGGGTCGCGCTGAGAGTGCAACTTGACACTGAGCAGCAAGCCTATGTTTTGGTCCCTTTAACTACCCCCACCAGTACAGCCCGAGCACTGGGGAGCTGTTGGTACACATCTGGGCTGCGTACACGTGGAAAGTCAATGTGCGGTGAGATATTTTACCCCAGCGTTTTCCGGCACACCGAGCCAGCCATCTCAGCATTACCAAGGTCTGCGTTATCCTGTGATCAGACCATTGTTTAGGAGGTTATCTCGCACCTCTGAATTCCTTTTGAGTGTCAGAAAAGCACATTCTCGATCGAAAGGATCCGATTCAATCCCTGAGTACTAATTTGACTCTTTACTGAAGTCTTGGAATGTTGACAGGCGTTTTCATTGAAAACCAAATTCAGCTAAAATCGTTAGGCGGCTTAAGAGTTCTCTCTCTCTAGATCAGGAATGGAATCGCACCGTGACTGTAATGTGACCACGCCTTTGCGTCCCGAGTCCACTCGCAGGGTTGGTATCGGTTACAAAAAAATCGAGGGTGCACTCATATTGTTTCACAGAACTATTCGTCCTGAATAAAACATCACTCCACTCACGGCTCACCGTTGCAATACAGATCTGTCTTCCGTAATATGAATCTGGAAAACGTAAAGACGATCTTGGCATTTTGGCTGCATACCGTTCTGTTTAACACTCTAGCAGCTGATGGGTTCACATGAAGCAATTTCAACATTAACAACTTTACAAATTATGCATCTGTGAATGAGAAGAATACTTAAGTAAAAAATCCCTTACGTGCCCTGACAGCGAGCAGCCTACTGGCAGAACCCCTCGTTTCATGAACAGATCCTGCCGCCTCGTTAATCGCTTACGTGTCTCGCGACCAGAATTATGATTATCTGCTTCATTTGTCCTTTTTTTCCATTCTAGTCTGCTTATTACTTTATTCACTGAGAAAGAGTTTTAGCCGAGTTCGGTATTATGTGTGGGTAATGACAGCCGTGTGATCGTGTATGAATATGCATTTGCGGTGCTGCAGAATTCGGCACCTCCCCTCTGTAACAGACAGCACTGGGAGACACGTGATCCGCTGTCGCTGGCTCCTGACAGTCGCTGGTGAAGCTCAGCGGGGAAACAGATTGCACCTTTCCTCTCCCGAATGATTCTGGATTTTCCCCACTATTTTACTGTTTTCCCAAAGCGTCTACTTTTTCGAAGGACAGGGGGAGATTGTTTCAGGTAAAGAACCTATGCCGTTGATTTTTGCATCTGATATTGAGGTTGGGGAATGCTGAAAATATTGTTTTTTCTCGGTCAGTGATGCAGTGATTCTATACAAAAAAGAAAAAGAAAAAATCGGAGATCTTTGCACAACATCTTCAGCGAGGTAGATGGGACCACAGGTAAAAATTTGTTTTCTGGAGGCAACAGAGTTTCCTTCTTGTTTTATTACTTATTGTCAATGAAAAATAACTGTGTTACGTTATTGAAGTAACATTAAAGACCAGTGTTGCTTGTTAAGGAAGGCTTTGGGATAAATAAGACTGTATTGCAACCAAGTCGAACGCACATAAAATAGATCTTGTTCCGATTAACAGTATCGTTTCAGAGTTGTTAGATTATAAATCGCTGCCCAAACGAATGTTATAGCTTTAATGGAATCATGTGGGATATTGGTATATTCATGCCTTCACTTATTTCCTTTTGTTCCAGCAGGGCTCTATTCTCTTTTTCCCTTTTGGTCTAGTAAGAGAAAAAAAAAAACTTTTTTGTTTAAACAAATGTGTGCGTTGTATCAATTTCAATCCTTAAGAAAGTTAAACAATTCGATTCCATGCATTCCTTGATATGTATTATCCTTCAATTGCATCTCTCTCTCTCTCTCTCTCTCTCTCTCTCTCTCTCACACACACACACGCGCGCGCGCGCGCGTGCATGAGCGCACACAAGCTCTCTCTGTCTCCTCTTTTCTTTTATACTTTTTTTTTGCTGTGTATTTAAATTATCTTGCGGGTTGTCACTTCATTTGTCAACACATTGGGTTAGAATGTACTGCAAGGTCGCAAAGAAGCATAGCATCGAAACAATAGTTGTGTACGTTAAGTTTCAATGTTAATTCCCTCAACAGTTCACCGACAAATAAGTAATCTACATTAATACACTGACATTTATACTCTTAATACATGAATGCACAGTTGGATGCTATCTGATGTCGTGACTGAACCAAGTCCTTTTAAAACACATCTCAGCTCTCCAGAAGGAGGCTAAACAATGAAAATGTAATCTACGTGCCAGCTATTAACGGGAATTTCATTCATTTCCGATTTGTGCATTGGCAACATTCTAAAATGCCTAGGACGTTTTCAGCTCATGCCCTGGGGTACGTATGCCTCCATTCTCTCTTTATAAAATAATCGCTGGCAGGATGTTAGATTTACAATGCTTGTCTTTATCAGAGAGCTATCTGCCAAGCCATTTATTCATCCCCTTTGGAAGGTAGTGCACCGCTCCCGCTCTCTCTCTCTTTTCTCTCTCTCTCTCTCTCTCTCTCTCACACACACACACACACAAGCACGCACACTCACAAACACACGCACATGCACACAAGCACGCGCGCGCACACACACACACACACACACACACACACGCACGCACGCACACACACACACACACACACACACACACACGATAAGTGTTCGTTTAAAGTGAAGTCATCACGCGGAAATTGTTTTGGAGATAGGTCAGGCTGGTACATTTTGACACCTGTGGTAACAACTCCTAACATTGAAGATCATAAGGCATATTGATCTGGTCGGGACGTAATTCGTTAGCTTATCCTAAATGCATGCCAGAGGGTATTGATTTACTCTAAAGCAAAAATCATAAATGCGTATCAATGTGTTGGATGAAATAAAGTCACCGAATAGCATGGACTGTGTAGGCTAAGCATAATTAACGCGACACATGAAAAGTGTCTATATGTGTTTACTTGAATCCGAGTTCACATTGCATTTTGGTACATTTTGGCTTAATTTAAGCGTGTGTCTGCCCATTAATATTTGAGTTTTTAATATATCCAAGCTTTAACGTCACCATGGCTTTAACCGTTTATTGCACTCGCCATTGTGATTGAATCTGTACTGCCATTAGCAGTGGATGTCATGGTATAATATTTTACCATGAAACTAGATTAACAAGGTAAGGATAAATACATTTGTCTAAACAATTTATGGACAAGGTCTTCTTTCGAAAATTTGTCTAAATAATTAATAGACAAGGTCTTCTTTTGAAGAAGGTTATGTTAACAGGGGTCAATAGCAGACAACAGGACCTTTCAAATAGGTTTATGAGCGCCGTCAAACGTCGTCCCATGTCTTGCATTTTCTGTCTTTCATATTAGGCCGACATGATAGCCTTTCTGCTTCAGTCTGATTTGTGGAAAATAGCTTTGAGTTTTTTTTCGACAAAGTTGCTTGGAGTGCGTTTTACATAATTCCAAAACGGATGACATTACCATTATTTTCCATTCTTTTCAGATTGCTGGTCATTATGTTGAAACGGTTGTAAGCGTTGGGATCGGAGGTCCACCTTGAAACACAGAGGGCCTGTCTGGCTGCACTTGCCAATCGCTGCAGAGCAGTTTGGCAATTTTGAGTTTTTCAGCACCGCTGGGGAGGAAGCAGCGCGCACAGCTGAAAGCAATGACTCCTGTAGTCATTTCGGTAGCGTGAATCAAATGAAACGCGCTGGCTATCTACCTATATCGAGCGTATGCGCAGTAATTTGTTCATCAAAGGAACTTTGCAATGTTCCAGAATAGAGGAAATTATTTTGTGGACACGTCCATCAACACAGGTTGTTTTTGACAAACTTGGATTACTGGAACAAGGAGAAAGGAGGCGAACAAAGACTGAGAAAGCACCAGATATCAAAACAATATTTGTCTTACGTATGTCTTAGTTCCTCATTTTATGAGTGGGAGATGATCTCGAGCAGCAATACATTGTGCCCTCGTTGTCTGGCCGGCTCGTAGACTACAGTCTGCTGATAGCCGATGCCAGTGAAGTATTTCAGTCAGATGGTTTACAATGTGTTCATGCGAATTTTTTGTAATCAGTCATTATAACACAGGGGATACAATTAATTAGCTTCTGAGTCTTGGAAGTATTTTTTTTCCTGAGAGGTCAACTTTTTTTTTTTTACAACATGGTGCTTTCAATGAGGCATGGTGCCCATTTAATTTGGGTAGGCCTGTTCGCGTGCTGCATGCTGGACCTCGGTGCTAGCTTGGAATTCACGGGTGCTGAGGGGCAATGGGCAAGGTTTCCTATGTGGAATGCGTGCTGCGAAAGCGAAATGAGCTTCAACATGAAAACGAAGAGCTCCCATGGACTCCTTGTGTACTTCGATGATGAGGGCTTTTGCGATTTTCTCGAGCTGCTAATACACAATGGCAGACTCAGCCTTCGGTTTTCAATCTTCTGCGCCGATCCCGCAACCGTCCTATCGAACACAACGGTCAATGACAGCCAGTGGCACGCGGTCACAATCAGGAGAAACTTCAAAACCACCACTTTGATTGTGGACAAAGAGATACAACGGGTGGAGGTGAAGTCTAAAAGACGGGACATGACCGTCTTCAGCCATTTATTCTTAGGAGGGGTACCGCCAGAACTCCTGTCCGCCACTCTGAGGCTTACGTCGGCAGCTGTGAAAGACCAAATTCCCTTTACCGGATGGATAACCGACTTGAAAGTTAACAATTCGGAGCCCGAGCTTATTGACAGCGAAGGATTGAAACATAATGTTTGTGGTTCGGACAATATGTGTTTAAATGGAGGAGTCTGCAGCGTTATCAACGACGAACCGACCTGCGACTGCTCGCAGACTGGATACCAGGGAAAGGACTGCAGTGAAGGTAAGATGTATGGATTCGTCTGTTGCACTGCCTAAAGCCTTTTTTTTTAAAAAAAAATTCTCTTAATTATTATCCATGCGTCATTTTCTTCGGTGTAAGATTATTACTCAAAAATTAAATCAAATTAAGCCAAAACAAATACATCTTTTATTCTATGTTAAGCGCTGCCATTTTGTTGTTAAAAACAAAAGGAATAAAAAATGAACCCCAAAGCCAGCTGAGTAAAACTTTAATATCAAAGCTATGCTTGGTAGTATTTCCATTCAAATGTATGTCGTCATTGTTGTTTGCAAGGTTAATTACAACTCTAAGCTCCTATAAGGCCTCATTAGCAAAACATGCAGGTGTTCCGCGTTCTCCAAGGTGTCTCTTCCTGTCTCACACGGGATTTGTTGACCTATGAAGTTGTCTTTCCATTGGTTCCACGAAGACATCACGAAGCCCACAAAGGCGAGAGTTATCTACATTATGGCTTATTAGCTAATATCTAGAGCACTGCCTGATATTATTCCAGTGATATTACAGTAAATCACCCCCCGCCATAATATAATATAGCATGATGTATTGAAAGGGTTTTTATAGCGCAATAATAAGAAAGGCCTGTAATGTTGCTATTGGGCTGAAGTGATGATCTCCAAACCTGCTTGCCTTCATTTTTTTCTTTCTGTAAGTGTGGAAGATTTCATTTCCACATATACTGTTTTACAGTATAGATTAGTGTATTACGCATCCATATATTGGCTTACAAGACAGGTGACAGGTATTAAGTTACCCACAGTTTTAGATTTTTGATGAGTTAACTACCTCTCCACCTCCCTCACACTCCCATTCCACTAACCCACCGGCTCGATGACTGGGTACACTTTCAAGTGCGTATTTAGCAGAAACTGAAGCCAAAGGAGTCTTTTTTCATGGAAAGTTGATTCTGAGACTTTGCTTGAAGTAAACGTAATCTTTCAGTGTTATCTTTGGTCAAAATGTAATGCATTTTTGCACTCCAGTTTTCTATTCAAGATGCACACCTAAATTCACTGTCTTCTTCTCAACCTTAAGTATTTTCAAAAACTGCAGCACCTTAATGCACGTATGTGCTCACACAGGCATGAACGCGTGTATTCACATGCTGCTGAACTTAAGATAAACATGTATTTGGACCTAGACCACCAGTGAGCGGTTGTGTTTGCATTTCACTGAAATTTCCAAGCTTCTCTCTGTGCCTGAGTGGTTTGTGTGTTATTTGAGGCTGCTTATATTTCAGGACAGAAACACCTCTCTCATGGTGTTTTTGAAGAATATTTTATTGAAACTTCTGGGCACAAATATTGTGTAGGTGTGTGTCCGCTATACAATGACCTTGCCCAGTTGATTGTATTGGCAAAGAAGTCTTAGAAGTTCTTTGTCAATGAGTCTGGGTGTAAGTGATGAATGTTCCTCAGCTTTGGTCTGCATCCTCATGGGCTGGCTTCGCCTTCAGATAGACACTGGGGGATGGAAGGAGATGATTGGCATGCAAGTTCCTTCAACTGCAGTCACTTAAATGTATCAGATTCTGGGAATTCTGTAATGCTGAAAGATCAATAATTCATCTCTTATTCAATTTCAAAGTGAGAAATCTTGTTTGGATGTTAATGCAAGCTTTTTTTCTATCCCTTTGTGGATGATTCACTCTTTGAAGATGAAAGTTTAATTAGTTTGCCCTCTTTTACTTTCTGTTATCTCTGCAATCATTCATTTGGAAAGGCCTGATGTGCATTCTTTTTGTTCTGTATTTTTTTTCCACCACTGATGAAGAACAGTGGATGAAATGCCAACAGTCCCCCTACTTGATTTTTTTCATTAATTCGGTGAAGAGCCATTCATTTCATGCCACATTAGTTGACTGCGCTTGTGTTCATTTTTTCAGACCATGTATTGCATGTACATTTGGGGTGTTTACAATCTGTATTTTCTGAAATGACTCAGAGACCTGCGGCAAAGACATGGAAGAAAGAATTACATGCAATTACACAGTCAGCGAGGAAAAAAATCCAAATGGGGAATCTTCCTAGTTCTGTAGCAAAGAATTCTCCAATGCTCCCATAAGGGGCTTCTGCAGAACCTGGAATGGTGAGACCTTTGATATATTGACAGCTAAATACATCAAAGTAGTGGAATCATGTAAATGTTACTGACTGAACAGCCTGGGCGAAGTGATTGGATTTGAACACTGCTTTTCATGTTAGGTTGACTCTTGTGGTCTCCTGGGATAAGCATTCAGTTTTACTGTAGGCCGACTGCAGGAAGTGCATTAAGATGGGGCGGGGGGGGGGGGGGGGGGCACTCAGGATTAGAATGTTATATCCTCATTGGGTGCAGTCAGTAAGTGCTGAGTACCTGGGATTATTTCCTGTGTTCTGACATGTAACCTGCAGCTCAAAGTGCCCTTTGAGGCTGACGTGAGAATTTCGGGAAAAGGATCATATTTTTAAATCTTCAATATCTACATATTTCCTAATTACACATACATTTTCCACCTGTGGGGAAGGGCTTTTTCATGACTATGGAATTTATTTAATCTTATTATTATTTCTACTACTAACACTAATTATTGTTGTTGTTATTATTATTTATTATTAGTAGTAGTAGTAGTAGTAGAACTAGTAGCAGTAATATTATAAGAAGAAGATTAAATAGAACAAGTGGAAGAAGAAGTAGAAGAATTGCTCTCCCTTTAAATGCAGTGCATTTATAGCTGAACCGCTGTATTGAGCAAATGGCTGACCCTGTTCATTTAGATTCAAACAGAAGGTGTTGTTGTGAGACACACAGCTGTACACCATTGCCATTTCGCGCTGGTATTTGCTTTGACTGCTGTGACTCTTCAAAGCAGGAGTCGTTAGGGGTGGGTTGGTGGAAACCAGGGGTGGCTGGCGCGCACTGTGGCCTTCTCATTACCTTCCCCAAACCACAAGTTAATCACAGACCAAAAGGTGACCTTATCACGTCTCCTGACAACATCACAGCACAGAAGCAGCGCGGCTAATTGGATTTTATGTCACATTTAGAGATAACTACGTCGGAACCTGACTGAACATACTGAAGTACTGGAGTATCGCCTGCATTTATGACACACAGCAGCACTGTCTTTCAGATGCAGGGGTCTCATGAAGGCCATCTTTGTATTTATTAGTAAACACTTAATTATCTCGTTAGAGGCTCCCCCACATCAGGCACATCACATCTAGCCTTCAACCGTATGTTTTAACCAGAGAATAATAAAGCCATTCACTCCCATTACTACAAATAAGTTTTGCTAATGAACCAGCGGCTAGATCTCTGCATTGACAGTGTCTGTGATGTTTGGTGTTTTTATTTTTATCAGCCTGAATCACACCTCGTCAACATTTGAGTCCTTGTTATTAAAATTTGCAGTACAGACAAGTCTAGGCTGATGATTCAAATATTATTCAAATCTTTCCAAGAGAAGTGAAGCAATAGAACTGAAAAGATAGCCTTCCGCATTTGGCCACCTGTCATTCAATATTTTTTTCTGTTGCATAATTACTATAATCTCATATCAAGGAGCATTTCTGGCAATACAATACTTAAAACTTCAGCTACTGACCTATTATGGCTCTGTGGGATTTATTTATAGTGACTCAGTCTGCATAACCTAGTTCTGCCTGAGTTAACAAGACGCAGTTAGGAACATAAGGGCGAGAGACTCAGGCAGGAAGAAGGAAGTGGAGGTGGAGGGGGATGGAGCTACAGCCAAATTTTGAGCTGAGCATCTGAACCCATGTTCGGAACATAAGTGCCACTTTCGGCCGGAAAACTGGGACACCGAACCACGCGGATATTCGCGCACAAGCCAGCACCATGTACTGTGATGTAATCTTCCACCGGATGCAATGCATTCAGCGTGCCTTCTTCAGGTGTTCCTCTAAAACAACACATCTCACATAACCACCTTAGCCCAGTGCAATAACTATATCCAGCATCTCTGGCTGGGTTGAATGTTGGCTGAGATAAAGGCTCTGCAGTTTTCACGAACACACATTAAACTGAATGGGTAATTATGCAACCCAATGAGTCCCCAAACAGACTTTTTTGTGCCAGTATTTGGAGTAGTGATCTTCTCCAGGTGAAATTCACTGACTTGGCCCAGTGGATAGGAGTTTTGATGTTATCTTTAATTCAATCTTGGTGATTAAACTCATCTTGCAGTTCTTATGTACGTTTAAAGATAATTCTGGCCCTGGAGGTCAGGAGTGTCAACTAGTTTTCGTAATTGCACAGCATCGATTTTATTACTTCAAGCATGTTGTGTCTTTGCGGTCTAATTCTCTGATTTCTATGATTTGGTTTGAGAACTCCTTCTCTTAAATATGTGAAAGCATTGACTGGGGTAATGTGAAATTTCAAGAAAAGTTGCTAAGTCAGTTGTTTAATGTTCTGATCAGCTAAGGACAAGAAAAATAGTAAGCTATGGCCCACTCAAATAATTTATGGATGATATTCTTCATTGACCATGTTTTAGCGTACTACGACCCTAACTTGGAAGTGAGTGGGGACAGTATGGAAAATGTTTATGAAAGCAGAAAGTGGTGATTTCTGAATTTAGTTTGACTTGTACTTCATTGCACACTATGAAGACAAGGTATTTCATTTTGTCTGGTTAACTTTATTTCATTTTCTAGATGCTTACCTCCCATTCAGGCTTGCAACACATTCCAAAAAACAAAGTGGGGACAGAGGCAGTTTAGGACTAGTAGTACAGAAAAAATTATAATGATGAGACTTTAAACTGTTGATATCAGCCGATGATTGTTATCATAATTTGGAGCAGAAGCATCATCAAGGAAGGGCTTTCCAGAGAAAAGATGAGCGGATGATCACAAGTTTGCTCACAAATGCAAGAGAGAATTTGTGGAAGGTTTAGATAGATACAGTGTTCATCAAAGAAAGATCCCTCTGGTGCATGATATAAAAGGATTCAAGAATTTTTGAAGGAATTTCTGCTCGGAGAGGCTAAGGGTACAAGCCTAAGCTAAATACCCGTGATCCCTAATCAATCAAATGGCACTGTATGAAGAAATGTCATTTATCTGCAGGTGATGTAATCACATGGGCTGACAATTACTTTGGCTAACCATTGGCAAGTATCAAAATAAGAAGTTATATGGACAAATGCTGGTAAAAATTTTATTTTTCAACAATGAAGCCTTATGTCAACAGTGTCCAGAAGAGCCGTCAACTGTCTTGGCTCTAAGGCATCTGCGATGGACCATAGCACAGTGGAAATGGTGTGTGGTCAGACAAATCAATATTATATTTTAGGTCTTTTTCCCTTTTTGGAAGAAATAAACATTGCTTGCTCTGAACCAAAGAAGAGAAGGACAATCCAGACTGTTACCAGCAACAAGTCCAAAAAAACCATGGTCAGTCATGGTATAGGGTTGTGTCAGTGCCCTTGGCCAGGTTAGCTTACACTTCTGTCAAAGCACCATCGATGCTGAAAAGTACATTGACATTTTGGAGCAAAATACGTGTCCTTCAAGGGGACATAATTTACAGGGTCGCCCATGCATATTTCAACAAGACAATGCAGAACTGCATTCTGCTCGCATTATAAAGTCAAAGCTGCAAGGTCACTGAGACCTGTCCATCTATGTTTGGCGCATCAACTGCAAGTTCAGTGGCAGACAGTCACACCAACACCAATTTTTTTTCTTGCTGAAACAGCCAAACAGGAAACAACTCCCTTCATGAATTCAGACCTGTTCTTCCCTCCAATTCTCATCTTGCCGGGCGGGTCTAGACAGCAGTGCTGGGGGTGGGCCCCGTGACAGGGACTGTGGGCATGTTTTGGTATGTGCCTGATCAAGTATCAATGAAACCCACAGATATATGTACGCATACTGGATACATGGAAAAACATTATATTAAAAGTAGATAATGGGCTGTATTGAGTTCCCCTCCTGGTTATTTTCAAACAACATTCCAGAGGATCTCAGAAGGGCAAAGCACTGCTACTTAGTTGATCTGGTCTCACTATTCAGGATGTGGCACTTGGGACTGTGTACTAATGCACTGTTTGTGCACTCATGTTTTTGTGGGATTACCCTAATATAATATCGTTTACACACTCACCCACTCACTCAATGGCTTGCTCACTCACTCACTCACTCACTCACCACTCACCCACCCCCTCACTCACTCACTCACTCACTCATTGTTTAAATTCGCAGTTGGGGAGCTGCAACTGCTCTTTGTGAACGTATAGTCTCTCATACTGTCATTATACCAGGAATTCCGTGTATTTTAGCTGACGTGCAATCTTAACGTGACTGTATTTTGTTCTAAACAATGACTGCTAATGACACGTCCATGTTGGCTCAGCATGTACACTAGATTTATTATCATAGCGGTTTTCATTGTTCATTAATGTCATTTTCCCCCGACAGCGGTTCCCCCCACTTAATTAAAACCCCTCACCCACCCATATTGTGCTAGTACAACAGGAAAGCTCCACGTATGGGAATAGGGATTAGAGTTTAAATTGTGGCTGTGTACATCACTGCAGGGCTGTAATTTACTTGAAGTGGCAGGGGGGTCAGGGCTGGTGTTTGTCATGTCACGCTGGAGCACCGCTTTGTTTGCTCTGCTGGGAGACTGGCATTCAGCTGCCCCGCCCAACTTCCTGCCTTCCAGTGACCGGACCCCCCACCCCAGCCTCTCACCCCCACCCCCCGAATTGGTTCACCCCCGCCCTTTGGAGTCACAGTCACTCTCCTGGAGCTGTTCATATATAACACAGCTCTACGTGCCCTTTTTGTGTGAACCAATGGGGACCTGAGGGTGCTTTTCACATACTGTATATACAGTATATATTTCAAGAGATTTAGTGATAAAGTGATAGAGAGGGAGAGACAGAGACAGAGTGAGATATGTAGATATATTCAAATTATATTGCATATTCAGAAGAATTGTTTTAATTTTCATTACTCATTTCACTCCATCCATATTTATTGATTTATTTATTACTCTTTTTTATTTTATCTCATTTTAATGCGAGATATTAGATGTCAAGTAATTATCAAATTGTGTCTTTCATTTATGTATTGTTCACTGATGATCATTGTTGATTGATCTGCTTTGGCAACGACGGTTGTCCACCATTCATGCCAACAGGGCAAACCAAACTGAAATAAAACTGAGAGAGAGAGAGAGAGAGTGTGTGTGTGTGAGAGAGAGAGAGAGAGAGAGAGAGAGTAAACTGGAGAAAGAGCTGGAGAGAGGCATACAGGAAGAGAGAGAATATCTAAATCAAATTATCCATCTATGTAATGCATGTTCATACATGTGTAATTTCCAAGCGTAGCATGTGTATCAATTTATTGTTTTCCACTAAATAATTGAAAAGCTTTTTCCACTTAGATCAGATGAAAGGATTACGGGATTTGGTTTCTTCGCTTCCCACTCAAATCCCCCTTCTTTGTCTGCTACAATTATTTAAGTGCAGTAGCCTGTATTTGTCAAACTCTGCGATGTAGCGTCTCACTCAGACCCGTAAACAGTATACAGGAAGTGCAGTTCTCCCATCTGCACACAGTAAGATCAGAAACCGTGCGCCTTTCCACGTGAATAAGCGTCGCGGCTGAAAGTAGGCCAGCAGCCTCATCATGCTCATACGTCACACCTCGGACTGTTTTTGATTTAATGGGGGCGTACGTGCATGTGTTCGGCTTCCCTCGCCGTGTGTGTTCTGTCATCACACCATCATGCGAGGATGTCCATCCCATTACTCACTTCAGGGTTCTGCTAGTTCACAGTCAGAGGGAAATAAGCTGGTAATTCACATGTTGGCAGTTCTCAGCTGACGTCTTATTACACTGGGACAACAGTGGAAAATCTGCTCTGATTGGGTGGCTGAGTAATTCGAAAATCACTAGGCTGCAGTCATGGAGGTAGCTTGAGCCGAGGGACGTCGCTCTCATCTCCCCTGGCTGATAATGCTTCCTCATTCCTATCTTTAGTTTGGCACAGAGGAAGAAGTAGGGAGAAAGAGGTTTCAGAGAGGGAGAGGGAGGGAGGGGGCAGGTCGATCGAGCAATTCATGAATGAAGTGATAATTTTATGTAAGAGCCTAAAGCACATAACACATTGCATTACATTAGATTTATGTGCCAGATGCTTTTATCAGCGAAGTAGCTACGAGAGGCGCATGCCAAGGGTCATTGGAAAATTATACACAATACAGGTCAGATAAGGTATCATTCACATAAAGCACCAGTTTATTCATGGACATGAACTTTAAGTCTTAAACTAGACCATAAGCATGAGCCAAGCCAACTAGAACTAAAGAATGATTACATTTAACAAAATAATCACCATGTAACAACTTATAACTGGAAAATTACAACACAGATGCCAAAATACCATTGCAACAAGAGGTACAAGATAATGATAGAATTGATTGTGAGGTTTTTAAGAGTATTGGAAAGCAGGGAAGGCACCAATAGGATGGAAACGCAATAGTTGGCCGACTACAGCTGAGGATGTGGGGATCTTTTCCCCGCATTTCCCTATGAGGCAAAAAAGCAGTTATCTTTGCATTAGCATCTCCGCATGTACATGTATTCTTTGCCTCAGCCAATGTAAATCATCATATGGTAACCAGAACTGCGCATGATAGAATGTAAATTCAACCACAAAATAGCAATGGCTAAACATGTACATATCCTGCTTAAATCAACTACAGTGTACAAGGAACTTTCATTTTGTGTCGATTTTGGTGGCCCCCATGGACAAAAATGGTAGTATTTTTAGGAATTAAGACTCCATTTCCCATGAGCAGCACTGCCTTGCGTAGTAAAGATTTTGATCTGACAGCGCATACATTTGCTGTGAAAGTGAGTGAAAGAAAGGTGCAACCTACTTTGAATGCTGTTTTTTTTTAAATAGCTGTTTGCAGGATGCATAGCGATGAGGTAATGTATCCATTTGCGGCTATGCACCATTACCAACTGTGGTATGACTTGGGTGAAACAAAGTAAACTTTGTCTTAGTTCTGTTCATACACATAGGTTGCACATGTAAGCCTACAACTAACAGATTCACTTTCTCGGTAATAGAAATTTTGTTGAGAAAGTCAAAGTCCCTGTACTGTTATGTTCTCATAATAATAAGCCAACAGCAAACTATAGCTCAGTTGGTTGGCATTGCAGAATTGATGTTACCTGGGATTTCACCCTGATTACGGTGAGTGCGTTACTCTCTGACTGAAATTCTCTCATTTAGAATGACAGAATCCGTTACTGAGGCATTGCTGCATTTCAGCTGTCAAATGCACTGAATTCATTCTACTTTTGCTTTGATAGGAAGGTGTTACAAACTAGGAGTCATTGTTTGCTAGCTTTTTACTGAGTTTTCAGAATTAAATCATGTAATCAGTGACTCAAATTTGCAAAACTCAAAATAAACTCAAATAAAAATGTTTGTTCAGACACTGATATGAAAGTTCTACCAAGCAGCTAGGTTTTTGGCTGGATATTGACTAATGATGTAACGTCGTAGTTTATTTAGAGTTATGATCACAGAGACAATAACCCAAATCTAATTTTCATTAAGATACAACATCACATTCAGTGGATACCCACTCCTGACCTGTTTCTTTTTGAGCTTGCATTAGACTCTGCATGTTTTACTTTGCAAAAATAAAAATGCAGTATGTGACCAATGTGACCACAGCGATCAAGTCTAACCTAGCCAAGCTAGTGTTTCTTACATTTACATTTCCCAGCCTTGCATTGCTTACGTTGCCTGAAGTCAGTCTTGGCAATCAAAACTTTCTACGCCAAGCGGAAGGACAAAGTTTGGTCATAAATATGTTCACTCACTGCAGCCTCTCATATTTATATATGATTCTGTCAGTTGCCTGGTGCATGTAGGTCTTTGTGCTCATAATCCCAGAAACCTCTGCAATGCCTGCTTTGCTCAATTTATTATCAGACGTTATAGAGAGGAGATAAACCACTTAAAGCGTTTTGAATTGGTAAGTTTGTAACGCCAGATATCGCAGTTGTATGACACATATCTAGCCCCTTCCCCCTCAAAAGCCAATCGTCTGGTTTGTACGGCTGAATGTAGCCTATCAGGTTGTTGCACGGATGCAAGCAGATTCATTGCTGTTTCACCTTCCATGGTTGATGGTATTTTGTTCAAGTGCTGTGGTCGGATGAGCCCATTGAGTGTATATCATTCACTTCAGTGGGTGGACTTGACGGTGACACATCATAGCATTTTGTAATGGAAGTTGGTTTTGTGAAACCTAGCACATGTGTAATAGAAGCATAACCTATGGGGAAAAAGACATTTTCTACCTTATTTTTGGGCAAAAACACCAAATGTTTGAGGTGTTTTTATCAGATTTGAATAGTGATTCTGTAAACACAGTTTTTATTTTGAGTAACCATTGAAAGTTATGGTTCTGTCCCCATTCATTTAGATAGGAGCCATGTCTCGTTAGTCTGAAATAACTGCTCAGGGGTGTTGCCAACATGGCCACTGACTGACAAGACTTGCCTATAAAGATTTTGGTACTACTCACTGCAAAACTTTGCTGGAAAAATGTCATCATTTGCTCTTCTGGTCTGTGAGCTGTAAATCATTTTGAATAATCTGACCCAGGCACCTGGCATTACGAATAACTGAGATACTAATATTAATGCACTAATATAAAGACAGCAAGTCTTCTCACTGATGGTCTTATTTGCTTATATGGTTCATTTAGAGGCATTAATCTTAAACTGAGACTGTTTCATGAACAGTTTAGAACTCCTTTTAGCTGCTTTAATAGGAAATTGGCAAAGCCGGCACCATCAAATCAAAATTGAAATTACTTCAACAATAAATGTTCTTCCCTGTTCTTTCTTGACTTTCTCTAGATAGCTGTGTTTTGAATTGACAAAAAGGAAAAAAAAACCTTGCTTAAGAAATTATGACTGGTTTTGCACATTGCATTGCAAATAAGTAAATAAATAAATGAATAAATAAATGATCCCTCAGCTGCCAGTCTGCCCCAGACCTAGTGATTGGTCAGGAATACCTCAAACTGTCCATGGGCTAATGCCTTTGGTGACTAAGTGTCAGGGTACAGTCTCTCTGGTGTATTCAGTTCCGGTACTGTCGTCTGCCCATGGAGAAGACCTCAAGACCTCAGAAATAACCAATTAAAAACTCAATTTATAGTTAGTAGGAGGCTTACTGGTTGGCGAAGCCAATCAGCTGTGCAGGAAAGTTTTAACATGGAGCAGAATATGAAGACAACAAGGCTGGCTGTATGTTTTAAACAATCAATGAAATACTTAACGCAACATAAAGAACCCAACGTCACTGTGCAATTGAATAAAGTTTCTTCAGCTATACGGTAAAAGCAAATGTGTCATTTACAGGCTTACTACAAGAAAAAGTGGCAAAATATGCAAAGTGAGGTGAAGCACAAAATTCAGGGAAAGATTAAAAAAAGAAACCTAAAAATTTGTTTCTTAAAAAGTGATTTCTTCGGTCACAGGGAATTCAGAATGAATTCTCCATGTAGTGCTGATGTAGTCTCGGTCTTCCTCATCATTTCCAGACAATGCACAGCAAGAAACTACCCTCAAAAATGCTGCATTTCACAGAGTTCTCAATTCATGAGCGGTCTGTTCATTTTACAAAAATGTTTTTTCAGAAAAAACTTAAAGTCAGAGGCATTATCTCCACTGAGTAAAACACCTATTATGCACATGTATTTACAATAGTTTCTCCATGTCATCTTCACGATTTCAATCGATTGCAACAATTGAGTCAAATGATTTCTATGTATGCTTTCACTTTCACCTGAGCTTGACTGAGCTGTTTTTATCAGAGCCAGGAAAACAGCAACCAAATGATGCGGACCCCACTATTGCGTTCTGCAAGCTGCTGATTGGCTGATGTGGGATTTTTAAAAAATAAAATTAAAAAGTCTCAAACTGCTGCATCTCTTCACCATTTTTAGACTTTCAAATACATTATGTTTTGCGTTGAATTATTTAGGAAACATCATAGAAGAAAAAGCAAATAATGGCATCAGATCTGCCTATCTGGTGTTCACGAGGGTGTTTACATTCATATCCATGGACGCTGGTGCAAAATCTGGTCTTAAAGCTCATTCCGTGGTATCTTGCGCTGTGGAGAGGCAAAAAGTCAGGCATTTGTCAGTGAAAGCTGGAATCATGAAAACAGGGTGGATAATGAAAAAAACTAAGAGGGCAAATTGCTTCAAACACAGCCTTTAGTGACAGGGTAACTGTACAGGAGGCTACTATGACATGTCTTTCCTGTTTATCTGGTGACAGTCTTGCTGTAGATGCAGTTTTTGGAGAAACAAAAGTTTCAGAGTCAGTGTTTAACAATGCTGATAGTTCTGGTTCTGTTTCCTCGAATTGCCCCTCAGTGTGATTCTGCATAGAGTCGAGGTGCCCTCAATAACTTCTTCCTCTTTATACAGACCTCTTCCTTTTTAAATATCATGGCTGTCCTTGGTTGTCAGTGAGTGGGAAAATGTGAGAAACAGTGTGCCAATCTGCCTTCATTTGCATCAGACCTCTTTTGCTCTTACAGAAAAAGGCTGTGGAGACATGACAGTTTCCAATGGCAGACAGATGAGCACATTGGCTATGGACAGTATGATGTTTTCGTAGTTTGGGGAATTTTTATGGACTTCTGACTTTCCTGTTCTCTGTTTCTTAGTTCAGCTAAGGTGGCTACATCATGTCTTAATGCTTTGAGCCTGTCGACTGACCATCATTTCTGTTTTTTTTTTTTTGGCATTCTAATAATTCTGTATAGTTTTTTCTGTAACAATTAAAAAAAGTAATTCTACGTAAATTCTCCATCGCTTTCAATCACCATGTGACGCGTCAGCGTTAGGATGTTTAATTAAGAATATTCTAATTGTAATAACTCGTGTGATTGGACACCATAAAGAATATGCTTTTTGTTTCCATTGATGGATATTGTTACTATATTTTAGAAAATAAGTGCCTTAGCGTCAAAAGAAAGTGCAAAGCCCTACAGTTGCTGTGGTGTTTACTCCCATCAAACAGCTGCTGTCTGTGCTGTAATCCGGTCAGTCAGTGGCCTGTGGATATGGACCTGAACAAATTGGGCCGTGAAACTACTGTATTTTACATCCATACTGACAACATCTGTCTGCTTTGACAGAAAGGGCTTATGTTTTGTTTTGGATGTTTCTCATATCCTAATGCTGTACATTATCAATATATTTTCATGGGGCCTTGAGGATAATTTGAAAACTTATATGAAAAGTCTGCGAATTCATAAAATTCCAGTGTCCCTTTTCACTATTACCCTCACTGCCATGAAGGTTTTGCAGACCCTAAATGGAGCCATGTTAACCCACTAAATTCTGAATAACAAACAAGGTCCTGACAGTTTAATTTGTGTCTGAAAATGCCTGCATTTCCTGTTAGATGGGCATGCTGCCTTATAACAGATTAACTTGCCAGCATGGCCACATGCTTTCTGTCCTGAGGCTTGGCTTAATGCCATAGTGTGCATCGCAGGTCTGTCCAGATGTTTAAATAGTTAACAGGGGTTCCGGCTCCTGTGCCTCATATAATTGGTACCGATGGGAGCGGCGGATGAGATGAGTACTTTAATGATGGGTTTTCCTGCTTATGTGGCCAGGGCAGTGGCCCAGAGTTTATAGGCCTCTGCGGTTCTCCCTCGGAACCCTCTGGAAAGCATTTGCATTTGTCAGGTAGTTTGCCGCTAAAAAAACCCTTCTGGTCATTATTTGTCAGAGGAATTAACCGACCACCTTTTTTTTAGCAGAGCGCTATTGCGAAGGCCGACCAGATTTATGCTAATATGACTGTGCTGGTAGAAGGTTTGAGGACAGACTGCTGAGTCCAGCAGGAAGCGCTTGAACTGAGGCAACTCGGCGGCCATTTTAGATGAACCGTCAAAAGAGATGAAACAACATTTTGTCTGAGGTGACCTTGGGCTTAACACATTTTAGGCACAAAAAACCACTACCTTTATATCTAAGGTTTGAAACAATTGTAACACAGTCTTTATAACTCGTAGGTGGGAGTATGTTTTATGCTCTCTTGTTGTAGCTGGTTGTACTTGCAGAACTATTTTAATGAATAGAGTTGGTCTTCATCATTGTACATTGCTGTGCTAACTAATGAGACTGTAAGCATTGCAGGTGCATATTTCAATAATGTAGTACAACACAGCAGAACAAGCAGAAGAAAAATAATTATTTTCTATTTTTGTATTGGCTTGATGTAAGTGCATGTGCATGTTCTATGTACTGTACATATACAGTGCATTTATTATTAATTTAGTGTAAGTAATGTACATTTGTTTTTGCTAATCCACAACTCCCCACATCCTCACCATTCTGCTCTGTGCATCCCACATGTCTATCTGAGACAGTGCATGCCAAAAGAAGATTTGCTACACATCTGTAATGCTATCCCAGATATTGTCAATCCAGGGATTAAGGTTATTAGAACTATAAGCTACTCTGCGATTATCCTCCCGGATCAGTATGAGCGCAAGATGTAAAAGAATGGAGAGGGCTTCGGCACATCTGCTCCCACAATCCCCTTTGTCTGGCAGCTCACAGATAAGCCGCATCTTCAGAGAACCCCAGACCTCAGCTGGGATGGAGGGAGTATTGTATGCACGGTCTCCATTGGTTATGATTGTGAAGAGCCATCGTGAGAAATTATATTTGCATTCAGAGTGGCGGCAATGTGTTTGAATTGACACGGAAACTTAATGCCACATAGTAACATGGACATGTGTATTTAGAGTGCAGACGGGCTTGCAGAGGCTCACTTTGATATGGGTTTGCACACGCGTGTTCTGTATTCATGTGAATGTTCACATATATGCTCCAGTGCATGTACAGAGATACGCTCATATGGACATGTATGGATTGTTATTGCAGGTCTTCGACTAAGTCTATGGACATATTTTTAGATCTTGTTCCACCATGAGGACTAACATTCCAGCTGATGTAAACATCAGTTGAATTATCTACAGTATTGCAGGAGCACTTTGACATTATAAATCTGCAAACACACACGTGTGCACACACAAACACACACACACACACACGCATGCACACACACACACACACACACACACACACACATATGCACGCTTACAGACACACAGATACATACACGCATGCAATTACACCCATACATATGCACACACATTAGAGGTTTTCATCTTGCCACAAACAAGGTCCAGGCCGTACTGGGCCCTGAATTTCCAAGACAGAACCAGACTATCAGAGCACTATCATTGGAATAACAATCCAACTACACCATATATAGTATAATAAAAAACTAGAAAGAGCCCAGAGAGCAAAAGCCTCTGCCAATGCATTCGAAACTTTACTACCATCTGTTGAATTTTGAGATGTATGGCATTTATTACAATCTTGCAATCCCATAATGGTGAAGAATCCTTCAAAAAATTCCTGGATCCGGGTGGTAATCTGACTCAGTCCCAAAATTGAATGTACAATGTACACTTTTATTGAATATCATTGAAATGGATTTGGAAATTTGAGAGATATTGTCTGGACAAACAAACAAACAAACAGACAGACCTGAGTGAATACATAACTTCCGCCTAACTTCACTGGTTGGGGGAGGTACTAATACAGCAGGAAAGGTGCTCGTGAGAAGCTTGTGTTCATGCAGGAGAGAGGGGTGTGGACAACACCTCTCATAGCTACTAACTACAATTGACAGCAGTAGGACCAAGCAATCCTTCAAGCTTGTGGCACACTTTATTCTCAAATGTCAAGTTATCACAGGTAGATCACACTATCTCAAAACATGTGCTTCCTGTTCTGTTTTTATCATTTGCACCTCTGTGATAAATGGCACAGAAAAGTCATCCTCTCTCTTTTGGTATGTTTAATTACATTTGTATTTCTGTCAAACAGGGCAATACGCTACATTTCAGCGCTTGCAATAATTAGTACAGGCCAGCGAATTGGTCGTAGTGCTATTATCTTCATGTTTCTCGCCATTTCTATAGATGAGCTCTGGCTTTATACTTGATACTTCTAGAACTGGAAGTTTTGCGCCATTATTGTCACTCGCTGTTGATGGATGGATGAAGTGTTGCTATGTATTGTTTTTAAATTTCTTCAGTGGCACCAGGTGTATATCTTGCACACACACACAATCACGCACACTCACACACATGCGCACACATGAACTGCACACACAGTTGTGCTCACACATGACAGCAAACCTGTATTGCCTGGCTCCACGCAGTGCTTTGTGGAAGCGGATGGTCACGCCGAGATCAAACGGTGCGATTCGCTGGTGTAATTCACCTTCCACTGGGCCTAGCTCACATTGGTAAAAACGACAGAAACTGTCATTCCTGAAATTTTCAGCCCGGCTTTTGCAAAAGCATTGATTTTATGACTCAGCTGCAATCTCCAAAGAGGCATTACGCTGTGATCACTGTGGTTGTCGAGTCTCCAGCAAGATGTGAACACAGCAGGGCAGCAGTCAAGACGGGCAGTATCAGTCAAGTTGAGGATTTAAGTCCACTCGGGAATAGTGCTACAGTAGAGAACAGTGTGTCTGTCAGGGCATTGGACAGGGAAAGCAGCACAGCCACCAGAGAAGAGCAGAAACCCAATGGACACCTTGGTGCTATCGACTTTCCTCTCCACAGCCTGACACATAGCCTCCTCTCCTGTTCACGTACTGACCGTTTTTGGGAGATAATGAAGGGGGCAACAGACTCGTCTCGAGTGGAGACGCTCTGCCGGTCTCTCCGATCTCCGTCGCATTAGCGGTGGATTGCTCCTCTGAAAGATAGGCCGGGCATTTACACTCATTACTCTCGATTTGGCTTGAATTGTAATTTAACAACAAATTGATCTGTCCTGTGTATTGTTGCATTGACCTTTGCCGCTTAGTCCGGCATGCATTTATCTCCCTGTTCTTTTATCTTTCTCTCTGTTCTTTTCTTGGCACCGGTTCTCCGTTACAGAATCCATTTCAGGGTGCAGGGCAAGTGTGTGACAGCTGAGGAGTATGCATATTCTTGTGTGTTAATCCCCAATGCTGTACAAGACAAGAGAACAGGATTGCCTTTTGTAATTGGCTAAGCTCTGTTTAACACATAAGGTGTCAAACAGAAAGACAGCGAAGACAACAGTAACGTGAGCGCAACAACAAATTCAGTGGTGTATCAGCACATATATTTATGCCTTCCAATTTGATACAAAGTGGGGCAAAATACATGTAACTGTTCTACGCATATAGAGTCAGACATGTGAGTGCTTGTGAATCAGAGTTGCTTCAGAGATCAGTATGAACATGTAAATGTGATGGTAATATGAAGTAATTTATTGGATTACAATGAAAGTGCTTGCAGCTATGAACTGCATCTTTACATTTGGTGACCATACACTATTAAGGATTTTTTTTTACCTTTCAAATACAGGCATTGCTTTTATGCATAGTGTGATGTTATTTATATCAAATATTGTTATATAAATTGTCACTATTACCCATAACTTTATACATACTGTTGAGGACTCCTCTGCTCAGTCTAATTTAGGTATTACTTCAGTTGTTTTCAATGAAAAGTATGACTCATTCATTCAGTCTTTGGATTTTTACTTCATTTTGTAAAGTCTTTGTAACAGTATTTTATAAAGCCTAAAACCATCTAATGGGTGGAACTAATTTTGGAGCTTAGCACCTTTCAAAAAATGATTCACAACCCTTTTTTAATCCACCTAAAGGAAACTCCTTATATGTCTGGAAATTTTCTCACAGGAGAACAGTTAGAAATGTAATCTTTTTTCCCTCGCATTAAATATGATGTAATAAATGAAATCTGGGCCTGAGGTACCTGCAGTCCAGATTCACATAGATGTGCAGCCGTGGTGGGTGGACAACAAAGGTGAAATATCTGGATTCAGAAACTATTTTGCTCCAACCACCAGGATTTGCTAATAGTGCAGTTATTCCGCCACAAGATAGAATAATTTGTTGACATCAGCTGGCTGGTTTAACAGGTAGAACAAACACATGGCAGGTCTTTCGTCTGGTGGACTGTAAACCACTGGTGGACTGTGGATGGAGTGATCGAATCATGGTTTAGGCCGTGGGCAGGATCTGACATAGGCTGGAGAAAATTTGTTCTTGGCCATGTTGGTCATGATTTGTTTTTTTCAATGTAGAAGGGCTGCACGGTACTTTTCAGTGCTACCACTTGGTGACATGCCCCCAATCTATTCTGTCCTTTCTGTACAATTGCACAAACTACAGATGAGATATTTTAACTGTGGACAGATCAATATAGTGCACACTGTACAGTTACAATTTTTTGGCAATACACAGAGCCTCCATATTTACTCTGGACAAACCCTGCAACAGAACCAGGACCATCATGTGGGTCCACCATATCGAGGCTGCTGAATCAACAATGAATCTGGCTTAACATTCAAGTGGTTACGTTACTGAAGACTCAGTCAGTGAGTCAGTGGATGAATCGAGTCGAGGTGTTATGATGCGACCACCTGAAAACCTTGTTGAAGTACAGCACCAGCTCAACTGCTGATTTCTTTTTAGTTGAGGTATTTTTAAGTCTTGCGTTTTTGACATTTTGTTAGTTACTTTCTGGTGAAATTTTATTGCACTGGATGCCTGTACTGATAGTTGGATCTAATATTCGTTGCTATAAATAAGGAAGGGAACCCTTTTTTAATTTAAAATTTGCTTTTCTGCTGAGAAATGTTTGTGATAACTCAGTTTCTCATTTCTGTCTTGCCAAAAAAAAAAAAAAATACAATAGATAAAACTGAAATGAAAACCTTTCCACAAAGCATAAAGTTGCTCTTTTGAAAATGCAGCTTGAGATGAGAGACGATCAGTTTCTTAATTATAGCGATTGCTGCATTACACACACAATTAAGCAGTGTCACTTTGGAGCACGTGTCAGAATGATTTACAAATGATACCAATCCAATGTCTCCTCACTGCCTCAGACAGGAAGTGCTGTCCAGAGCCGTCACAGTTTCCACATCAGATGTGCACATTCAAATGGTGGCCAGTGGTCAGTGACAATAATCTTAACTGGAAGCGAGAATAACCACGGGGAGGCATATATATATATATATATATATATATATATATATATATATATATATATGATTTAGAGGATGCAACTGCCTGATATGTGGCTCCCACCAATTTCCAGGGTGTACAAGTTCTTTTGTGAACTAAAAATATGGCTTAGACTCAGACTGTGCAGTTGACTGCACATCATATTAATTATGGAAATTATCAGACATGCTTCAGTGAATAAGGAAATGGCAACTATTTATGAAATGGGAGAGATATTCTCTGAGTATGAGATACTGTACTTGATGAAAGTTGTTACAGATAGAGCGCATTCACATTAACCATGTTGATGCTTAATATTCTTCGTCATTTCATATTTTGAGAGTACATGTTCTTCATTTATTGAAACAATCAAACTTTTTATTTCAGAATATCTTGATTAGACATGGGCTCAGGTACCTCAAATTATTATACATAATATTATACAAATTCACTTTTTTTCATTTTTATTTCCCAAATTTATTAGGACTGCTGCAGATGTCAATACCTTTTGAAGACTGGTTATTCCTTTGCTGTATAACCACTTATGAAGTAGGCCCAATTATTTTTTTCCAAATAAGTCACAAAAAAGATATAATTTCATGCTTCTTCGCGCCATTATTTCCCGATTAAAACTTCGTCATTCATTTTGTTGGCTGACCTAAAACCGAAGTGATCATTATCTGGTGGATCATGCCTCTGCCCGCTTTATATAATCCTCTGTTGCCAACCTCCGTGGTTCGCTTCCCTCCCCTCACACACCAACATCTGCGCGCTCGAGTGGGGTTTTGTGTTCAACTAATCAGAGAGAAGCTCTGAAATATCGAAGCTATAGGCACACACTGTTGTGGGAGGAAAGTGATACACGTAAGATGTCTGTAAAAGAGGCTAACCAACACTAACATGTCAAATGTTTAAAGGTGGAATTTCTCCAGGTTTCTTCGGTGTTGAAGTTATCCCGAACACAAGTTCTCAAGCTACAGAGCAGCACACTTCGGTCGGTGCTTCGAAAGTTAGAGGTTTGGCACGGGGCCAGTCGTTATCATGGTAAAGTGGCTTGATTTCCTCTATGTTAACATCCAGTCGGCTATTTACTCTTAAGAACTTTTCGACCAGGGTCGTAGACAGCTCGACGCCAGGACGCGCGCGTGTACACATTCTTTTCTGAGGGAAAAACCTAAGAAAATGATAAATGTCCTAAAGCGTGAAATAAACAGCCCGTGGCGGTACATTCTTGCCGACTCCTTGGCGGTACGTGCACATTTTACTGTTGATCAGAATAGGCTTATTTCACATTTCAGGGTTGAGCAACCGGAATGAGGGAAGAGTTCTATCCGGTAACTTAATTTTCCGTGAATCATCAGTGACGGAGTGTGAGTATGAAACTGCTTTCACATCGGACGCGAATCGAATTTTTCGCACGACAGATTACATTCAAAGTCAAGGCAAAGACGCGAATACACGTTTTTGCATTGACTTCGAAAGTAATCTGTCATGCGAAAAATTCGTTTCCCCTCCAGTGTGAAAGCGGCTTTAGCCATTTAATACAATATGAGGATATCAACAATTAACATTTCAGCTTGAACGTAAGAATACTAGCATGATAACTACCTATTTGTTGGTCATGCTGTGATCCGTGGGTTGCCAGCTAGTCTCTGCTGTTTTCGCTCGAACAAGGATCAATCAAGAATTTCTTGTGGGGGAGACTGGGGTCCGATGAGCCATGGGGACCGATGAGCCATATCACTATTTTGTGATCAATCGATGACAGAGCTGCTTAAAAAAGGCGAAATATTCGACCGTTGACTGATGAGTCATGGGGATAAATGAGCCATATCACTATTTTGCCTATTTTAAAAATCTTTGGCATTGATTGATCGCAAAATAGTGAAATGGCTCATTGGTCCCCATGGCTCATCGGACCCCAGTATCCCCTACAGTTAATCTAGCGAATTTACTTTTTTATTTATTTGGTTTCTTGACATCACGTAACTGAAGCTGATAATTAATGGTTTAGTAAACGTCACCAAGTTGTGGTTGAGGACGTCCAGTGAATAATGCATTTGTATAGGGTAATAAGCTGCGTGGACTACAACTAACAGTAAGGTTAGTCACCCTTTAATTGCTGCATGGTATAAGTAAAATGGTATTTTATTAACTTATTGCTTAGACTGACATGGGTGGGACCATTTATCGGTATTGTACATAGCTAATTGCTTTTTCTGCAAAAAATTGATAGTATAAGTAGGAAAGAATTCTGTATCCAACCTCCACTTTTTTGGCTTTTTATTCGCAAGAACGATTTTAAGAGGGGGCACCAAATATATTTGTGAGAAGAGGGTTTAGAAATTTATGTTAGTATTTAATATCTCGAATGCATATGCTGCGCATGCCCTAGCAACCTGGTGTATCATCAGTGACGTGGCTGCACCGCCGTTATATGCTATTACCACTTACAGCAGCACTGGAAATTAAACTCTAAATTCTCTTGGCTGAATGCTGGATGTTTTTACACACCCGAATGCTTCTCTGGGTACCCAAACGTCAAGGTAAGCCGAAAAAGCACAGATTTCATTCGATATTGGTGGAGGCTGAATAGGAAATTCTTTCCTTTGATCATTTTGCATGATCAAGTTTTCTAATGTAAAATTAAGTGTTTCAGCACGGTGGAACTGGCATGCAGAGAACATGCAGCATAGAGATTAAAGCTATTGGGATTTCAAGTCGCCTGTTTGGCAAAATAAAGGAAAGTCTAGTAAATTCCAGCAATGCTCTGAGAACCCTTTTAACAGGAATTCAAGCTGCGTAAAGACAAATGCCATTTTGACCTCCCCACCATGCCCACAAAGGCCTGATATTCTGCCAAGCCTCTGCCAATGGAACCTGACAGGGTTCAGGAAGGGCTAAAGAGACCTTAGTGTCCCTATAGCTCTGCTTGAAAAGGACACTGGACTGTGGTGCTGGTCTGGACAACTCCTCAATGTAGGCTGTCATTTCTGTGATAATCACCATTCACTTTCTGCTGCAGTCCTTGCTTCAGTTTACAGTCTTTCAAGGAGAAATGTCCCTTCGAAACTCAGCTCCCCAGCCGGCAGAGAGACAACATTTGACAACTCAGTGTGGGAAGGCGCTTGAGAAGGGTTTCGGCCCTATAACAAGTCATAAAATCATCCTTTTTCCAATCAGCTAGAAAGTATTGGGCCGTTTTCACAGACACCAATCAGGCTTGCCAGTGGACTAAATTGAATTTTGTGTGAAACGTCGCCATTAAAAATGGATTTTTCTCTCTACGACTCTGCTTTATCCACGTCTGTGATACAGGCCTGTTATCTTTTTTATGTTTAAGTTTTGGCTTGGAAGGGAAAATTATGTTACCCTGTTGGCTAATCCTGAAATCCTGAGCACAACTGTCTCACTTCATTGAAAATATAGAGCCTTTTTGTCTTTAGCAGAAAAGTGGTTGAGCTAAAAACGGAAGCCAACAAAAATGTTTGGCTTTGTTTTGCAATTTTTCCATGAATTGTGTTTGTGTTGGCGTGCATGCATGTGTGAGTGTGTCTGTGCGCTCGAATGTTTCAAATGCATACATCCATGTATATTTTTAATTGTGTCCCCTTTTATACAACTTCTCATGAAACTTTTATTGAAGAGCTGGAGTCTTTCTGCTGTAAATACCTGTGATCCAGCATCTTATAATAGACTGCAGATTAAAATTGATTATCTTGTTTGTGGCTGGTGGACCTCTAAAATGGCACTGAGCAGCCAAGGCTGTGCTCAATATATTGGCCAGTGCTATTCACCCATTTTATGTTCAGTGTTGAGGCTGCCTGCCTGCCTATAGCACTCAGAATATCTCATAATCTTGACTTTGTAACTATGTGACATTATTACGATGTCGCTCCCCTTATGCTAATCGTTTTGTATTGTCCTTCTTTTGCATTAGCTCCCTTTATGATGAAGGCCATGCTGCATCGCATATTTTGAAAAGTCTTCACGCCTAAGTGGAATGCGTCTTTTCGTACACACATGCAATACTCTGAGTGGTTAGGTCATTTTGCAGTGCTGCTGTTGGGGGTTGTAGTTCTGGTGGATGGGTGCAGTATTGCACATGTGCTCATTGTAGTGAAGAAGGCAATTTGTTTCCCGGCTTTTTTTTGTTTCGCCTTGGTGGCTGTGACTCACAGGCTTACTGATGTGATGGACTGAAAGAAATGTGCCAATATCTATGCCTTGTCCTCATGTCCATTCTTCTATGACCAAAGATTGGTGAAATCAGCATTCTGAACCTGCTTATCCTCCACACACAGGGGCATATTTTTAGGTTCAAATGGACACAGGTGTTGTGAGCGTCGGTGAGGGGGGGGGCTTTATACCATGTTTTTGGTGCAGTTGTCTGTAAAAGTACATGGTACGAGTCACCCCTATACATTTTAAATTCTTTGGGGTGCCTTTGCCTAGAGGGCTGTATTGCAACCTCAGGTGGACTCTTAAACCCTATTCTGATAGGATTAGTAGAACCTCAGGACCTCCAGTGGTTACATTTTTACTTATTATGTGGGATAATTCCAGTGGAGACTGGTGGCAGGATAAGAAATTGCGCCCAAATTACAATCAGTACCCTGGAAGTAAACAGAAAGGTCAGAAAAATAGGTAATGGAAGCAAACAGTCACAAGCTAAAGTGACTTGGTAATGCTGTATTTAACATTGCATTAATTAATGTACGATGAGGGGTAGTTCAATTATTATTGCTTTTACTATACATTTAATGACTTACATGTACCACTGTTGGCTACAGATGATAAAATTTGGCTCTTAGTCTATGTGTCATTTAAGGGTATATTCTGCTATGCAGAGATCCAGTCATCTTGTCTTGATAAATTAGGGTATGTAGGATAAGGAACTGTGGGTGATGTAGTCCTGTACTCCTGAATGGGCAGTGGAGGGACTTGTTGCTGGGTCTGTTTACTTGGAATATGTGACAAATCTTTAAGAGGGGAGAGGATATAGTTGGTGGGAAGATATCATGGCGTACTGAAGCTAACTATGGTTAGCTAACAAATAGCAAACATAATCATTGAATCTAATGCAGCAACAGGCACAATCCACCGGAGTATTTTGTGAGATTTCGCTCTCCTGAGCATTTTGAGCTGACCACTCTGTTTTGGGGGTCCAAAATGATCTTTGTGTGGTGGTCAATGAGGGGGAGGTTAGACACCTCAGAAGTGTCCACCACAGCCTCCATTCTCGCTGCAATGCAGAAGAATGTGCACACAAACAAAATTAACTGCTTCAATTCCTGAGATGTCGGTCCACAAGGGATTCAATTATTACCAGAGGACCTTGAAGCTTCCTGAAAAACTGTTGATATTTCAGTTCAGAATTTTTACCCAGCGCTCTGGTAATAATTGTATCTCCTCTATGAAGATAGTCGGGAGACACTATGGTTTAGTTCCGGGGCCGCCGCCGAGCCCGCAGAGATTTTCTGTTCCAGGCTCTGGAAGCGACACTTATTACAGGATTTTTTTCTAATTTTGCACAGGCAAAGATATTCAACAACAACAATGCTCAATACTGATTTTCGGCAATTTTGGACGTCCAATATGGCTGCCGGCGGCCATTTTGTCCGAAATTTGGGGACCGGTGAGATACACGACTTGGGCTCTGTGGCGACCAAGTTATCTAGTTACAAAAATGGCCAATTTTTACTGGGTGAAAATCACCGGAGTAAAAGATCTGGCTAAACAAAATATTTACAAAATATTGATATCTTGATGTAACATTAGATATCGTCTTGGATTTTTGATATTATGATAAGACATTTTCTGGTTTGAATGTAAAAAGATGCAGTTTCCTGCATTTAGACTGTTCTAGCTGTACCTGCTATATCATCATATCCGCATTACCAATGACTGTTTATCAAAAGTGACTTTCGTGAAACTATTTTATGAAAACACCAATTGCTATCCCCACAATGTCGCCTCAATGTTGATATTGAGGTATTGAGTCAAAATTATTTTGATATTTTTGAATACATAACTTTTATGATTGGTAATAATTGCAGTTACGGGTGGTCCTGAGGTTATACACATCCCATCAGATTAGGGGAGTTTTTGAATTTAGATATTGGTTGGCTGTTATTTTTATTTTATTTATTTTTTTGTCGTCGCTCTTTACATGGATAAGTGAAGATCCTCATGTCTCCCCAGGGATTAATTTCCGTAGGATGTGCCTTTTGGTTTAACCACATGACATGTAGACTGCATGATCCTCTTCTGTCCAAGCATCACTGAGAGTTATTTGCGAGCTGCTGTCCATGGGGTAGTTGTCTTATGGTTCATATTTTCCTGAGGCCATTTTCAGAACAATGCAGGCTGCCTTGCTGGTCATGGCTGACATAATTTCAAGAAGGAAAATTCAACAAGGGCCATTCTTTTATTTGCGGGGAAATCTAGTTGACTTTATACCAGAGATTTGGATCATTGTCAGGGATAATTTAGGACTCGTTTAGTGGAGAAAATAAATATATTGTTTTACATTTGGAATAGCTATTACTGAGATAATTTTTCAAAATGTCTGAAAAAGCCAGAAATGGCTCAAAATTGGTCTGAAGAAACAGAATTGTTTTCATTTGGAAAGACTGGAGTTTGTACTTTTACATTTTTCTAGGGAGTCATCCTCAAAGCTAAATTCATGATATGAAAAAATCTTTGGTGCTAGGTCAATAAAAACATAACTTATGTCCAGCTTTGATTTGTATCCAGTTTGTGTGTGACCTTCTTTGCAACTGATTTGTTTGAAGATGTATTTCTTGAGTAGTTTTCACTGTTTAAAAACCTCCTATCATTCGAAACTGAATGCTTGGACTAGGAACATTATAGTTGCTAGAATTATTCTGATTTGATGGCTTTTTAGTACAAATTTCTTACTCGTGAAAAAAAAAAATGCACATTTGAAGTTGACTGTGGCCATTCACTACTTATTAATTTTACGCTCAAGTAATGCAAACACTACATATAGTGTCAGGATCAGAATACATGCCTATTTTAATGTAAGCAAATTCCTACCAAAATGAAAACCTTGCATAAAAATTAATGGCAAAGAAATGCAACGTGTATTTCGTCTTTTCTTTTTCATATTATTGTTCATAATATGCAAATTTTTTTTTCAGTTGTGCAGTTTAACTATTCTTCCCCCTCATTGACTTTGTACTTACTAAGTCAACATTTCTCTTCCACTTTGACAAAAAGAAATTTAAAATAATAATAATAATAATAATAATAATAATAATAATAATAATAAAGAAATTGTGGGTATAGTCCCTGGCTCAGATTTGTCTAATTGGGTTGTGCATTAGTATGCACTGAATTTATAGATTTCCTGCATGTTTTCAACCCTGCTGTAAAAATAAAATGTTTCAAAAATGACACTGATCGCAATCTGTAATGATAGAAATGTAGTCATTGATTGACATGTTTGCGGAGAAAAAAAATTCAACTGACCGCACATCCTAAACTTCACCTTAGAAACTATAATAACTTTCATTCTTAGTAGTCACTGATAGTAACTTAGTGTGGATTATAGAGTGCTCAGCAAAAAACAAAATGGAGCTTCTTATGTTTGTCTTTGGCTAAGCCATTATCTTTCTGAAGTTGTAGTATTACACTAGGAAATAGGGTTCGGCTTTTACTTTCTTTCTCATGGTCTCTGAAGGCTCAATACACATAATTTATGTCTCCTGCTTTGGGACAGAGTGCTTTCAACATTAAGCTGACCTATGTGCAGTACCTCGCTTCGATGGATCTCTTAGAGTGCAAACATTTTGTGTTGCGACACAGATTAGGTATTACACTGCAAGCACCATGAAAAAGTCAATTTCAATGATTTTTATGCTACATCTAGAATTTATTTTTATTTTTTTGTTAAATTCGATGAAAATCTATACCCTGGTGTGAGTTTGTTTTATTCATTTCAAGATTCACCAATATGCTAAGAGCATTTCTCTTACCAAGTGAACAGTTGCGGAAAACAAGCTCGTATTTTGTATTTGAGGGGAGGACGGATTTTAAGCTTCTTTAATCGACTAGAACATTTTTTGAGATTGACTTTTTTGCTGTATATTTGCTCCTACATTGTATTTTGCTCACATAATGTTGCTATCACAGTTTGGTCATGGTGCATGGTGTCTGACCTGGAGGTCAAGCTGACAGTACTGGTAAGTTCTTGGTCAATACACCCCTGAACTGGGCCAGAAACAAAATCACAGAGGTAGGACTCCTGCATTTTTGGACAAACTGGTTGGCCATTTGGATACCTGTCAATCATGGTGAGAGTGGGTGGAGAGCCTAGGTTGGGGGTGGGACCAGGAGAGGTGTAAAAAGCTGTGCGGTTGCTGGGGAATGAGCAGGAAGGAAAAGTGACTGAGTGTAAAATGTTTACCTGGAAAATTTCAGTGTGAATAATGCAGTCATATACAGTATCATAGCTATTTATCTATTGTTTGAAATTTTATATGGTGATGTATACTGCTAACAGGAAGTCAAAGACTGATATTCTCATCAAAGACTCATTTTCTCATCAACTGCTGTATTGTATCATTAAGGAAATATATTTATAAAAATGGTAAATTTTGTGATTTAAAATACAGTTATTCATCTATATGAGCTTTAAATAAATTTTTACACAGATGTACAATGTATATTGTATATAAAAATCTATGTGCTTACAGTTTAAATACTGTTGAAAAGACATCCAAAACATTGACTCGGAACAACAAAATCAAATTCTAATGCTAAGAATTGTTAAAGTGACATTAAAATAACTGCAAACTGTTGACTTACTGACATTTTTTTCTTTCTTTAAGAAGGTTCGTGTCGCATCATTTCACTCACATCTGTATGCATGTTGTGTATGTCCTCACTGCCCCTGTCCGTTTGACATGGCAGCATGATATTAATTTCACTCTGGCATCAGGGATTGTTGCCAGCCCATTTTAAAACTCAGGCTCACAAGTAATGGAGGCATTATGTACACATCCTGGGACATGCCTTTGACAGTGCCATCAATCTGAGCTCCGCCGCTCAAGTTCGATCTTCTCGATATTGCAGCCGACATTAATTACATGTGAATTGCAGTCTTGTCACAGCAGGAAATCTTGATACTTCCAAATGGCTGCACCCGAGCCTTTTCATAGCTTGCCGATCCATCCCATGGCATTCTTTACTCAAAATCCTCTTTGATGCTTCAAAAAAGATGCTAAAGGTGGTCGTATGGCCCTCTTTTTTGGTGAGAAGGAAAAATACTCAATGGCAAATGAGTCATCTTTAAAAAAATAAAATAAAATAAATAAATAAATGTCAGGTGCCCGCAAGGACTCAGTCCTGCTGCGCTTCTAATTCAAACGGCGCAGGAGTTGATGGTACGGATCTGACATCTCTATATGTCTTTATTTGTCATGCTTCATGGGGTGTTTGTGTAAATGGAGTTTCTGGTGACTGAACACAATCATCCACATCACAATATTCCACTCACTGTCCGCTGTTCTCTCTCCTGCATGGGTTTTCTTACACCTCCTTTATTTGTCTTGTTTGTGTTGTTTTTTTTTTCTATGATATACACAGGGACACTTTACTTATTTGACACCGCTACAATTTTTATGATTAATACATCGGCCCACCCACTTAGACTGTTTCTATGAACCCACTAATCACATTTTAGACCTAAGCAGCGAAATTTGAAATGCTGAGAGAAATGAGTATTAGTATGACGATAAGAAATAAGAGAAGTGAGAAATCCCATGGTTCATTGTAAATCGGTGATAATGAAGTGGAGTTTCTGGTAGAGATTATTAGAGGTGAACATTTCGGAAACTTTCAGTCCTCGCTGCCTCTCCAGCAATGTATTCCTCCCCCCCTGCAGGGGGCAATAAAGGGCACTTGCATGTGATGTTTACTGCCTTGCATGATACTGACATGCAATGGCCTGTACCAGTCTGCATGCGGCTAAATAAATGTCTTCCTTTCTTTCTCCTTGCCCGTCCGTGCTTTCAGAAGACAAGTATGTTCAAGGTGGGTATAACTTTTTTATTAATAAATTTTAAAAACAGCAAAAAACAAATTTATAATTGGCAGGTTTCTTGTAGTGCTGATGCTGCTCTTGTCATGGTAAGTTAAATTTGCATCACATTAATGCCATTTTGGGAATATAGCAGGCTTTTTAGGCCCCCACTACCAGAACTGTTGGTTAGGACTTCTGATTATCGAATGGGGTTTCACTGTTACTATGGTAACAAAGTGTGTAATATGATTCTTTTTTCATTCTCATTTTGAATACTTTGTAAAGCAAATTTTGGAAGGAATTGCATTGACATATTGTTATTGGATTATGGAGGTTGTTTGCCTGGCCATGATGGTCAAAAAAATTTTTTTTAAAATGTTCCGGTTGTCAATGTCTCAACTTTTATACAAATTATACTTTTGGGGCTAAGTAGTATACGGCTAGATGATCATTATTGTTTGCTCAGTTATACAACTTTGCTCAGCAGTGCAATAGCCCAGCTGTCACTCGTGTGGCAGTTTATTGCCTGCATGTGGTTGTTAGCCCTAATAGAACTCTCCCTCTTGTGATGTGTGCAGATTAAAACTTCAAAATCATTGCATATTTCACAATGGTTTTTGATATAATAAGTATGGCTGACACAGCCAACAGTGTCAAAGAGGTCCCGCAGTTTTCAAAATGTGATATTTATTGCAGGTTGTACTCCTGCCAGCTAAAATATATGCAGTATTTTGTATTTCCATTGATTCCATTTATATAACTATTTCATGAGAAATGGCTCTAAGCCTCGTGGAATTAATGGGGGAAAAGATCAAGGATGCTGTTCAAGGAAGTGAGTCATGTTGGCTCTTATTTCCAAAGAAGTGTTTTGGCTGGAAGAACTGTTAAAATACCTTATTTTACATGATTGAAACCAACCATTTGTTTGAAACAGGTGTTTGAGGTCATTGGAATGGCATTTCTGAAACTAACTATGCATTGTGTTCTCAATGGATTGAGAACTGATTCTTCATTTTGAGCGTTGATGAGCGGAAAATGATCAGACCCTGCCCATCTTTACTTTTAACTACCACATAACCAAAAAGGCACATCTATTAACCATACAAATTTAACATTCAGTGTTTAGTTCACTTCCCACCTTTAGTTTGTGAGCCAGGCCATTGAGTGGGTGGGAAGGCTTTGGAGGTGGGGTTGAGGCGGTGGTTGCAGGACTGGGACCTGTGGGTTGACGCCTCAGAGTGATTGAGTCCCTCTATTTCTGAAATGTTTTGCTACTTAAAGTAAGTTGAGGCATTACAACCAATCGGTTGAGAAGATGCTAATTTCCAAGGACCTATCAGATCCTTATCTTCTACCCCTGTCCGTACTGTCCTTCACTCCATCTCCAGTCTTCTGGCCACCAACCTCTCGCCCTTCCTCTTCCTCCACCTCCTTCCTCCTCAATGGCACAGGCATCCCCACCAAAGGGGATGTCTTTACCTGGGTGTGACGGCCTTCCCTTTATCCCTTGTTCTTTTCTGACTGTGCTCTTGTTTCCCTTTTAAGGTCTTGCGCACCTGATGATGGGCGACCAAGGTATGGGTTCTGCTCCTTTTCCTCTCTCTGCCTTCCATCGTCTCCCTCTCCTCTGCCCTCCCTCTCCCCTCCACCCTTCCCCACCTGCTGGAAGTACCTGCTGCTTTATCTTAATCAAGGCTAGCAACTCGCAGGCCTGAGGCTTAAAGATAGGGCTGCTTCAGGGGTTTTGCGTTCTCAGTTGGTTTGGTTTCTGATCACTACCATGACTTCTAATTGATTTTTTTTTGTTTTAAATGATCTTACCACCCATCCTCTAAGAGATAGTTTGCTAATTAGTATTCTTGCGCACCTCCTTCCTAGTTGGTTCGTACCTCAGGCCTGTTATACATAGACTCACTTGTTCACTTTCTACAAGCTGGTCAGAAAGGAGAAGTCTGTCCTTAGTATTGCTTGTGTCTATCTGTGTTTTTTTTTTCTTTACAGTTTTATATATTCAAAAAACCACCTCGAAAAGCCTGACTGTTGTAGAAAGTGGAATTGAAAAATATAACATTTTGGCTGCTATTATGCACCTTAGAAACACACCAGGCTACGTTAGCACTCTACCCCCATCCCCTCTCCTCCAATAGCTGCTAAACACCACAGCTACCGCTACCCCTTTCTCTTATGGGCCTAGCATGTATCCTAGCATGCAGCACTGCAGGAAGTCCTCTCACAAACTTTCATCTTTAAAATCGATCCAGTCACTCCCACGAATCTGCTTTTTCATCCGCTTCCTCCGCATCCTGCCACATGTTCTGTGCTTTTGTCTTTTTTCTTCTCTTCCTGCATTTTACCCCCTGGCCATGACTCTTATGGATGTCTTTTTTTCCCTCTTGTTTATTTTCCTTCTGTCTGGAATACGCTTCTTCATGGAAATCATTTCATCAATTTCATAGGTAAAAGTAAAGGTACTCCACATTTTCTTCCTACCTCAGTATTTACTTGTCACTGTAAGAGCTGCTTATGGGAATGGGCATCTTATCTGTGGCCTTATGCAGTGTGTGTGCGCCTTTGAATACATCAGCCACAGGGCATGCTTGATGGATGTGTGCGTGCGTGTGTTGAGAATGGCTGTGTGCTGGGATTGAGGAGGTAAGTAATGCTTTACTTCGTCATTTCATCGTTTAAAAGCAGATATTTTTTTCCTCCCCTTTTGCTCGATGCATGAAATCATGAATGACACTTGAAACGGGATTGTCTTTTCCAAAGCAGGCACGCACCCCCGCACTGCTTCAGCGACTGGTAAACTGCTACTTTTTTCATCCATGTAATATCAGCAGAGCATCGGGGGGGTAGAGCTGTTTCTCACTTCCATAGTGAGCTTTTCATCCTGTTCTGGCCTGCTCTCTATTGCAATAGGGTTGGGAGGGGGATGGTAAGTGGTCCTCAGAACCTCTTCATTTGACTCTGCTCTCCATCGGCTAATTGTACTGCCTCAGTGGTAAACTGCTTTGGCATTACACAAAGGAACAAGATTTTTGAATAAAAAAAAAGGCTTTGAGGAGTCTCTGGGGCAGAGTCAAATATGCCAATTAAGCACATGTGCAGAACCTGCTTTTTTCTTTTGTCATTTCCTGAATTACCTCCTACCTTTGGGAAACTTGAATTGTCTTCCAGTGATATTGAGACACTGAGGAAACCCTGAGTAGGTTCTGAACACGCAATAAGTGGCCCCGTGTTCTTGAAATGACATCACTTTTTTCAATTTTTAAATACGACAAAGGAAGACCTGGCTGTGAAATTCAAGTATTCCATTTTCATCAGCAATAAATTGCTCCAGTTGTTGTTCTGCAAATTGTGTGAAAGCTGTGAATGACTTATCTCTCTAAATAGACCTGATGTATTCATATTTAATATGGTTTGGTGTCTAAATATGCTTGCGTCTCGTTATCAAGGTAAGGATGTTGCGCTGTTTCGCTCCTTAAAATTTGATACCATTTCCAACCTGGTTATCATTTATTTCCCTCTCAAAATAAACCCATCAATCATTTTTAGGACAGGTAGATTTGCCGCCATGTGAATTTCAGTGCATTTCTCATCAAAATGGATCAGACCACTCCAGGTAAGGGATCAGACATTGAGAAATGGAATGTATTGCATATCCTAATAGCTTTTTCTGATAGCTTTTGTATTTTTTTAATATGCAGCAAAACCTCTTACCTTGTGCCTGCATGTTTGACATGTTTAGATAATGTTATTGTTACATTAACATTAATGTTTTTTCAAAACTGGATCATAGAAAACAATTGTAATGCATGCTGATTTATGTATGAAAATGCATTTCCTAAATCACATGGATGTGGAATGAAGCCCAGATGCCCAGTGCTGGAGGTAAGTGCTCTCTCTTTCTTTGTGACATTGCTGCCTCCTCTGAATGTTCTGTGGTGGGCTGGAAGAGCCCCTTGGTTGTCACTGTGCTTTTGTTCCTGATTATGGATGGAATTGTCAGACCTTTTTGCAACCCGTGCGTTTGGTGCTTCAAGATTTGCTGAAGTGTGCCTGTAGGAATGAATGGGCTATATAGTAAAGGGTTGATGAGTATCACTGGTGGAGCTTGGGAAGTTTGAGGAAGTAAATTCTCATTCCAGGAGCAGAGTATGAGTATGCTGAACTGAGTGCGCTAAATATGGTTTCATTTGGTGCGATAACATTTTTAAAGGTCTGTTTAATGCACAATTTAGATACTGTTGTTACTACTACTACTTATAATAATAATAATAATAATAATCAGAAGAAGAAGAAGAAGACGAAATGGAGGGGATAGCATGAGAGTGCTAGCTTTCAGTCAGCCCACTAATAAATGGTGGGAGTAGCGTAATGTGCTAGCTTTCAGCCAGCCCAGTAAAAATACTAATTTTTGTATTGATCAAAGACAGTAATGAAACTGCTTTTGTCTTGAGACTTGAAAGGGCACCTCTGTCCTGTTTTGCCCATTTTAGGACACCTAGTCTAAAAAAAGTGATTCGACAGTGTGTAAGATAAAGTTAGTATTTTCTCCTACATATAATAGTCATACAAAAAAAGTAGATTCCATAATTTATCATATGAAAGCATTCACTCTATAGTTATGTCTTCTGAGAGTCATTAAGAATTATGACCTTTAACCTTGGCACAGTAAACTTGAAACTAAAATGTCTTTTTGGCACTTATTCTATCCAGTATATCCAACTTAGGTGACTCATTTCAATGAAGATACATGCTCATGGGAGTTCATGGAACTTATTTTAACAATCCTTCGACCAACACATGTCCTTTAACCTGGCAAAAATGACCTTGACCTTATAATTTGTCTCCGGAGCATATCAGAGAAACTATTAACACTCCAGCTTTGGTGTTAGGTTCGAACAAAAGCATTTACAACACAGGTATGACTTTGCAGAGTTTGTAGGAATTATGATCTTTGACCTTGGCAGAGTGACATTGCTCTGGTAATTAGTTTTCTTCTTCTACTAGTCTATAAAGAGATATTTCTGTAAATTTCCAGGAATCTGGGATTTATCCTTATCTAAGCTTAATTTATTGAGGTTTTATTTAATCCCTGTGATCATCACCTTCTTAGAAGATGCACATTTAATGAACTCATGAAGTATGAGCACAGTACATTAATTTATTTATTATTTTTAAAATGTAGTATTATATTTATAGTGATATTTTGGTATTCACACTAGTCTGTTAGACTAATCAAAATATTTGAGTTCTTGTACCAAGTACATATTTTAGAGAATGTAAAAATATTACAGAAAGCTGTTATTGAGCAATTCTGCAGATGTTTCCACTTTTATATCATATTGCGTTAGCTATATTTTCTGTCCAGGGGTGGATCTTCCCCTTTGGGAAGACTTTTTTCAAATGAATCTTTCTGTTGTTTTATCTTCCCTGAATTTCATGGGGAAAATTTTAGTTTTCCAACAGGGATCACATACATACTAAAAGTCTGGTTTGTGGTCAGTTTGTTCAGACCAAATTTAACATTTCAAGTATGAGTTTTTGAGCAATTGGTCATTATTGCGGGTTTAAATGACAGTTGGTTGTAATTATAATGAGACATCTTTGTTTTACTGACTTGGATGCATGAAACAGTGTTTTCCCATATGTAGGATATTAGTAACTTTGCCATTCATTGTCCTCAGTGCTGAAAGCACCTAATTTCCATCAATAATTTAATAATTTTGTATAAACTGTCATTGCTCAAGCAGTTAAACATAAAATCACTCCCAGCTGTGCAAGTCTTCCATGAGTTCAAAATACAGGCTTACACCATTAAAATTTTTAAATAAATTTTGTCACGAAATTAGTGATTTGTTAAGCACTCTGCACATTACAAGCATGTCAAAGCTGTTGCTGGAACTAAGCGATGGGACAGAAGCAGGTTTTGGCTGCAATACTTTACCACTGAAAGCCAGACCCACAATATCTGTGTCTGTGTAATTCGCACTTATGGATTTTTATTCAAGGCATATGAAATAAAAACTTGCACAGATAATGCAGAACTGCTGTTTCTTAGAAAAATAATTGCCAAAAGTGCCCCGCTTGTTTTCCGAAGTGGCAGAAGGTAAAGCAAGGAGGGGCAACAGAGCGCTGACTTGGCAAAATCAGCGAAACAGCACGCTGATCTAATTCTGAGCACGGCTCCGTCTGTCCGCTGCCTCCTGCTTCCGCAGAAATGGCTTTAATGTCCCTGCAAAAATCCACACAATCCCTGCATCTGAATACCATCTCTCGCGCCATTTTGGATCAGACTTAGTGAGCACGAACGACTGCCATCAGGCTTTTTCCTTTCACTGGGCAGGCCTTATATCATGCGATGGTACACATTAAAATGGCATAAAGGCAATTTACATTATATACAAATGAATAGTTATTGCAGAATTTTACACTGAGTATGAATTGTGTTACAAAAAGAAGGGCAAGGTGTTTCAAGGACCTGTTCATTGCTGAAAACAATTAATACATTATCGCATGTGTAGAACTGGTTAAATTGTTTACGAGTAGCTTGATTTATATTTCCAAAACACAATTGAATATAATAGAACAGTATTGTATGACAATAACCATAATTTAAAATCATATTTTATGTATTTTAGCCTTGTGAGGAACATTCACAAGGATGCACGTCTGACCGTTCTCATTCAGAATTGGCCCATTGTCGTTGACGGCCCTGCTTCTGTTCCCGTGGGTGTAATGGTTTTTTTAGTGCTGTTTTTACGATCATCGATGAGGACATAAGTGCTTCAGCTCAGGGTAGGATCATTAGGGAGGTAGCTTCGCTCGGCGACGGATTTGTGTCACCATTCTCTGAGTGTGTCGCCGGGAAACGACGCCAAGCACCTGCAATTAATGAACCGTTATTAGGTTCTGTATTAGGCCCGTCTTTGTTGCAGGTATCCCTCCCCCAGCCCCCCCCCAACCTTCACCCCCACCCAGTGTATTTCCAAACACTGCTTCGCTGATGTGGCCGATTTTAGCTCATGACATTCAGGGGGAAAAGAAAAAAATCCTTTGCTTGCATTTATGTGCACACGTCCACATGCACGTTTTTTTTTTTTTTTCAATCTCTGGTAGAATAGCACAGTTTTGCATTGCCATTCTGGACTGTGAGACACACTGTTGTGGATAAGTCACACTGCTGTCTTCACGTACGCATACAGAGTATTTAATTGCTTTCAACATAGCTTGCGCCACGCGCAGCTTACAAAAGCCCCCCAGGCAACAGAGAACAGGGCTTACAGGTGGAGCCACGCTTTCTCTAAATTACACTTCCTTTCAAAATAATTGCTTTTTCCATCCCTTCCCTGGGCAGGAATGGCATCTCTTTAATTATTCCCAGCAAATCCGTAGGGATTGAAAAGAGGAGTTCACGACTGACTTATACTGGCCACATGAATTTTCAAATCCGGCTAATGTTTACATTTGATTCATTTAAAATGGGCGATGAGCTTTGAGCCCATTGTCAATAGGCTGTTCCAGTTGAGTTGTTCCATGCATACCGTTTTCTGTGTGTTTGGGTGATTTTTTGCCCCATAGGGCATTTATAGCATATCTCTTTCTCCTTTTTTCATACCGTTGGCCATGCATTGTCTTTACAATAGAAACCCTGTGTGCCTTGTCAGTCAAGAGAGCACTTAAAGGACTGTCATTTAGCTAGCTTGACGGTACTTGACTTGATTAATGTCTGGATAAACAAACTAGAGCCTGAATCATTACTATATATTGAGTCTATGGTGTGATAATTGCTGTAGAACATTGGCTCAGTTTCTGGGAAGTGCTCGCGAGACGTTTATGTTGGACCTAGACAAAACAACTGGAAAACATGCCACAGAATTAGCTAAATAACAAGTGAACAGTAGCATGTAATATAACAGTGCGAAAGCTGTGCTGGCTGTGGTTCACGTTGCGTTAAAACGATTTGAAAATTAGGGAATGCAAATTCACTGCTGTGAAAATAACAGCCACTGTATTACACAATGCATCATGTAGAGCCTGTCAATTCATGATATCTTGTGTTGCGGCACTGGGTTGGATTATGAGATGGTGCATAAATTTGCCATGCAATCAAAAATAATTGTCAGTTTTCTAATTTGTAATTGCTGTTTGCGGTTTCGGCAATTGGAGAAACACATTTAGCAAATTATTCAAGAATTAAGCCTGTGATATTCACTGCTGTTTTTTTTTCTGTTGCCTATATGAAAGATGACTACTTTATATGATGTTAATAACTGCGGAGGATGTGTCATTTTGACCCCATGGTGGAGATGAAGCGGAGTCATCTGGACTGGGTACCCAGGCTTTTGTTTCAGAGATTATATTGATTTAACCTCCATTTCACCAAGGGAGCCACTTGAGGTTGATATCTCTCTTGCTAGTGATTGCAGAAGTCTTTGTGCCTTTGGATTATGAGAGGGAACAAGAGCACCTGGAGTAAACCCATATGCTCATGCTGGGATCCACTCAGCCAGCCTGTACCTGGAACTTGCCTTTGAGGGATCAGTTCTCACCCCTGCGGCAGGGACATTATACCCAATCAAGGCTTTAAGACCAGGGGCATAGAACTCTGTCCTTTCCTACTGGTAGTACTGGAGCAATAAAACATCCATTTTTTGGCGGCTACAGATGAGATTTTGAACTTAAATTTTGCAGATTTTTGTTGTTTTTCAGCAATAAAGGGGAGGCTTCTGAACTTTACAATTTTATGTGAGCAGGTCCAGTGGTCTAATTTATTTCTTTTCAGCTGAGGGAGAAAAATAACACTCATTTTATCTCTCTCAGCGGCCTAGTTTTAAATCTGACACTGCTTCCATTTTTGACTTATTTTCTTCAGTCATTGGGAATAGGTAAATGATGCAGCTAGTTTTAGAGTTCAAAGGCTTGTTTTTTTATTTTTATTTTGTTTTCACTTTTTTCTTGTTTGTCTGGGAGAGAACTCAGAATATGCCTGCATTAAAAGGCTAACTAGTGAAAGAAGCCAACATCTCTCTGTAAACATGGATCCTTGTGAAAGAAAGGCAGTGTTGGAGTTGAATGGCCCAGCCCTCCATGTTATATATGCTGAACCAACAAACGTCAGCATTCATATCTCTAACACGCCAGTCCTCCCGACTCAGAAAGACTACTGCTTATCACTAAACTTATTTTCCCGCAACTGTTTTCCATAATTTTACGGTATAGAATTCAATTATAGATTTCAAACAGGCTGGATCAGGATTGCACTTGCTTTGAAGTCATTTGCAATATTAGCACTAAGAATTGGGTTGAAAGCAAAGATTCTCATGCTGGTGTTTAATGAAAACGGAATAGTGTGTGACGGTTCATTGTGTTAATTGGGTCGGTTTTTATGGCATGCTGTCTGTATGCTGGCTTCCCTATGAATTTTGCAGGGTTAATATTGGCAGGTATTTGAATGAAAGTTTTGGTCTTGGTCATTTCATTTTTTTTTTTTTTTTGTTTTAGTTTGATTTTAGCAATTTATTTTACAGAAATTTTCATCAAATTTTGGTTTGAAGCATTTCAGATAATTTTAGTCAGAAAGTTTGATCAATCTGTCAAATTATTTAGGCCAATAATGAATTCAGAACATGTAAATAAAATCTGCTAAATCTGCATTAGAATTATATTTAATAATTTTTGCATTTCACATTTGGTTGTGGACAGTTACCCATGGTGACATTTTGCCAATTTTATAGTAATTACTCAAATTTCCATGGCACTTGATAACAATTCACACCATTTGACTCACACAGGCTAACTGACTTTGCCAATGCGTTTTGTTTAATACTTACTTTTATACTATAAATTTGTTTTGAAAGTAAGAATTAACACGTCACATCCTCAATCCAGATGTAAGATTAAGGCAAACATATTTTTGTATTTTATTGTAAACTGTGCTCTTAATTCAACTGTAGTGAGCCAGCAGTAAGAGACTGGCATACCAACAGAAACTTCTCTTTCACCAAGGAGTTAAAGATTGCTGGTGAAAATGCTGAAAGAAGAAGTCTTGCATTATAATTAAAAAAAAAAAGTATATAAAAATGTTACATAGCTGCAGGATGACAAATTGAGGTTGGTCAGCAGCTCTTGACCAAGGATGATTCACACCTGACCAGCACGTAATGTGAAATATGTCAGTTAGCTGCACTATTTAGTTGGCTAACATTGTTAAGAATTGCAAGTTCAATTCAATCCAACCAAGGTACTGAACCTGTTTGCAGCAGATGGCATTCATAATTACCTTGCATTGTTTAAAAATTACATAAAATTTACCGTAACAAAGTTCTGGGTATCTTGTCTTGAGATGGTCTTTTATATTTGTGGTATTCTACCTTCCATTTTCATAACAACAAACACATCTCCATTTGGCACTAGACATTTATTTTATTTTTTGGTAATACATTGATCTAGAAATGTTCCCATAAATTGCCTCATTTTCTCCTGCCAGCACTGATGTTGAGCAGTAGCGCAGCACTAGGCTCCATCTCCATTGCTAGCTAGCTAGCTAGCTAGCCCAGGCTCGACTTTGCCAGCAAGGTTGCCATGTATGGTCAACAAGTTAGCTTGTAAAAACTGACCAATGATAAGGCTGCTGTGCAGATCTGATGCATGCGCTTGATGCATACATTTTGTTGGAGAAAGAGGGCACTTTTTAAGTTCATTTGTGCCTGTCTGTTCATCTACCTCTGTCATTGTTGCCTCATTCATTTTTTTTTTCTGGGATAAATGAAAAAAAAGTTTTAGTTTTTATTTTTACAGAGCTTGTTAATGTCGCAGTTTTGTCATCTTAAAAAAACAACAGGTTGTAAACAACTTTTTTGTCCAAAACTTTATTGACAAAATTAGCGTTTGGAATTTAAGATTTAACTACAATCAAGCAAGCATAATTTATTTGAGATGATTAATCTAAGCTAAACAATTGCTTTTTAAGTCAGAACTTATATTTGAGGAGTCCACTTGCAAAGCCTTCTAAGTCAAGTTGGTCCATTTTTTGGCATAGAAATAATCTTCCATAGATACCAATTTTCACTGTACTGAAACTATTAGCCTTGCAAACATAATCCATGAGGCAATTTGACTTTTTTTTTAAGAAATGACTTTGATTTTGCAACAGAAAGTTTTGACTTAGCAGGTTTTGAAAGTGGAGTGGAAATTTAGTAGGTTTTGACAGTGTTTAAACCAGCCCCGTTGCTCAATAGGTGAAGGTATTTGATTCAGGACCAACTCTACATGCAACTCAATGCTACAGCCAGCACAGTGGCTGAATAGCTGCTATGACAATGACAACATAAACATGAGTCCATGGCTTCAAATCCTTTTTGAACCCTTACAAGGAGATTTGTTTGCATTTTCTGCGATCAAAACAAAACTTGAGTCTGCATCCCCCACCTTGAGATAGAGAAAGCAAAAGCTGAACAGGCTATAAAAGCTCGACTGTGATTGGCTCCTTTTCGCAAACAAAAACGGAATCACGTTTCCACATTGGCTGATGACTTAGCAGAATTTGACAGTTTTCCTTGACTTGACGGGTTTTGACAGAGTTTCGCTTTTTCTGTTACAATTTATAAGATGATTTAGTAGGTTTTGAAAGTGGAGATATCAGTGGGACATGCGCAGGTGCCTGAAAGAGAGGCTAAGGGAGATAACTCATTTATTTTCAAAACTTGACTTAGCAGGTTTTGCAAGTCAACTCCTCCTTTAGTGGTAACTAGGTATAGTTAAATGCATGAAAACCAAGATACGCACTCAGGGTATAGCACCTTCAGTCCCCTCAGTGCCTGTTGAATTCTGCCTCAGGTTAGTGAGTCTTGTGTGAAAGTGGCAGATGTTGATTTTAGAGGATTTGGGCGTTTACACACCTCCCCCATCCCTCTCTCCACCTAACCATTGATGGAGATTCAGATGCATGATATCTTTATGCTGTCAGGAAGTCAGACGCCTCCTCTTCCTTTGGGGACACAGACCACTAATTCTGGCTGACAAGGAGGCAAGTGCTGACAGCAGATGTCCTTGCACGGTCCAAACACTTCCCCTCCTTTCTGTTGTCCCCGTTGTAACAAAATCTGATCATTGCAAATTAGGTTACGTCCCTATTTGGAAAAAAAAATCGGGTTCCTTTATAAGGCTGAATTAGATTTTCAAAATGTTTGTTTATTCTAAGCTGTTGTCACTGGGCTTTTTGTTCCAAGTAAAGCTAAAAACGAACATTTAAAATGATTCAAATAATACATTAATTAATTTAATTCCGGTTAACACTGCAGTTTCTCCTGACTGCGCTGAGATTCGAGTAGTATAGGGCGTGTCAGAGATTCAAATAGGTTGCTGGTTACCTGGTCCACTGTAGTTCCTCATCGCCATTAGCCTAATTAGTTGATAATCTCAGCAAAGGTCACTGCTTTTTGTTCAAATTGGTTTTGAAAAAAGTGTAAATTTCCACATGAATAAGACATCGGCCAAGATGGTCTTTTATTGTGCGACATAAAAAAATGTGCATTTGTGACCTTTATTTTCACCAAAGTTGTGTGACTTTTTCTGCAGAAATGCAGTGTCTGCAGGCTTCAGTGCTGTGGTATCCTTCTTCGCGCTATGCTTTGCGGATTACACTTGTCATTGGTGGCCATGGCTTGGTTTTGCTTAAGCATGCATTAAAATCCCCTCGTTCATTCCCTGGGGGCCTTTTTAAGTCTCTGTGAATCCATCCTTACCTTTTCTCCTGTGATTTTTAATACAGGTCTCTAAGTGGAGTACACGGTTTCTTTAGTCAGTCATTTGTTTATATTTGAGTTCAGGTAAGCTCTGAAGTATCTGGTTTGAGCGTGGTTTTGCATGTTTGTGTAGTTCTGCTCACCTGAGAGTTACCCGCCACTGAGGCGGCTTCTGCCCTTTGAAGTGTGTGAATTTAAGATTATTGTAAATTTGCATTGTTCTTATTTAGTTGCATGTTTGTTTGTATGGGGCCATAAGGCTTTGCCCGTGTCTGGACATTCAAGCTTTGGGAGCAGTCGTAGTATCCAGTGCTGAAGTTTAACCCCATAAAACCTATATGGACCCCATACATAGGTCTGCAGGGTATCCCATACATTGATGAGACTATGGCGGGCCGCCATAGTCAAATTTCCCCTGCCATAGTCTCAATACGCACAATTGCCACATGTTGATCTAACATGCATACTTTTGAAAATTAAAAAAAAAAACCGTAAAAATAGGAAAGGTACTGTAAGATGCGGAATTTGCGCAATTTAACCCCTCCCCCCCGATGAACAAAATGAGAATAATCCCCCCCGCTGAACAAAATAGGAAAAGGGAAAATGTACCCCCCCTCCGCTGAACAAAATGATAATCATCTACCCCCCCCAACAAAATGAGAATCCACCCCCTGCTCAGCAAAATGAGAATCACCCCCCCAGACATCGGTCTGCCACCACACATGTGCCCCCATATTCTCCAAAAATTCTGTGGGAAACGCTGGTCTGTAAAATGCAGCTACTGCATTCATTCCTATGGAACATCAGGCCTATTTTAAATTCTAGTGGAGATCCCTAGGTTTCTAGCGATCCCAAATATGTCATGCAGAATTACAGGGAAATGTGCAAAAAATGATGTACAATATCTGGGTATTATTTTTCATCGAATGTACTGCTGTGGCCATACAAAGACATGATGTCCTGGGTTTGAATATTTCTCTCAATATAAGTGTGATGTAGCTTCAGTGATGGGCTGCAACTAGCAGATAGAAAATATGGATGTGACATTGTCCTACAATATGAAAGAAACCTTTTTTTGACTTTGAACCTACTTAGGGGAAAACTTTAGCGAAAAGGTAGAATTAAGGATGTCAGCACGTTGGTTCTGAGACCACCCCGATGTAAAATTTTGAGTAGCTTAATTAGCGTAACATTGCCACGGGGCACACATTGGCTTGTTGGCTGAGAACCTTCTCGCGTACTCACGGACAAACAGGCAACACGGTGCAATCTGCACGAATCCCAGGTGAGAGCTCTTGTCTGTTTCGTCTTCTGACAGACAATATAGATTCACATGTCAACACAGCTAACATCAGACGGGCACAGTGTTCTTCATCTGGGTGGCGAGTGCGTGCATTGCTGCTTGCCCCGAATCTGTTATCGCTCTCTCTTTGTAGATTTATCTTTGAAATCCAGAGTCGGTCGCCCCCCACCCCAACCCCCTCGTTCCTCATGGGCCCGCATTTGATTTTCTGCCTTTTAACCCTTTCCTGCCATCATCAGCCTGCCAGTGCTGTCAAGCTAATAGCTGGAGAAACTGCCACAGATTAGTCAAATCTAGTCAATGGCAGTTGCAGTTGAGGAGTGTGTGTGTGTGTGTGTGTGTGTGTGTGTATATGCGATGCTCATGCGATTGATTGTTCATGGCTCTTATTGCATCTCTACATTTTGCTGCAGTTTGGAATATAAGCTCACTGTAATGGGGAGTTTTAATTGCTGCTGGTAATTTAGGGCTGGTGTTATGTGAAAGTGCTGTGGATGTTCCTAATTTTACAATTTATTGATGCTGTTGATGAACCAAGTTGGCTTTATTCAGCTGTGAATGCAGGTTTGAGAGCTACTGCTTGCAAAGCTGTGAGATGATGCAATAGTGCTATTATGATCAGTGAAGTCTAACAAGTAAAAAAAAAAAAAAAGCCCACTCTCAGAGGAGGTATTTCCAGTTGGATAATGCCAGTCATGTGACTCCAGACCACTTAAAAGAAGAAAAACAAATGCAGGAAGTGGATTGGAATTGTGGATAGCGTGGGTAGCAATATATAAAGTGTAAATTGCTGAGCGCAGCTGTTGCTGAAACCGGAGATGGTATTGACAAGACGTATTCACCCCATCTAGTTCCATGGCATTACGCTTCAGAACATGAGAGTGTGTCTAATCGTACTATGAAGTCTATCTGCTGTTCAAAGCAGCAGCATTCTGTATTTCAAGCATTTTAGTGGACGCTCCTATGCAGGTGAATGGGCTTTGCTAACATTCGTCATTTAAACAACTCAATTCAATTTTATCTTTATGGCGCCTTGCCTCAATTGTGACAAAGTTCTTTTACAAAGTGGCAGACGGGCAGATGTCAAGCCTAAGTGTCTCAAATAGCAAATGGGATAAATAAATAAATAAATAAAACTCTAAGTAGAGAGAAAAACCGTCAACATTGGTGTGAAAGAGGAAAAATAAAACTACTGAATGGGAAGAATTCTCTTCTTCTCTCTTTTTAGGAACCTCAGCTAGAGTGGGTAAGCATATTATGTGCTGACTGGCATATACAGCTCCATTTTTACTGAGGTATTACAGGTCAAGTAATATGGGGATGCACTCTCACTGTTTCCCGTGTATACTGCCTGTGAAGTGTAATGGTTTGTCGCTGTGAAATGACCTGTCTTCAGAAACTGTAACCGTGCAGGTTAAATTCTTATTTGGAGTGCTCTTATCAGTGCTTTCTATATATTGAGGCATGTCAAGGCATAATGATACTCTTGGGTGCACACAGTGACAGCAGCCTTTCTTCTGAATTACTCATTACTGCCCAATTATACAAAACACTGCTGGTGTTAAGAACTCAAAATGTGGCACTTGGTAGTAGCAGTATAGATGATGAGGATGATGATGATGACGATTGACTTGGAGTAAGTCAGTTCTTTTCCTTCAAGGTATCTCTGTGAAATTGACTCCAAACAATTTTTGGAATTTATCAGTAAGCAGAATTACTGCACTATACTGAGATTTAGAAGCAATTTCCCATTCACAGTACTATCCGCTTTCAAAATCAATGAGTTGTGATTTATAATTGTATAGTTTTAATTTCAAGTGTTTAATTGTCTTCCCAGGTTCCACAATTTTTGCATTATACTGAGAAGGAAGTCGGTCTTTATTATAATGATGAAAAGCAGGGTAGTTATGCAAAGGAGCTGTCCTGCATCAAGGTGTTAGGCAGTTGATAGCCTTCCAGTGGATGTCTTGTTGAACTGTGATACAGAGGCCTTTTTAATCCTACCCACTCATAATTCTGATCAACACCAGACTAAGGGGCCAGGGCATTATTTACTGGGCCTTTTTAGCATATGCTAGACCTTTCAGACACAAAACCTCTGACACAACCAGAAATTATTGGCCAAAACAAATAGCATGGCCAGTCACTGGTAATGTTACTGGTATTGTTTGTGATGAAAGGTCTGACACGTTCTGAAGGTCTCAGTATTGAGACTGTTAGCCATATAGGTCCTGTCACAGTGGACTCTGGATCACACACTGGAAATACATGTCTGGTGTCTAGCTTTACTATCCCCTGCCACAATACGGAGTGGAGCGGGGGATATTACAGTGGAGCTTGTCCGTCCGTTCGTCCACCTTTCCCGCCGTCACACTCTTATAAACTTGCACCTTTCTTGCCAGTAATTTTACAGTCAGTTTATAACAGCGGTTCCGTTTATGTTAACTGTAAACCACAGTTAAATGCGTGCAGGACTCTACTTACTGTTAAAATAACAAGGAGACCATGCGTTGATTTAACTGTGAAATTCAGTCACTTTATAGCAGTGCAGTCTGTTCATCCGGATTAATGGGCACAAGATTTCTCAGACACTACTTTACCCAGATGAATGCCATTTTGTGTGCTTATGCTACTGGTTATGACCTCAATTAGGTTTGAAAATGAAATTCCATGGAGCTGGAGGATAATGATGACCATGTCGTCTTGTCTATACAACTAAGCTGTTGCGCCTATCCTGCGCTTGTACCGAACACCATTGCAGAGTTGATGATTATTGTCCATGATACATTGATATTGAGCAGATTGTTGACAAACCAACACAGTTCCGCGGTCAGCCCAAGCCGCAGAGATTAGTACTGGATCTCGGTGTGAATTTTGATATTCATTTCGGGCAGTATGAGAAAACGCAGGCATCAAGCAACCACGACAGAAAGTGAGCATCGATTGTCATGCCGTTTTTCCAGGAAAGGGATGCTGTATTTACAGAGCAGATTAATAGATATCAGTTGCAGGCTTCGATTGATGTATTTATAGGGTATCATATGCCAGTTTCTAAACTGAACAGGCATGGAGACGCAATGGGCACTGACATGGAGCTCTCCGGAAGACACACTGTGCCTGGCCCTGAAGCATGTCGCCTCTCTTTTGTCCTTCTTTCATCTCATTTGTGCTGAAATGGGCATTGTGAAAGATTTTCGCATTTTGTAGCCTTGTTACTTTACCCCCGCAAACATATTACTCCAACACTTCACAGTCATTCCTCTATATGCAACAAGGGGCTTTCTGAAAGACCTTCATACATGCATATATGTGTGCTGAATCTATCCCAGTGGACCCTGCCAGTCCGATGAATTGAGCGCAGACTGGAGCTTTCTGAGAGGCTCTTATTTATTTCAACATTAAAGGAGGCTAAGGGAGGCAGCAAAGCAGAGAAGGCCATTCAATCTCAATAAGAAAGAGGAGATGGAGCCTACTTTTAATATTTATTCCTCCATCAGAGACAATCCAGCAAGACCCCAACCATGCAAATCCATTCTCCAGAATGCCTTCTTCCACAAATTGCCAGTTTCAATTACTTTTTCATCCATATACTACTTGTGGATGTATGTGTAGCTATTTATACAAACCCATAATTTGGCTTCCACTGTATCATGCAGTGAATTCATCCTGTTTGTTCTGCCCCTTGAGGATTTTTGCCATATAGGTGAGATGACTAGAGGTCATCACTTATTTACACATTTGCGTTGTCAACATTATATAATGTCCATAGCCAGTGGCGACTGTGAATGTTTTAGCTCTCCAAAGAGACATGTGTTAGTTCTTAAAATAGAGCTGAGACTGAATGGATTTGAATGTAGTCGCACTTCAGGTTGAAGGCACTCTCCAGCGTGGCTGGTGAATGCTCGGTACTCCTGCGAGTTTTCAGGCAATGACCCCGAGTGCCCTCGAAATGGAAGGCTCCGAGTTAAATTTGTGTCGTCTTCTCTAAATGGGTTCTAAAAAAAATATGCGCGGGAAAATGTTAAAATGTCAGCTCTGGAAAAAGGATGCCTGGTTAAAAATAATCATTGGCTCCACTCTCCAAGCTGCTGCCACAGTCCCCGACGACACTCTGCCGCCTTCGCCAAGTCGCCCTTCACCCCTCTTTTCCTCTGTAGTGGCAGATTAGACCCGTTGCCCTCGGCGCCCAGCGCTGGAAGAGGAGTCTTCCATGAAGGCAGCCAAACGCGAGGAAGTGTTAAACGCGCCCGAAAGGGAGGAGGTGTCTCGGAGTGTGGAGGGAGCGCGGGCTGTAATTGCCTGGCACGAGATTTGTGTGTTTGACACGGTGAATTGACAGCGCTGGATTCAGGCTCCGGAGTTATGTAAATTTCCACAGCTGCTGCCACTGCAAATGCTGCCATCTGAGAGGGAGAGAGCGATAAAGAGTGAGGGGGAAGATCGAGAAACGAGTGAGAGGGAGGGAGAGAATGGGTGCGTCTATATTGTCATAAACATATTGTCCTCTCCCCTCCACCTTACCTTGACCGCTATTAAGAAACGTTACAAGGGTCAAGAAAAAGTTGCCAAGATTTTGAAGTTACTGTTGGAAAAAATGAGATTTCCTTTCCTTCAGTATGAGCTTCTCCCCAATTGATAAAGACCCAACTGATCCAATTAGAAAACTATGAAAAATGATGCGTCCAATTGCTACTGCTGCAAAGTATTGTGGTCCATAGTCTATAATTCGTTTCTTCCATTATTGGTCCCGTGTTTCCTTGCTGGAGGGAAGCAACAATGCAGCTAATTGCCTCATTACCTTCATGAAATAGACAGTTTGGATGCTCCTTGCAATGGCTAGCAGCCAAACTATCTCCAGTTCTCGCCTGTTATCAGGGAAGGTTCCTTTCTGTTAAGAAAATTTGGGTGCACGCTGAATGAGGGTGTGAGAGAGGGTGAAGGAGCGAGGTATCAGCAAAGAAGAGAGTAACTGACAATGAAGTGTCAGTGATAGAAAGGAAGAGGAGAGAGTGAATGGAACAGTGAGGTATAGAGGATGGAGAGCGGCACAGCTGGATGAAGCAGAGAAAAGACTTGAGAGGCCAAGAGGGGAAAGAGACAAGGGTTTGTCAAAGAGATGAGGGATTTGCTGAGAGAGGAGTGTTGATACTGGAGAGTAAAGGCCAGTTTATAGTCCACAGATTGAAACTGCAGAACGTTCACGACTGTTCTGGTATTGCCTGGCACGGACAGTGGTTGTTTTCATTAGGAACAAGTGGCGTTCCGACAAATAGGTGCTGTGGACAATGTCGGAAATTGGTAATTACTTATAATTTCTAAACTGATTTTGTTCGGAACGTTATTTCTCTAAAAGAGAAAGCAAACAAGGCGGGTGTATGTCAGGAATGTGAATGTAAATCAGACTTGAATGGGGAATACACCTCTCTTAAGGGAGCATTGCAGTTCGAAGATTGAGGTTTTTTTATAGGCTTCTTGTTACCTGACAATGCCACTGAGCATTTTTGAGCGATTATCAGTCATGCAACAAGTTTGCAACGCAGAAGAATTCATATCGCGTGGTGAAAGACTGACCTCGCTAGTGTAGGTTACTGTTAGGAAGGATACATCTGAGCAACTATTAAAAATCAAAAACTTATTTATTTCCAGTCATAACCAAAGTACAGTCTATTTTAAACGATGACATTACAACTATTTGCAATATTTATTCTAACTTGGACAGTTAATAGCCATGCTGCCTCATAATAAAAATAATAAAAATAATAATAATATTGGAGGTTTAACCCATGACTTCCCACAAAAATTTTGCTTACTAGAATTTTGTCACTGTCTATGGCAACCTAGTGAGATAGTTTTTATCATTATTATTATTATTATTATTATTATTAGCCAGTAATTATTGCAGCTTCTGCAGAACCCACTAAGCATCACCACCAAGGCGATGATTGGGTCAAATGTCACTCATTTCAAGCCCTGGCAAGATCCTTGGCAACCGTCACCGTGACCTCAGGATGGCAGTTACTCAAAGTATAAACCAAGTGTTGCCGTGACCAGTGACATCCAGGAGTAATCATCAGTCACTGCAACATTCTGACAGTAAACTGGCCTTAAGAGGGAAGAGAGGGAGTGATACATTTGAAAAGGGAGCAAGGGCCAAGGAAAGGAGTTAAGGGAGGAGAAGGAGAAATGGCTAGGAAGTTGCCAGTGGTAGAAAAAGCGAGCAGGGAAAAAAGAAAGGCAGGGAAGAGAAATGGGGTAAGAGGGAGCAATGGAGGGGGCGGAGAAAGAAAATGAAGCAGAATGCTGAGTGTGTAATTACGGAGACTAATTGCATTATCATTTCATCGTTTGGAACAGCGTGTCTTTGATGTCTCTGCATTCAGCAGTGATTTTCACCTCATTTTCTTCTCATTTACTTCTTTCTTGTCGAAAAACGGAATTTTACTCCGTGTTCAAGCAGTAGTTGTTCCGATGCCCTTTGTTTTCAAAGCATCAGCACCAAGGTCCCATCTGTCTTTGAGAGGGGCCAGATCATTGGCCAATCGAAACATTTCACTGGGTTTGGGTCAACTTGGTATCTGTCCAGCCAATGGTGAGGCACCTTCGTTTGAGTCACAGTGGTGAAGGTACATCACAGTTATCATTCAGCCAAGCCATTGTGACTCTGGTGATAGTGATGTGAAATCCAGATCTCTATTCATGTAGTCCGTACAGAAACAAGGAAAAAAAAATGCCTGTATGATGACTGAATGACATGTTTCAATACTCTTTGAAATGTATTTATGTAAAGGAGTGACAAGCATGTACATTTACCCGAGATGGGAGAGGCGGGAGGGGTAAGAAGAAAAGAGGAATGTGGCGGGGGGGGTTCGATTGTGGCTCAGTACGACCCACAAGAAGAAAGGAGAGAGAAGACCTGCCTTCAATAGATGGCTGTAATCGATGTTGAGAGCCCACGCTGCCGAACCGCTCCGATCCACTACCCGTGGCCGAACTAAGGGAAAATATTACGTGGCGATGCAAAGGCTCGCGCTACCGCGTATGTTTGTAAGTGTGTTGCTGCATGACTGTACGTGCTTGTGTTTTAACTGGGATCGATTTTCCCACTTCTTTTCCTGCACCGACTTGAGATAATCAAACTGTAATTCTCTGGCGTCGTTTGTACAGTTTCTTAATTGATGTATAGTACACTCATTCTCAGTGATTTTTATTTTATTACCAAAAAACTGCGCTGGGGCGAAAGTGTAATTGGATGAGTGCAGATTATGTTGGCTTTGTAACATGCAGCTGTCCGATAACTAAATTAGCGGTAATGAGGAATGGGGTGGTGATTTCATTTCACTGGTGCTGTGTGTTGAATGGTACATTGCCTTTATGCTAAACACAAACCTAGCGCTGAGCCGATAAATGAGAGCCTCTGAATTCTGGTAATTGTGTAAATATGCATAAGGAAGCCTGTTTACAGATCTCAGCTCAGACACAACCAATGAATCATGGGTTGTGAAGGAAGACGGATGCATGCGGCAGAATTCTGGCATAATTCATTTACTGTGTGACTCATGAATTTATACGTTTTTATTGAGATCTCTGCACCATTCGAGAGGTTCTTCAGCGCGCTAAGCTATAGACTAGGGTTAAATAATTAAGCACATTTTAAAGGGAAAGTTCACCCAAAAATGAAAATTCACTCATCATATACTCACCCCAAGGCTAATTGAAGGGTCGGTTAATTTCTTTTGTCCTCAAAATAGTTTTGGAGTTTTAAGGAAAAACAGCATTGAAGAGAAATCCAAAGGAATGGAATCCTATGGTGGCCACTTTTTCAAGCTTAAAAAAGCAACGTTAAAAAACATGAAATGCCTCCATACTGCTAGGGTGACATTTTCGAAGTGTCTGCAACCCCCGGCATTATGATTTGACTCGAAAAGACATAATTTTCACTATGTTTTTCGGCTAAATGTCCAATCTAGCCACTTAGCCAGGAGCCATGTTTTTTTTCCTGGGGAAGAGTGAAATTCCGTTACTTGGAGGACTCAAAATACGAAGAAGAAGAAGAAGAAGAAGAAGAAGAAGAAGATGACCTAGAAACACCCGCCATAAAACTAGAAGAAGAAGAGGACCTAGAAAACTTGGTGTAGCCTCGAGCTTGTGTTTACATGCAAGCAGTGAACTATGCCGCACGCGATAGGGCGATCTGCGCGCAAAGTGACTTATCACGTTTATAGTTTACGAAGCTAGTTTGTTGGTTTCTTTGTCAATGTTAAGATGCTTTCACACCGGATGCGAGACGAATTTTTCGCACGACAGATTACATTCAAAGTCAATGCAAAAATGCTAATACACGAGAAACGGGTGTACTCGCGTCTTTGCATTGACTTTGAATGTAATTTGTCGTGTTTTGTGTCCGGTGTGAAAGCGGCTTTAGCTGGCAACCTTTTTATTCAGCACATTTAATTTTGGGAGGCATCTGTGCACAGTGGCTAAATACCCGCATCTAATTTTACACCATGACTTACGTCCCCCCCCCACTAGTTTTCTCACCATCTTCTGAATTTATTTTGAACATGTGCAAGAGTTATGTGAGAGATTCTCACATTTCCAAAAACTGTTGTGTTTTATACTTCCCAGAGAAACGCTACTGCCAGGCAATGGGCACGCATCTGTTGTCTACACAGGGAAGCTGGTGTCCTCCATTTCTTGTTTTTTTGTATGATGTCGCTCTAGGGGCCTTTTTCCATACATGTGCTGGGCTGGCTTTACTCGGTTCGACTCTTCACATCAGCCCAGCACGTCTGGAGTTTGTTTCCATGACACTGGGACTACCCACATGAAGTATCTTTAAGTGAAGTACGTATCTCTAGTTAACAGGCCTACCAAAGAAAACAGCCAAGCTGTGACAAAAGTTTGTCAGATGTCTACCTTTTTCAAATAACCAGCAACTCAAAATCGAAAACATGCCATATTCTCACTAAACTTTGCATCGCAACACTTTGAAGTCGATACATTTTCACCAGAATCAAACAAAAAAAAAAATCGCACGGCCTGTAACAAACCCAGAGACGAACCAAATGAGTTTTCAATTGTGTGTTGCTGGTTCTTTGAAAAAAAAGTAGACATCTGACAAGCCTTTGTTACAGCTTGGCCGTTTTCTTTGGTAGGCCTGAGTTAATGACGTTAAAAATTAATGACTTCTTTAGCGCTATCTACTATTGAATTTGGCAAAGGTTGATGACAAAGACCTCTGATGTCGCCACAGCCTACCTGAAGGTGGGTATGACGCTCTTTTTTTTTTTTTTTTTTTCCAAAAATTTTTGACATCTCCGATCCCACCCGAATCTGGAATGCCCAATTGGTGAACTATGTACAAGGCTTGCTCGTTTGCGACCCCTTGTTGCCAATTCAGGAGAGTGAAGACAGTTCACAGCTCTCCTCCGAAGCACGTGCATGTCAGCCACTGCTTCTTATACACTCTTTGGTTGAATCTTCGCAAGTTCAGGACGAGGGCGGAGGATACCCGGACATGAGCAGGCTTAGGATCTTCCTGACGAGCGCCTGTCTGGCCAACAGGAGGCGCTTGAGCAACGGACAAAGTTATTTATTTTATTTCCCTTTCCCGACAGTCCCTTCCCAATTTGAAACCCTGTAGCGCAATAGCCAATTGTGCGCTACTCTGAAAAAGCTGCCGATCACTGCCGGTTGGTACGACCGGGGCTCGAACCCGCGACGTGATAGTCACTTCTGCACTGCAACACAGTGCCTTAACCGAGTGAGCTATCCGGCAGCTCAGGTATGACACTCTTTGTCGCTATTCCAGAGGTAGTCCTCCTATGGTGCAGCTCGGCATTATCTGGCAGAGTTTAACCCTTTCACTACCGCTTACTGGGAATAAGACAACCCTTGCTTACTGTAAATTTTTGTGCTATGGCAGCATGATGTTGCATGTAGATTTTCACCCCCTTTTTCGAACTAAAAATTCCAGAAATGGACAATTTTATGTACAGAAAACATGTTCAAAATACATTTACCTTTCCATTGACACATATCTTTGCTTAGTTTTTCCGAAAGTAAAAACAGAAAATGAGGATAAAAACTGTATTTTGGTTTGTCAAGACAAGACGATTTCTCCTCTATGGGATTTATGTACAAACGGAGATAGACGCGCATTTCTGTACAAACGGAGATACACGTGCATTTGTGTACAAACGGAGATACACATGCTGCAGCACGCACTGCCTGCAATAACCTGTATAAAATAAAATAAAACTGTGCATAAGCGGAGGATTGGGAACTACAGGAAGCCTGATGACATCACTCACGTGTTGTGCGATACCAGACTCGTCCAAAGGGGTGTTTTGTTGCGGAGCTTTGACAGTTTTTGTGAGGGACTTTCTCTAGGCGCAAAATAGCGACAATAGTAAGTGATGCGGGATAGGCGCTGTCGCGGAAATGCGACAATGGTAATGAAAGGGTTAAGGGTAATTGAAATGCGAACCAGCGCGGTACACTTCCATAAGCACTTTTCTGCACAGCATAAAGTGCCAGTGGAAAAACCAAATAGGTCCAAGTTAGGTATTTTGGAGTGCTTCCCTCTCTCGCCTTATCTGCTTATGAGTTTCTGGTCATGATTATCAGCTGAAACTGTTCCGTGCATCAATGTGCATGTGTTTGTGTTGCCATCGACCCTGAGGCTTAATTGCACGGGGCCTGCTTTGATGAAGGTCTCAGCATGGACAATTAACCACTTGCCCCTGTCATAATAAGGAAAGGCCTTATTAACCTGTAGGTTTGGTGTAGATTGCCATCCAGTTATATAAATAGCTCAATTCATATCTTTAATCATGAGCAAAGTATCTGTTTACGGCTGTAGCCGTGAAGAGATGAGCAAGGCTCCTCCTCAGGTTAAAAGTCCCATGAATCACCAGGCGAGGAATGTGACACTATCGATCGAAGTGGCTCGCACTCATTTTGCAATCTAAGACACAGGCCAAGATCCTGAGTTAATAAATCATTTTGAAAAGGTGCCGCTGACCTGGACAAGCGAGCGATTAGCAAATGCACAAATTTAAATTAATAATTCTCGTGCTTTGTTTGGAGTTTTTATTTTGAGTTTGGGGAATTTGAGATTATACACGTGCGTGTGCTTGTATACACATACACGCGCACACACACACACACACACTCGTACACACACGCACATATTCACACACACAGCAGACAATCACTCAAAGTTCAACTTGCCAGTTTTTATTTTTGTAATTTTTTTAAAATTATGGATACAGTACATTACATATTTTTATAGTGACCTCACAAAAAGGGCTGGAATTCCTATGTGGTTCACATGTTATAGCCTTGTAAATACTTTATATTTACAATTTACAATACTAAATAGAAATGAAGGAACAGACTGGAGCACTCGAATCACTTGCATCAGTTTATTGAGTTGCCAAGACTAACGTTTGACGCTGTCTTCCTCAGTATCAAATTAGTATTGGTGAAGTTGGGACAGTTAAATAACTTCCTCCACACAGAGGTCACCTCCTATTGGAAAAGGAGTTAAGTTCCCAACTTCCATAATGAACCAATACTGTGGAAGCACTCAGTGAGTGGGTTAGTAATCTCAAATACCAACAAATGGGATGCAAATGATTCGAGTGCTCCAGTCTGTTCCTTCATTTCTTCTGAATTTGTCCTTTTCTGTGAGCACCGACCTCTGGCAAGAGAGGGGCTGAAGCACAAGGGATTCCTTTATTTTGTGATTACAATACTAAATATTTTCTTGTAAAAAAATGTAAATACCACACCAACAAATCAAATTTTACGGTGTCTGCTTTCACCACATAGTTGTAATATTTTCGAATCCTTTGTGCTAAGAGTACAGCAGTGAGAAGCAAAAATCAGGGCACCGTGCAAATCCTTACGGTATGCGCTTTATGCAGTACGCAGCGGAATGAGAGGCGAGGAGGCCGAAGTTTCGGGAGAATTTGAAAAGCAGCTGGCGCGATTAAAATGTGAACTCGTGGCCTTTCTCTGCGCGAGCAACACTGCAGAGCTGGAAAGCAGAGGTCTCTCCGAGACTCGGCGTGTGGGCGTCCTGTGTTGAGCACGCCCTGCAGAAATAATTTATTGTTATACCGAACAGTATTTACCCATTTGGCTTAAAAAAAGGGAGAATGGCGAAGAATGTGAATGTAACGGAAGGGATTAGACAGTTGAAGCCACCTCGCTTTTGAAGCGCGTCTGTTTTCAGTACATCTGTTCAGTCCTCGGGCAACGAACTGTTCATCTATTTCAGATATCTCTCTCTCTCTCTCGCTCTCTCTCATATGTAATATTGTTTTGCTGGAGTAAATCATATTTCCTTATAGTGCAACGGCTTCAAGGGCCTGAAATTCAAATTAAATTAATGTGCAGTTTGTAAAAAACAAATAAAATGTAGCCTCTTCTATGGACACTTGGAAAACAAAGATAAAAACACTAGATATTATCTTACTCTCTGCTTGTCCAGAAAACTCCAAAATACAAAATACTCAGGACAAGTGCATTTTTGTTGCTCTATTCACCACAATTTTGAATATGTGGTTACAACAAACCCTCTTATCTTCCATGAAAGGACGTTGTTTTTGCATTTTAGCATTACCGAATATAAATAATTGTATTTTTTTTAAACAACCAACCCATTGGTTGTTTAAACAAACAACCCCATGATTGTTGTCACGTATTAATGTTTTGTGATTGAAAGTGGTCATGTTCAGTATGATTGCTTGAAGCTGAGTCCCATAGACCTCACCGCAGTACTCTTACTGGAGGGGGTCTGCTAGGCCTGTGCTGCAGGCATCTTCAGCACCTGCTTGTTTCTGGGACCTGGGGGCTGCGTTTTCTCTTCAACGTATGAAGTGGATTTTTGAATGGATTGATATTTAGTGGGTAGTTTTCAAAATTGCCTCAATGTAGGATCCAATTAGCTGAACTGGGCTGAACTGGGGCCCATAAAATGGGGCATAATTTCAGTTTCAAATGTGAGAATATGTGAGACAGACACACTCGTGGGGGCGGGGGGGGAGTATATCTTATGCTGATGGAAGTGCCCCCCCACATTTGGGCTTTTGCTCCTGTACTCATCATTTTTGCCAATAACATCCTCACAATGAAGGTCAGTGAAGCCGTAACTGTGGCAGATATTTATTTTCAAACCATAGCACCCTGACCTCCAAGTTCCACTGATGAGGGTGGAGCCTTGGCTCGGACTGTGTTGTAAAAGTACTGTGATTCCTTGTTAATAAATCCATAATATTGCAACACACCCTTGAATAAGAGCTGAGATTGTGCACTTCAATAATTCCGTCATCTCAAATCTGAAGTCCTGGAGCACAGAAGCCATTGAAGTAAAAAGTCACTTTGTCCCAGATATTACGGAGTTCACACTAGCCCATATGGTTTATTTGGCCCTATGGTGCTCTGACAGGCTATATTGTGTTATGTTCCAGGGGAATGCGCTGCAGTGCATTATGTTGGGGTCGGTCTGTGCTGTGTAGCTGCACTCTATGAAAGACGGCCTTTCGAAGATGCACTGAATGATGGTTTACCTCACTGAGATTTAGTGTGCGGCACACCAGTGTGGGAGAATGTGGGTCAGTCTCTGGTGCTTTGATCCGAGGGGACGGAGCTCTCTCATTGGCCGGGGTGACCCTGCCAGGTTGGTGGGCAGGAAGACGCCCCCACACCTGTAATGAAGGGAATGAATAATCCTCCCGCCGCGGAGACAGGAAGAGGCAAGGTCACCTCGTGCCGGCCGCAGAGTGAGCTCATAGGTCAGTCTCGGAGCTGCTCCGGGCGTAGCGGCCCCCTCATTAGCTCTCCCTCCGACTGGGAGGAGAATTGCGGCGCCCAAACCACGCGGAGACGACCTCTTCTCTCGCGGCTTCGCAGTAATTACCAATTTCACTGTAGGCTCACGACCCGAGTGCAGGGGTGGTATATTACAATGCATTAGCCTTGGCAGTCCTGTGGAGTTATAATACCCACTTACTTCTGAAGAAATCAAAGCCCTGGGCTCTCACACAGGTTGTGAAGCTCTAAGCACGGAACAGGAATGTATGTCAGTGCAGGCTCTTGCTGGAGCCCCAGTATGTGTTGCTTACTGGGTTCTGTAGTTCTGTATAGGAGCACTGTGCTATTGGATGATAGATACGACAACATTCATGCAATGGCTTTAGTCCTCTGGTGCTTAGTCTGTGATCATCTTATGGCTGTCCGGTGAAAATGGTGCCTTGCATGGAATTGAACAATAATGATATTGCCTTTGGTTTGTTTTGAATGTCGCTTACTTTTCTCTGTTTCGGTTCGAACGTTCCGACATAGCAAATGATGTTGCAAACCAGTTTGAACCAAAACAAAATCACGTTTTATTACTTCCTGTCCCATAAAGTATTTAGATTTTGATTTGGAGAAATTAATTCACTGTGCACAAAGATAAAATAGGCCTACTGCAAAAGAAAAGAGCCAAAAATGAGATATGGAAGTGATTTTATCCCGCACACAGATAATACAGCTTGATATCACGGGTAAAATCACTCACTAACGTTTCTCAATTTTTGCAATGTAATGTCTGGTGCAATACCAGAAAAATACTCTTTGTAAACTTGGGGAGACAAAGTTTACCATCCACATCTAACATAACAAGGAGGAAAGTTGTGAAACGTAGAGTTGGTAAAAGAGGAGGCTAAATAAGTACTGCCAAAGAGAGATTTTGTGAGTGGCAAACAAGGATGATGGCAGCTGTGTTGTGGACTACTATCAGACTTAAAGTCACAAGACTGGACTTTTGAATACATACAGTATATCATGCAAGGACTTGCTCTGAAGCCTGTCATGGAGCTATCAATCTGCAACACTCTAGCGTCCAAAGGAAATACCTAGTAAGTCACATTTTGATAGTTCGGAGAAAAATGGGGTAAAATTTCCAGCCCCTGCATTAAGATTGTGAATGATACCTTTGAGAAGTTTTGTGATGGAAAACCCTTTTAATCAACTGCTCTGAAATACTTTTAGGAGTTATCAAAAAATATGTTATATAACAGGATTTAATGTGACTAACTATGTTTTACCGTCAGAATAGAATGATAAAACCTAGTAAGTCACAGTTCTGCGCAGTTACATCTGTCGATTTCACCAGCAATGATGTTGTCCATCTTGTTTTTAGAAGAAATTAATGAAGAATAAATTAATAAAGAACAATTCATAGAAATGTATTAATGCTCAAATTGAAACATTGATAAAATAGAACTATCACCATTTTACCAGTTGGAAATATCCAGTCAGTGACAAGACTGAACGAATTGTTCTATGCAGTATCAACCAGGAATAAACTGAACATATAGATTTCATTTCCAAGACAAGGTGATTCCAAGCTTTGATCATAGATGTAGTCAGTGGTCTCATCTCATCATCACAGCAAATCTTACTGGGTTTTACCTTGGGATACTTGACTAAGTTGTGTACTTGCTATGTTTTACCTCTGTGGTTTTGATGCACAGGTAGACATTTTGCCAATAAAAACACTTTATTATGATGGGAATAGACCCAGTAAGTTCAATTTTGACCTTAACTAATTTTCAGCCAAAATGTGACTTACTAGGTATTTCCTTTGGACGCTAGCGCTGTCATCGCAGGCAAAGACTGGCCTCAGTCACTGCGCATTGTATGTGGGCCATAGATTTCATGACCAGATGCAAAAACTGTAGTGAGCTATTTTAAATCAAAGCACGGTACTGTCTAATCTCTGCACTAAAATAAATGTTTTTCCATGCATCAGGGCTGAAGGTCGCAATTTGGAATGGTTAATATAATTTTTAGCCCGTTTGGCCTCTAGGGATGAAAATCTAGGCCAAGTTTGATTTTAGCCATGTTTGGCCAAGCGAGCGTGGTGGCTTTGCTACTACTTCTTGGTAACGTTTTTGTTCCACCAGCAACAAATTTCTTGACTGGTTTTCAGTTTTGTTCCTGAACTGCTTCCCTCCCCTGGTGCCGATGAGAAATGAGGCCTGATCTTATTCAGTTAGCCCAGTTCTTTTTGTCATAAGTCCACTGCAATATACAGTTTATAAATGGAAAAGAATCATGGTTGAAAGCATTATGTTAATAGTTACCTTTTTTCCATATAAAATGTTGACATTAACTGAATGTGACTCTTAACTAAAGAAGTACCACATCTCCGGCAAATAGCTAGCTTATGTTCTGTAACAAAATAATATACGGTCACTTGGGTAGCATAGTAAATTGAGCAAGAAAATGTACATTTATTGCATGCAACGCGGGGGGATGCTAATTCACTATGGTGTTTTGTGTGGAGATACAAATTCATTATCATTTTGAAAACCATTTCATTGCAAATATATGATGCATAATTTGCAGTCAAATATTTAGATTTTTGTTTTGGATCAGTTCTAATTGGCTAAATGTCAAAACTTTTATGTTTAAATGTAGTAAAACCCTTATCTTGATTTTTTTGATGAGTACTGTAAAACAGTTGCAAAGAGCATCCAAACTCCACGACAGTATTGTTGTTTTTGACGTTTTTAGTAGCCTGTTGCTGCAAAGACTCAATTAAAGACCCTTCAGATTAATGTTCATTTATGTAAATAATTACATATTGCTAAGAAATATGAATTTAGTTATGTTTTCTACAAGGAAAATAAATAGTTTCAATTAGGCAATCTGTTGTTGTATTCATAGATTGATAGTCTCCGTGATGAATTTTGATAGGAATATAAACCCACCTCTCCTTTTTTCTTTTTTTTTCTCTGTAAATGAGCTGTGGGTTACCGACACAAGTATTTGATTAGTGATGCCACAGTTTTACTGCTATAATAACTGAATTATTTCCAGCTCGAATGTGTGGCAGTTTGCTAATTGTCCGACTGAAAGCCTGTACTTTTTTCTTCTCTGTTATCTCTTCCAGTTGCGGTTGTCGTCTACTAGAACAAGGCTGCCATTTTTTTTTAAATTATTGAATTTCTAAAAAATCAATGATCATGTTGAAAGCAAACAGTACAGAAAATGAGTGAATGGTTTTAGTTGCAATTTTGTGATGTTATGCTATAAAACCCCATTCCTCCTATAAATCGAATTTAAATAAGAAAAATCCATGCTAATATTATTTTTGTTCATTGACATTCAGAATGTGCTGGAGATTGAGGGTGCAACCTAACATTTCTGCTATGGCATTGGACATTTGCAGAAAATGTGAATTGTTTCCAAAACATTATTTTCATATAATTGTATGCTTGCTGCTCACAGAATAGCTACATGAAGAGGAATTGTCATGTTGGTATTTTGCTATTTTAATCCAAACGAATGGTTCCTTTGTATCTTTATTTGATTGTCACATGTGTATGGTTGCCTACTGTTTGTTCTAAAATAGGTCCACCCTTTAACTTAGCAGATTGTCGGGGAGGCTGATTCGATTAGATAAAGAAATTATGGCTAGAGGCCTGCTATTTAACCTGCTGCAGCAAATTATAATAATTGAAGCAGCTTTTATGTGGGATAACATTATCACAGAAACCACCAATGCTTAGAGAAAATAGAATAAATTAGCAGTGTTCAGAAGGTTTGGGGAATTTTAGTAGTATGGTGTGCATTTTTAGTTGATCCCCACTGATGTTCCTTGTCTTGATCAGCTCTGTCAGTTCTCAGAGTGAGGGCAAAAGTGTAGGATATGGTCCTTTTAACAGAAAGAGTAGCATAGGAATCCTTCTCTAAACCACAGATCAGCTCTCAAATTAATAGTACTGGAATGGCCTATCCCAGCAGAAGGTGAATTATGCCTGTTCAATAGATGGAGATTGAAAATGAGAAGAATGAAATAATGGGTTAACAAGCTGAAGGGAATAAACACAAAAGATTCAATTATCTTCCTCAATTAATTCATGCAGGGAAAAATATCACTGGAGGCCAGAAATGTAGGTGATAAGTTTCATGGTTTTGTTATTATGAGCATCAACTATAAATGTTTCAGATTTATTTTATAATGATATAATTTTTGGATATTTGGTCTGCTAGTGAAAGAAGTGTAGATGGCGCTGAAAGTGCTGTCAGTGGGCGGATTCCAATCGATACTCGAGTCGGCTGATTGGATCCATTTGACAGTGAAAAGGATAATGAAGTAGAATCAATCCAAAATGTCAATTTATGGGTCTTTATTGATGATTTTCTCATTGCTTTAGACAGTTTTGCTGTCCTCCTAATTTACCATCTGAATGCGTATGCCATTCAAGCTAGCGCTGCGCCATCCACAGCCATTTTCAAAAGTGCTGTAGTTTAAGCGAATGGAGATGAGCCAGGTTTTGTTTGCAGCACCATCAGACACACAGTATACTTGTTGTATTACAGACTCAGGCTGTTTCATGCAGAGTGACTATGTATAAACTGATACCAATGTGGGATAAACAATACCCTGCATTGACTTTGGAAACTCCAGTGTGCACCTTGCTAGTCTAAGCGCATGTAGTCAGGATGCTGGACTGCAGACATAAATGCAGGGATTTCCTGCAGTTGTCCTAGAATACTGCTTTTTTTAGACCATACTCCCTCTTTAACAGAGCAGACAAACATACCCGTATTTGCTTTATTTTCTTATTTTTAAGCACTAAATACCTTAAAACAGCTTCTGAATGCATTGATTTCAGGTGGCTGCTCCTCCTGTGTGGTCATTACTTTGAACCACTGCAGTTTTCTGAGCTGTTAGGTACAAAAAAACAACACTGTCACCTAATTATCATCACCACTGATTCTGAAGTTATATCCTGGAGCACAGATTTGAGTGAGCATCAGGGGATTTGAGTCTCAATCTGCCTGTGGGGGGTCTGGAAGGTTTTGGGCAATGAAAAACTGCAAATTGAACCCACAGAGCATCCTGGCAAACTTCAGCCCAACTCTAGTCTTTTCCATAGTTGATTGATGATAGCAAATGTATGTATAGGATGCTAGGCTCAGCGTGCTTTTATAGGAAAACAAAAGGTATATCTCCATTGTACGGAATAAATCTTAATAATCATATGGAGACCACAAAGGAAAAATGATCAGAGTCCAAATTTGCATTTTTGTATATTTAATATACTATTATAATATTTATGAAAATATATAATTATATTATATATTACTGTAATATTTATATATTTTATATTTTTTTGCATGTTTTTTCAGTGCTTTGTTTCTAAGATTGTTTTGAATTTTTAAGTCATCATTTCTCACAATGTGAAAATGTGACTGATAGTTTTTCCATTGTGGTCTTCATATGATTTGACAATCCACCATTTTGGAGTTTAGTAATGTGTGCATAACAGCACCTGATGACTTTTTCACCCCTCAGTAGAGTTAGCATAGCAGTGTTGGCTCAGGACTGTTGATGCCACTCCATCTTAGCTGCACTTTCAGAAACTGTCCTACCTGGGTGATGTGTTTGTTTTCTTGCTGTGAAAAGCCAGCCAGGGTAGCAGTGAATCCTTAGCCCTGAGCACTGAGAGGACCTGAGAATGAGCTTCCAGGGCCTGTGAGAATGGGCTGAGCTCTAAATATAAACAACCTCTGAAATGCATTCACAACCTTATGGACTATATTTCTCTCTGTGTCTGACACTCTTATATTCTCCTGCGGGGCCATTCCTCCTGAGAGAGGCTGCTCTGTCTTATATGTATCTGCAGAGGTCAAGATTTATTACTATTATCATTAGTAGTGGTAGTTGCAGCAGCACTTTTGATATAATACTATACACATGCCTAAAAACATTGTACATACAGCACTGCTGTCATGCATGCGAGCTAGAATTTTCTCATTTGCATCCAAGGATGTCACTTTAGTAAAGTCTTTACTCAATCTGAAGGTTATTAGACTACAGTAGTAACAGTGAACGTGGGCTGTTGAAGAATATTTGCCATACGTGTCCTGGCTGCCAAACAATAGCCGTACATCAATGTGATTACTAATTATTACTTTTAAGTTTATGCTGAATGTGACAATTCTGTGAGGCATTGCTGAAAAGACAGGGCGTATATATTAGCTGTTTGTTGGGATAATATTGTGAATGGCAGCAGCTGTTTGTGCTCAGTTTTCTGGGTCATTACAAATGGTGAGCACTGTGCATGATGGATTTTCTGCACCTGTAGTTTATAGATTAGGATTTTCATGGGTTTCTGATATGCTAAGCTTCCATAACCTTTGCAATGACATTACGGCCTGCATAAAGATGATGAACTGTCACTATGAACAATGTGCACTCAGATACTTGTAAATTACACAAAATATTTTCAGCAGTGGCAGGCCAAATGCGTGCAAGCAGCACAACGTGCCACAATCGAATGGAAGGAAGCAGTGTTTGTAAAATTAATGATGAACAAGGGCCTGTCTGTCTCAGGAGCCTAATTGTGGTCGCTCTTTCATGGTTCATTGGGTCTGTCAGTAGACCTGTGTTCCTGTTTCCCTCTTAGCATGCGTAGCTACACTTTAGCAACAATGATTGGCTGTGGGCTTAGCTAGAGACTGAACAGGATGTGGACTAGTTGTGAGGAAACCAGTCGATGCCTCCATTTGTGATATCTCAAGATTCTGTAGCATACTTCGAAAAAGGAAGCCGATAGGGAGCAGAAATTGGGAGGAATTCAAATAGGAAATCTCAGGTGAACTTTGGTATCCAGGAGAGGTAGATAAGGAGAATTAAGCACAGATGAACAGAGAAATGGAGAGCAGTAATCTCTGAGGAAGAATTGGGGTGAGGAGTACGAGCATGCAGGCAGGAACACCCGGGCAACGTGAGGCCTGGCATTGTGCTTCTCCCTCTGGGCTGGAGATAAAGGAGATCCCCTGGCTGATGCCCAGCCGGTGCTCCACACCTGATCCGCTGCGGAGGTGGAGTAGAGCCAGAATAGCCCTCATCCTCCCTGGAGCTCGAAACTGGCGAGCCCAGCTCCCAAAGCCAGCATCCAGCTCTCTCAATGCGAACACTGGCATGGGAGATGGATGCGATAGTGGGTGTGTGTTTGTGTGTGTGTGTGTGTGTGTGTGTGTGTGTTTATTCCTGTGTGTGTGTGTGTGTGTGTGTGTGTGTGTGTGTGTGTGCACGTGTGTGTTTGTCTGTTTGCGCGTGTGTGTGCGTGCGTGTGCGCGCGTGTGTTTGTCTGTTTGTGTGTGTGTGCATTTGCTTGTGCACATGCACATTTATGTATTCCCTAAGCTCTGGTACTACCCCAGCACTTCTCTAAGGGAACATTGGCATCTGCTTGGCAAAGGCATGCTTTGGGTCAGCTCCCCTCGGACAGAACAGGACTACAGATGTAATGTCTGTGCCTCTTGCCTCTGATTGTTTCTCATCAATCTCTCCATTACAGAGAGAGACCAAGTAACAGCTGTGTAGTGCAGGCTGTTTTCGGCAGCTAAACTATTCATGCTATGGAAATCAATGAGCCCTGTGTTCCTCATTCAGGAGCCAACATGGCTTCCGTGTAATTGAAGTGTGACTGGAGCTGAAGCATAGTGTTCCAGCCATCATGGGATTTCCTTTCCCCTTTGAGAATCGCTGTTTTCCCTCCATCCCCGAGAGGCTAAAATGACTTAATCCACATTAGATAATGGAATTAATCCACCTGTCGCCGGGATAATTCCTTGGGGAGGTAGCTACGGCCTCGGAAATGTGTTTTTTGTTGTTATTTCATGAGCCACTACATTTTGTCATTTTTGCTCTATGACATGAAAAAAATTGGAACAAATTTGCCTTTGTAAAGTGTTTTGAAAACAAGCTCAGCTCTTCCTCTTTGTGATGTGGTCTGAGAATTATTCACTCAAGTGGACTGGTGCTCGAAAGCCTTTGAAGTATCGGTGCCCTTTCCCTCGGTCAAGCATAAATACTTCAGAAAAATGACTTGCTAAAGAATTCAAAACTGCTCTCAATCATCGAGAAAGGGCTCCTGTTATATTGTTTTTTGCATTTAACAAGATGGTTTCTGAGTGCAGATCTCTCAAGTGACTCTTGACCGTCAATGAGCTATTTGCGTAGGCCTAATACTTGATTGCATCATTAGTTTCTGCATTAATGACCTCTCAGTTGTAATTCTGCCAACAGATTTCCATCCAAAGTATAAAGAGAGTTTTACTACCACTGAAAAATATGTGGGGGTCCATACCCACTATTTTGCTACATCAATGGCCAGTGGTCAACAGGAGAATGTTTTGTGTGTGTATGTTTGTGTGTGTGTGTGTGTGTGTGTGTGTGTGTGTGTGTGTGTGTGTGTGTGTGTGTGTGTGTGTGTGTGTGTGTGTGTGTGTGGATCTGGCTTCTATTTCACTGCCAGGGTGACATGCCTGCAGAGTCCAGCTGCACTGGGAGTGCATCGGATTCGCTCGTTCACTATTACTCCCATTTTATTTTCACCAAACTTTCAGGATTTTAGCTTGTGATGATGTTCAATTAAATCTGACAATTTTGAGTATCCAACCAAATTGCTGAAATGTACTTGCTAAATGCGGGTCAGTAAAAAAAAAAAAAAAAAAGCACCATTTTGGTAGCCAAAGTTTTTGTCTGGACGCAGGCCTGTTTACGCCTGTGAGTGAGATGGGCCTGCTTAATGAAGAGAATCAGGCTGAACAAACAGACCGCCAAGAGTATCAGCTCATCCCAGGACCAGAGCTGGAGGGCCAGAACAACAGATGATGGCTGGGCTCCATTGGCAAACATCCCCAGGCACAGGAAATGCCCCTGTGCAGTCATAAGCGCCTTATGCAAAATCAGGGGTGGAGAATTAATGATCTCAATCATTTAGTTAAGGTAAAGGCGCTGCTAATGTGGTCACAGTGTGGTCCGCTCACATTTGGACCGTGACGCAATTTTTGCACGCCGGATTTGAGAGCCATTAACATGGATTTGAACTTGGAATATATATATTTTTGGCATCTCCAAATCCCACCCAAATCTGGAATGTTAACAAACAGTGTGCAAGCGTGCTGGTATGCGCCCCATGCTGCCATCTTTGAGAGAGTGTCTGCGGTTCTCCGATGAAACACACACCCATCAGCAGCCGCTTCTTTTCGCTTGCGGTTTCAAACCTCGAGCAGAGTGAGCACTGAGGAAACCTGGACGTGCGCTCGCTGAAATGCAGATGATGAGCGCCCGGAGGCGCATGAGCATCAAACTGTGCTAACCCAAACTGACTGCATCCCTCCCATATCCCTGAGCAGGACCGAGCCAATTATGCATTGCTCACAGAAGGCGGCTGGCCACAGTTGGCACTGGCATTGCGGGATTCGATCCAATGTCATGGTGGTCACTCTTGCATCATAGGTAGCACTTTTCCTGAATGAAAAAAGTTGGCACTTTTCCACCCCAGCAGCCAGATTTTAATATTTGATTTGAAAATTATGAATATCAGGTTTAGATAGTGAGCTTTAACGTGAGGGTCTTTTATTTTTGTGATTGGTGTCAAGATTGTAGCCGTTTCTACAGTTTCACTGCTGAAATGCTTCTGGGATGCACTTGATATAGGACTGTCTTTGCAGGAAGTATCCATACCTGACGGTGAGAACAGTGGAGCTTCGCTACTGCAGCTTCGTTCTTAAAACGAGAACTGTGCTCGAGAGATTAGATGATTGTTCTCTCTCTGGGGGGCGAGTTTGAGCCGTCACTGTCGTTACAAGGCAGCGCCGTGTTTATTATTCCAAACCGCCGCGGTTGCACATCTCTCCGCTGCTGTATTGTCCCGTAATTGTGACCGTGGGTCGGCATCTAAAATAAGCTCGCGGTCGGAAGGAGGGCAGTTCCCCTGCACATCGTTAAGCGTGAAATACAACGACTCATCGCGGCGCCACTGTCCTCCCTTGGGGGACAAGTGCTGGGGAGAGCTGTGTGTTATTATGGTTGACGGCAACAGAGGTTGTGATAAAAACAGGTCTGACGCCCATGTTAGCGCTGAGGCTAACTCCAGCACAGGCCGAGGTCTGAGGGGAAAAAAGCAGTCCCGCCGTGTTAAAGCGGAATGGCCTCGCGGCAAAGCTACTTGAATTAATAAATGTTCTAGCATTGATGTTACCTAATTTGTTTTCTTTGTGGAGTGCTTGTGGCGGTATCATTTGTGGGCATCTTGTATTGTTTGCAATGGGCTTTCAGGTTTGTGGGCAGGCGAGCTATTATGGGGGTGTGTGGCCGTTGTCTGGGTTGTACGAGGTTATGTTGACTTTGGAAAGGTTTGGTTAGGTCTTTTTTGCTCCCTCCTATTAAATTAATAAATTAATAAATAAAAGCTTAATGAGGCTCATGGTTTGGGATTTTGTTACAAAAATTTGCATGATTTCCAACCTAGATATTGCGTATGCTCAAAAAAAAAAAAAAATATTGTGTTGTAAAAATATGTATATATTTATAAAGCTGTGGGTAATCTTAACTTTTTTTAAAACTTATTTTCATTTAACTAATAAGGATTAACTTGGGATGTTTCATATGCGCATAAACTTCAGTGTTTTTGAGTGTTTTTTTTTTAATGTCGAGTATGTTGTTATAAATCCGAAATTCGCAAAGAAATTGGCTTACACATCATTTCTGTGCCTACGCACTGTTTATAAATGAGACCCTTGGTCTTTTCAGGGTATCTGTGAATATATACACAAACTGCTTACAACGGTGAAATGCAATAAGCAATTAACAAGAGTAGGTTACTGGCGGAGAATATATCTGGGTAAATTCAGTGATTTTTGAAGACTGCATTGATGGAAATCCAGAATAGGTGATCCTCCTTAGCAATCAGGAGAGCAGACGACACTGATTCCTTAAGTAAGATCTTTGCTTGACGTTCAGGCAATGACATTCTAAGATATTCAAAGTTTCTCGTTTGAGTACGCACAAAATGGTGTTGCTTAGGTCTTCAAAGAGTCAGGATTATCAAATCTCTGTGTGGCTTTTTAATCTTTAATCTTCTCTGTAGTTAAAGCTCTTTTTTTACTATCTCTATTAGGGCTAATAGGTTTTGCCTGTGTGGACAAATGGCATTTTTTTTTTTACAGCTGTCCACAGTATGAGCTTTTGGCAAATTTGGGTTGACGTCACTCCAGCTCAGAACACCATTAAATACCAGTTTTGACAGACAGTGTAGTTAGTCGCATTCTGTGCAGAATGTAATAAACTGCTTCAGAACTATGAGCCCGAAGCTATAAATAATTATGATGAAGCCGCAGCACTGGAATCGCTTTGAAAAAGTTGCTTGGACGCAAAGTGCCATTAAGCTGACCAACGTCCTTGTCTGCAGTCCTTCTGGGAAGAGGACGAGAGGCGAATCGTGCTACATTTGCATCTGTGATCGCGTGAAGCCGTACTTCTCGGGTCGATGTGCTTCAGCGTGTTCTCGAGGGAAGATGGCACTTTTGTGAAGGATGCGGATCGCCTCTGGAGGAGGGTCTTGGCGGCCTTGAGTTCGGGTTTGATGGTGCTCCTTACCCCAGACCCGGTAGTGCTGCAGGAATAAAAGAGGAAAATGTTGAATGCTGTAAGATGGTGGGTTCAGACTGCTGACACGCCTGTTCTCTGGCTATTAAATCCATTTTTCTCTGTCACCCCTGCCGAGAGGCTGAACGCAAGTTGAGGGACGACAGCATACCTAGTAATCGGGGACCTGGAGGTCTTCCAAGGGGTGTGTGTGTGTGTGTGTGTGTGTACTGTATATGCGTTTGCGTATATGTGTGCTCGCCCGTGCTTCTGTTTGTGCCCATGTGCTTGTGTGTGTATTTTCTGTGTGTGTGTGTGTGTGTGTGTGTGTGTGTGTGTGTGTTTTGAAAGAGTCTATGTGTGTGTGTGTGTGTATGTACTATGCATCTGTGTGTGCGCATGTGTGAGTAGGCATGCGTGTACGTGAGAGTGTGTGTGTGTGTGTGTGTGCACTTGTTTGGGCTTGTATGCTTGCGTGTGTGTGTGTGTGTGTGTGAGAGAAAGAGAGAGAGAGAAACAGGGGTGCATCTCTGATTGTTCTGCAGTGTTAGTGTCACTACAACAGTAGTACTGGTGGAAAGCCATTCTTCAGTATTTCCCTGTGAATTTATCAGCATTATCTTACGCGTGTGTTTCACCTTGGAAAAGGTCTCCCATAAGTCTTATGTCCCACTCTCTTTTGTTAATGCTGGTGCTTAAACTTAAACATTATTTTCTCTTGGACAAAATGTGCTGCAGAGCCTCTGCCAATTCCTTTCTCTGCAGACCCTCCCTGCCAGCACTTTCTTTCTAAAGCGTTCGCATCGTGGCTCCCATCTGAAAATATGGCGGGCGAAGCCAGGGCGTGGCAGCGAGCCTGTCGTTCCCTCTGCTCTGAAGGTCACTGGCTGAGGACTGGTTCTCTTCGCGAAGGGGACAAATGGGGCCTGAACTCTGTCAGACAGGGCATTCATTCCACAGATGTGTGAGACAACACGGTGTGTGAGGGAGGCAGTGGAATTTTAAACAGGAGAGGAAATGACAGAGAACATCAATGCTGCTCTCCTGTTTCAAAATCACTGAAGAATAAAATAAACCCTTTATATTCAATATTGAAGTATTTGATACATATAGTGCTGCATATGGGTGTTCAATGAGATTTGTATGGGCTTGGACTGTATGCAGATTTAAAGGTCTTTTCTTGCTATGGATATTTAAAAAAACCATGAATGATCCTGCTGATATATGAAGACCACAATGAAAAAATGATCAGAGTCAGGTTGTGGAGAAATGATGAATTAAAAATTCAAAATAATTTTAGAAACAAAAAACTGAAAAAATCAGCAAAAAATATAAAACATATAAAATATAACAATAATATATAATATATAAAATATACAAAAATGCAAAATTTGGACTCTGATCATTTTCCTTTGTGGTCTTCATATAATATTAGGGGTATTTTATTATTAGGATATGTACATCCATAACTAACGTACAGTGTGTTTTAAAAAACTGCCTTTTTTTGGCCTCTTATAGGTTTGTTACTGGCAAAATACTTGCGGCCCTCAGTTCAGAAGGTGTTATTTGTCAATGACTTGCTCTCAAGCATATTGTCCCTGCTTGTTTTATCTCCTGATTGTGAAAGATTTAGCTCTTTAGCTTATCTGGAGTGGAGGTGCTGTGCGCATTATACTCAGGGACGTTATGTTTTATTTCGTAGTGGAGGATAGCAATAGAGATGTGCTTCGGTCCCTCGTCTCCATAAAGGGTCACAGCACAAATCTCAAAATCTGAGGCTCAGGGATCTATATCAAGGCTTTATTCAGCAGGCTGCGCAAGGCTGCCTCTCCAACCAGCAGGAAACTGTGGGGAAAAGAGCCAAGATGGCGGCAAAGCCGTGGAGTTTTTGTTATCAAAGTGATTGCAATGAACTTTATCTTCACCGCGGCCGAAAAACAAATGGGCCTGTCAGTCGGGCCGCGGCGTCCATAATTCCTCGTCCTTTTGTACCATAAACAGTTATTCCAGCTACGCTGGCCTTGGTGCCAGAGATAAATAAGTGGAATTAATTTGTTGCCGGCTGACAGTGAGGATCGGAGGCTCGGTAACGAAGTGCGGACCGTTATTAATGACCTCCGCAGCGGACTGCAAGGACCACTGTCTCTCAAAGTGAGGTCAGGAGAGAGAGAGGGGAAAAAATGGACGAAGGAGAGAAGGGCGAGGTTGCCGTGCGAAAAGCGGACGAGGAGAAGAGAAGGGCAGAGGAAGGAGTGAGAGTGAAGTAAGGGAGGAAAGAGTCGGGGAGAAGGGATATAAAGAGATTGAAGGGAGGTTTTTGGACGTAGGTGAAGTATGAAGTCATAGCCTGCCCTTTGGTCAGCCACCAACATCTGTCATAAGCACCAGAAGGGTTAATCAACCACAAGTATCCACAAGTCACAAGAGTAAACTGAGTAATAAAACAAGGCTTAAAATTCTCCAGAGAAACTCTCATGACATGAAAAAAACAACAACTTAAAAAAGCTGCCACCCTAAAGGCTTTAAAATGATTATGAAGTCTTTCCTTTTGACATAAGTACAAAAAAGTTATAAACATGAAACCTTGACTCACTAGGAAACTGGTGTGGCAGATGTGGAAATCCAGAAACAGATCTGTTCACGTAGGTAAAAATTGTATTTTTTTGAACTGGATGAAATAAAATATCTATTATTTTGAGATACTCAGAATCTCTCTCTGTTCATTTTAAGGCGGTTTGCAATGGCCTGGTCATTATTACTACTTTTCAGTTCAAAATACAGTAAATATAACATTGTGTAATATTTTTGCAACGTTTGTTCTTTCCAAACAGGGTAATAATGCATTTGGATCTTTTACATTTGCCTGACAAGTGAAATTTTCCAACTCTGTTGGGAAACCTTGCAATTAGTCGAAATATTGTGCCTCATTGCCTATTTGTCTTATTTCAGTGGTCACTGCGTACAATATGTTGCGGTACTCCAGGTGCTTTTTTTAAGATTGCAGTGGGCATTGGGCAATGACCTGAATTTGAGCCAAAACAAAATGATTACTCCTGTTTCTGCGAACCAGTCCTCTTGGGTGTCTGAAACGCAGCTGCATTGGCAAATTGATATGAAGAGCTGAATGTTAAGTCAAAAACAAGGTGACACATTGTTAAAAATGCAATTTTTGTTGTAGCTGGAGTTGCAAAGGACGAGAACATTCCTGGTAACTTTCCATCATTTAAATTTTACATTAATTAGGGGAATCATTAGTCTCATCGCTGAAGGGGCGGATCAGCTAAAGATTAAATAAAAGTACCTGTCCAAAGTGAAGTGTGTATCCACTTACCTAAAATACTAATTATCTGTGCAAATGGTTTCAGTGAAGTTTAATGAATTTTCTACATTCCACGAGTTTTCTCCTTGATATACTTGCCTTCACAACCCAAAATTTTGTGGTTATCGAAAAAATATGCCCATAGGCCGGGGCTGTCGTATGAATATGAATCACAAAAACACAAGTTACGGAATGACTGAGCGAAAAATGGCTTTAGTTTAGTGAAGCTTGTGAGCTTCCTTGTGTACTTAGCCCTAATGTAATATTGATTAAAAAGCTTTGTGTGTGTTTGTGTGTGTGTGTATGTGTGAGTGTGCGCGTTTTATTTGTGTCTTTATTTCTTTATTTTGTGCCAGTGAGGTAAGGAATGTTTGAGACAACTGGGGCAATGACCGTCAATGGCGTTTGGAATACACTAGTGTCATTGATCTAGCTTCTTGCCATTAGCTTAGCATTCGCAAGGTGGCACAAAAAATAATAAAAAAAAGTTTTGCCGCTTCCACTTTCATCTTTTTTACAAGTGTCATACTGTAATAAAATTGGAACAACTCTGATTGTTAAAAGCACGCTTTCATGAGAAAACTGGTAAATTTTTATAAAATATGGATTTTCATATTTCTCGCAAGGCGAATAATGCTGAATTTCGAATATTTATGCAGCAACTGTATTTACTTTGGCTAAAAAAAAAAAAACATCTACAAAACTCAAATACTGATTAAGACTGACTAATATTTTGGTCATTGTGGAGTGGGTATTAAGTGCAGGAACAGGATGAGAACAATAAAGTAGGCGAGGTGTGTGGGAGGGTTTGGACTTTGAGTTGTAGATTTTGGGATGGAATTGAGAGGAGAAAAGATATTGGATAGAGGAGCAAATGATGGCAAGAGATGTAAGGAGGGCAGGAAGGAGAGAGAGAAAGGGGCACAGGGTAAAGAGGAGAGAGTGGAAATACAGGAAATTGCATCTTGTTCGCCTAGTGGCCCATGCATGCAGTGTGTGTCTGTGACTACCAGTCTTCCTGCAGCAGTAATTATAGCTGAAAGCCTCTCCACTTTACTATATCCAATCCCATTCTGCACACACATACACACAAACAAGCACACATTATACCCACCTTGGCAGCAGAACAGTAAAGGCTTAATATCTCGCAGAGCTTGTGTGGGAAATAGATTCTTGAAAAACCAGGATGAGAAAGTGAATGACTGCAGCTAAGCCTTCCCTCTGAGAGCTTTGTCTTTCATTGATCTCCTCTTCTCTCAATACGATAGCTGAATTTTTTTCACTTTCCCATTGTTTCAGAACTTTTTTTATCTTCTTCTTCTTTGCATTTGTCTTCATCTGCTCTTCTTGCTGAAACAAATGCACTCATTTATTTCTAGTTTATGAAGTTGTCATCAAAGTTACTGAATTAGCTGAATAAGTGTTCTGGAAAAATCCATAAGCCTTCCAAATTTGGAGAATGAACTGAAAGATTGAGCTGTTTTCTCTTGCTGAACTTATCCAACAGTCCCAGCTTCATGATAAAGACCACAGCATCCAGAGTTTCCCAATATTAACTGTATTTGATTTGTGATAGAAGGTCATTTGTGCTGTTTTGGTGCAGTTGAGCAAATGATTTAGACATCTGTTTAATAATTTGCCGTCGGTCACCATTACAATTGTGACTGACCCACAGGTGTGGTGCTGATTGGGTTAACACAAGAACTATATGATTGTCACAATGTCCTGTGACACCAATATAAAACCAGTGAGCAAAAGCATTCTATCCGTTTCTCTGAAATGCGTCTGGGCTTGCCGTGTGGTTATGACAATATCACGCTGTTTGTACATTGGAATGGGTATATTAAACTGTAAAAGACCGACGGTGTCGTCGCTGAGTGGAAAGAGCCAATCATAATAGAGAAAGGTGTTCTGTGCCTGATGGTCACTGGGTAATTTTGAAATGACTGTGGCAGACACAGACCATTACGAGGCATTCTCTACCCACCACTGCTTGTTAGCACTGCCCCCATCCATTAATTCCCTCCATCCAGACCTCTTGATTAACCTTCATTTCCTGCTTTTATTGTTTGTCATCTGAGTGAACCTCTCCATTACATATTGTATTTTATGGGACAGTAGGGGGTGACTAGGAGGTGGTGATGCCTTTGTTACGCTTTGTTACTTATGGGCTATTCGGTCCTGTCTTGCTTTGTCTGCATATTTTGTGTGTGTGTGTGTGTGTGTGTGTGAGGGAGACATACATGCTTGCAACTGTGTGCTTGCCTGCACATGATCACTTCTTTGCATATCCTGCATCAATTTTGAGCATTGTTTGCCCACGTCCTCAGAAATTACTGTTATGCATGCACTAGATGCAAGAAGATGCACATAAGTGGTTGGTCGGGTAGTTGGGGGATGTGACAGGGGCAGTGGTTTACTATACCTGCAAATCTGGGAGCTTATTATGGTCTGGTCCATCAGTTCTCTGGTGTGCTATATGATGGAGTCCTCAAATAACAAGAGAGTACATAGGCGTGTATGTGAACTATTTCATCCATGACGCGGTCGATTCTCAGTGCAGAATTGTGGTTTAAAAAGCAAATATATCTCTGGCCTTAAAATTAATGCAGTGGAGATTTGGCAGATTTTGTTTGTTATCATCAGCCTTGCCTTTCGGTTTGTCATTACATACCAAATGGCTGTTTTACTGTTGACTGTATCCACATTTTCAACAAATTGATTCTTTAATATTATATACCATCCCAACTCCGGAAAAATTTCAGACTTAATGGAAAATGAACACAAGAACTGAAAGCCGTGCTTTCTAAATTAACTTGGATTTCATTTCAGACATGCAGACAGGATGTTTGATGTTTTGTCTGGTCAGCTTCATTTTGTTTGTAAATATACCTGGATTCTTTTCATTCAGGTCTGCCGTGCTTTCCAAAAGGGTTGGGACAGGGCCAGTTTAGGGCTAGTAATGAGGTAAAAATAAATAAATAAATAAATCAATCAATAAAATGATGATGTAATTTAAAAAATGCGACAACAAAGATCCCATAACCTGTACTGATGCACTGTATGACTTGTTAACAGGAAGAATGGGACAAAATTCCTCTTGAAACACTTAATCATTTGATGTGTTCAGCTTAAGTGTTATGAGAAGGAGTGGCAACATTGCAAAGTGGTAAATTCTTTAGCTTCTAAACTTGTTTTGAAATTTGTTGCAAGAGTCCAAATTGAAATGCATGTTCTTTATGAAAACTACTTTTCCATCAAACAAAAAATAATATGCAGATGCATTGTTTGGAATGTCATACAGGTTAACAGCAGTTTGCAAATCACTGCTTTCACTTTTGCTTGTATTTTATCATGCTGTCCCAACTTTTTCTGATTTGGGGTTATATTTCATTGATTTTCAACAATGTATTTTCATTTATTTTCAACTCTTCAGGGCATGCGTAGCTATTTCTGACTTAAAAGTTTGGCTTAAGGGGGTAAATAATGCTTATCAACATGAATCGTGCAATTAAGAAAAACATTACACCTTGTTAACATTCTGGGGTTTGGAGTGAGAACTAGCATGAACTGTGGGCTCCAGGACTGACATTGAGTACCAATGCTTTCAGGTGCTAGAATGTTCCTCTCCTGCGCCGTCTTTTTCTCTCTCACCCTCTCTCTGTCTTCTCCTTCTCTCTGACACGGGGGTGGGTGGCATCGGGATACGCAAGCAGGCAGGTGCTGGCATTGGCATGACGGTATTGAAATTGATTTCTGCAGAATCTATGTCGCAGTCCAACCAATGAGAATCCAGGCCTGGCTCTATTTTCAGAGCTTGTGTAAATGTCTCCTTATGGCGGGTACCTTTCCGTCTCAGACAGTGAAAGACAAGTCTGGGCTGCATTTCTGGCTCATGGTTGAAAACTAGGTGGATTACAAATCTTTGATCTAAAGCTGGGCATAATGCCTTTCATTGATTTATTTATGGTGATCATAATAGTTTGTTTTGATCTTTACTGGGTGGTTTCTGTTTTCTCTTTCTGATGTTTGGATATAGTGTATGCTAGCTTGGTGAATTTGACATGGATTTTAGTACGTTTGTTCATGAAGGCCACTTTGGGGCCGGAATTAGAACGGCTATGGACCTGTCAACGGCTCACAGCCAGCTTCGCCAAGCTACTTTATCGAGGACCTCGGCAAACATGCTATCATTTCCGCGTAATTAGCTTAGGCCCGTCCCCCATGATACGAGCACCGCAGTAATTACCGCGGGGGGGCTGAGCCTACTTCCCTGGCAGGGGCATAACTCAACGTGGAATAAAACAATCGTCTCAGCCGTCATTAGCAGCGAAGGGAAAAAAAAAAAAAAAAAGTGTTGGGTGGAGCCTTGCTGTCAAAGCCTGGTACAGCTGTGGGGTAATTACTGAGGAGGGAGACAGCTGAACTGAAGCGAGGACAGAGATGTACTGTGGAAGAAAACGGGGAGTGGAATTCACCAGCGCAACAGTCTCTTTTTGAGAGGTTGCCACGAGTAGACCGAGCGCAATGTTTTATGTCGCCACGATTTTTACACAAGCATTTCATACATGGCTTCTGTAGATGGGTAATTTCTTTTTTTTTTCTCCTTATGTGCTGAATTTAATCTTAAGCGCTCTATTTGGCAGGAAAAACTAGGACTTAGTTTGTAAAAACAAAATGGTGTTGTCATTTGATATACATTTTGACATTTAATATTTTACTCTCGGTGTTAAATATTGCTCCAATTAAACATAAAATTATCTCACTAATGTTGTCTCGCAGAAGACAAATTTATGGGGGAATATTAGTTGAATATATTCTGTTGCAGATTTTTGCGATTCCTCAAGCAAGTAAGAAAAGAAGTGGCTGTCTGATTTGTGAGGACTGCAGATGTATTATGATAAATGGCCTGTCATGGTAAATTGGAAGGGGCTTGTGCAGTGGCGCAGGGCCTGGATGTCGAACAGTCGGTGGAGCCAACATTCTCCTCTTCCTCGTCCTCCTCCTCCTCCTCCTTAATCAGATTACTCCAAATGACCTCCACACAAACTACGTTTAGTTGTTCAGCAGAGCTTGATTTCCTGTAGCATCCAGGTGCACCGCAGGCTAAGTGTCTCCAAGTATCCCCAGTGTATTCGGACCCAATGACAATCTTCCAAAAGGTGATAAAATGGGTCCCAGAGTCCAGGGTCTCCAGGGGCTGTGAATGTGCTGCTGATATTTGGAACTTTATGTTATTTTAGCCATACAAAAACAGTTAGATCCTAAGCTAGAGGTTACAGGCCCAACCTGCAACAAAGCTACTCTCCTTCAAGTGGCTTGGATGGGTGGTTTGGGTGGCGATCTAGGGTAGGATGAGGCTGGGTTATATTAAGAGTATCCACCAGCTGTGTTTCGATCAGCTCAATGGAGCAGTTTAGTTCATGGACCAAGTTTTTGTTTTGAAGGGAAGAGTGATGCTAACGTAAGCTTAAAGTGCCCCTATTATGTAACTTTTCACTGATCATTCTTGTACTCTTGAGCTCTAGAAAAAAAATTTTAAATGCGTCATTGTTAAACAAACACTTGAGTTTTCCCATGCCTGCCAATTCTGCAGTACCCGTCTGTGAAACGCCCCTTTGAAAGTCCTGCCCCCGCCCTCCCGAAAACTCCAGTGTGCTGTGATTGGTCAACTTTATCAGTCACTTGTGATTGGTCCACTGTTAGCGCCCCTTGTCACGCCCCTTACCATAAATGGATTTCTTCTTTAAAAACAAATACCGGTTAAGCCTTATAGGCGAAACCCACTTGATTCAAGGGCGTGCCAAACTATCTGCTTAGCGCGAAAATTCAAATAGTGACATCACCAATTGATTAAAAAAATGGTCAGAAGCGATTGGGGCGTTTCATTCAGTTCTGGTTCAGTGTGTTTTGCGGCAGAGAGGTGACTTCGACTTGTTTTCAGACACAGACCATTTAAATGCGCATAAAAACGATATGATTCATGCTACGACATTAAAATAATGAAAAACCATAATGGGGCACTTTAAATGGCGCAGCAGTCTAAGTGGATTTCCTATCACTTGGGACAGTGTGTGTGGTGGCTGTCAAAAGCTGTAAGTGTTGTGTGTGTGTGTGTGTGTGTGTGTGTGTGGGTATGACTGCAGGGGTGTATGCGTGCTTGCGTGATGCATTTTGCTTTCATCTGGAGCTGGTTGCTCTAGACGACCGCTGGATGTTGGGAGGCAAAGCGTTCAGCAATCAGTTTCCGTCGGCTCGATGTTGTCGTTTTCCCCTCCGTTTGAGACCGAACGCGAGATTGTGTTTATTTTGTTTCCGCGACGACTGGGGACAGCAGGCCCCCAACCTGACGACCTCACCTCCAATGGCAGCTCGCAGCGTGTCCCCCATCTGTGGCTCTCGCGGCATATAATTATCTGCTGGTCTCTGAGGGAATATGTAAACAAGTGTTGTGAAGGATTTCTGTGAATTTCATTTCAGCCAGAGCGCGGCTGCTTCATCAGGGGAATGTCAGCGGATTGGTGGTAATGTATCAGTCGCTCCTGCAGGCGTGGGGATCCAGCTGTTTTGCATACCAGCTATTTGTTTATGTCTCACAGTCTTTCCCTAATAAACAGGGAGCCTCTTGCATTATTCTTCCAGGCTACTGTATTTTCTGCTACCTCAATTGCCCATTCTCACTTGATTCAAAACACTGATGTACATGCACATTCTGAGTAGGTATGGCAAGCAGACCAACTGATGGAAACACTGACATGGCCGTGGATTCAAGACGCAGCACATGCACACTACGTGCACTGTATGTCTGAAGAGTGGTATTTTTTTTTTATCTGTCTACACAAATTTCCTCAAGGTCAGTACCACCACCTGTGTAAATCTACATGAGTAGACCTTGAACAAGATACATAGATACATAGTCCTTGGACACTCCTGTTGCTTGGCAATAGTGAAATTACCCCCTTCTGGCATATCCTTGGGAGGGTGGTTACCTTGTTATTTGCTGGGCTGCAAGGTTGTCGTGGCACAGGAAGCAGATGTGAAAATATGGTATAGTTCCTATTGGGCCAGTTTCACATACATGGATAAAACCTGCTTCCCGATTCAATTCAATTTTTAATGAAGGCTCTCCTTACAAAACCCAATTTAGTCCAGGGCTATGCTCAATCTGTAACTCTGAAACTGAATATTTGTCTTATTGGTCTTATACTGTAAATGCTACTACCAACCACTTTTATCAATGAGTTTGGGAACCTTAGGCAGATAGCCACAGGCAGGGATGCAGTGCAGAGTTGTGTTGGAGCGGGTGAAGGTGCTTCACATATTAGGCTCTGTGGACTAACTATGCTACAGCCAAGCCTTGGCTATTAGTCTAGCATTTAGAAGCATGGGGCTGCAAGATGTTGGAGGCTTTTTACAACAGCTAGCATCCCTGTGGTTGCTGTTGGGTAACTGCACATGACTGACATGGCAGGTGCCTGCAGGCTGGAGAGATGTTCCCCTTTTCTGATTGACATTATAACATCTGTTGCACTGTAGGACCAACTTGTTAAAGGTTTTTCGAATGTTGCCTATGAGACAAAGACTTGGCCTACTTGTAGAATCTGTCCTTAAGTGTTGCCCTTTTGCAGTAAATGTGCAATTTTAGAAGCTGGCTGCATTTACATTTGCTGCTATGTTGTTTATGAAAATTAGCCCAATTTGGCCTGTGCGTTTCTAGGTTGTTCTCCAAGTTGACAAATGAAACATTCATTTTTCTGCATTAAGGGAACATTTTCTAAGAATTATAATGGAGCCGCTGCTGAAAAACCGCGGAAGAAAAAAAAACTGAAAAACAAACAAAACGCAGTAATAGTGTTGATAATGTTTTTTAGTAATTTTTTTTATTTTTTGAATTGCTATAATTTAATGCAAAACCTGACTAATGAGCTATTGAAATACCAACAGTCCATTTCTGGCTGGGGAGGCAGAAAATTACCCGCGCTATAGAGGATCTGAAGGTAAATGTGGGCTTAAATAATGACAAATAACCCTGGCGATATAGTGGTAAGATTGCATTTACTGATAGAGGAGGAAAATAACGGCTCGCTCTCAGGAGAGGTGGGCCGTATAAATAAATCAGAGACCCTTCCACTGTGTGACGGAGCTTGTGTGTGTGTGTGTGTGGGAGGGGAGGCAGTGTGGAGAAGAGAGAGAGGAGTGTGGGGATCTGCATCTGGAAGAGAAAGAATAGGAGTGAGGAAGAGGTGGAGAGAGGGATACAGTTTGAGGACTGATGACCGAAAGAGAGAGAGAGAGAGAGAGAGAGAGACGTTCTCAGAGGGAAGGAGACTGAGGAGGGAGATTTGGAGAGTGGGAGGGAGTGAAGGAGGAGAGCAGGGAGAAAGGAGAGAGGAGGTGGACAGGGAGGAAAAGAGGAGACAGGATTTGATGATGGATAAAGAGTGAAGGTGTGAGAACAGAGAGAGACAGAGAGAGAGAGAGAAAGAGAGATGGATGAATTGAAAAGGGAAAAGAAAGGGAGAGAAGAGTGAGTGAGGGAGAAGGAGAGGTGCTGAGAGAGAGACCGAGGAATAGAGAGTGAGAGGAAGGGAGGGCATGAGGGAGAGAAAGAGGTGGCGAATTTCATTGAGATAATAACCACACAGTCTGACCAGGTTAAAACCATTTCAAAAAGCCTGTTATTTTAATAGCTTGGCACACCCTTAGTTCTTGCACCCTGCTACCGCAGGGTCGGTGAAAAGCACTGAAGCCTGCATTCAGAGGAGAGGCTGGTGACTACTGGTCTGTAGGTTAGTTACCATGGATACGATTGAATCCTCTCATCTGGTAATTGTACAGTACAGGCCATGCATTGTTAGCTAATTTGTACTGTGTAGGAGGCAGGGGGCTCCTGTATCACATTGCTTTGAGCTTGTAGGGCAAAAGGCAGTTGGAGTTGTTCACTGGTCACCGAGTGATTGAGTATTGCAGCATGGTGGAGCGCACCGAATGACTCTGCATGCGTCATGCGGGTTAGCGACAGACAGTCGCTCGACGCTCAGACCAGATATTCAATGGCTTGGTGGGCGCCGTGTCTTTAAAAAAACGGCCAGGCACCTCATGGCTGGTTATCATTATGTGATGTCAGAATAACTTGGAGAAAATGTACAAAGCCCTGGACTGTGACTACATTTCCTCTGCTCTTTGTAAAATGTCATCTGGACTAGATCACACAGTATCACCGACTGACGAGGAGAGAAGCCGGGAAAACAAGATGAGCTTTCGTCTGACCTCTGACCTTCTGGGTTTGATGCTAAATGCCATTGAGAAGGCTTAGCGATGCGCTTTGCAGAGCGCTGTGGATAAGATCGGCGCGCCTGGGAAAATGCGCCTCTCCTCATTACTGGCGTGGCGGTTTCGGCACGGCCGGGTCAGATGATGGCGGTTTGTGACAGCTCTGCAGAGCTGCCAGATGTGTATGTGTTCCATCTTAGTCAATCGGCCTCATTCAAATGCTGCTTCTCAAAGCTCAGGCTGCAGCCTTGATAGGATGCATTAGTGGTAGGCTGCCATCTATGAAGGCTACGAAATGGCTACAAAGGTCTCTCTATTTAGACGTTTGATCGAGAATGAATGTTCACATAATTGGAAATGTTGGTGTTTATACGCAGTCAATGCTCAGTACAGCAAAAAAATTAATTCAGCCTGTTTTATGAACCTTGTGCCTCAAGCTATCAAGCTTTGTGTTCTTACTGATAGTATGCGACTTCGCTAGCTAGCTAACAAACGTTTTCTTGTTGTAGCAACGCGTACCTGTTAGGTTTTTACCTTGTTTAAATGTCCCAGGTATCATGCACATTGAAATATCCTTCTGAGGTACTAATTTGTATTTTTATTTACAACGTATTTTAATTATAAATTCCACTGGGGCTGCTGCAACTATGCTATTTGCCCATTTAATTTTTAAATGGACACATGGTTTCCTTGTCCATGCAGGAGAAAAGGATACATACAGCCGCGAAGGCTACACCTACCTATCTTTCAAAATCCAGCCGATGAAGGCTGTATTTGAAGGCGCCTGCACATTGGAACAGCCTTTGATGACATAGCAGCCTAGAAATGCTTAGACTACACTTAGAGAAATGGCCAATGCCATTGTAACCCCAGGTCGTGGGCCAAATATTTGCTGTAATTCCCTAATAGTCCTTTTGTCTTCTGGCAGTGAGTGTAGTCAAATTCATATTGTGGTGCATGTTTCCACCGGTGTATCATTAGAAATGATATAGAGCCTCCTCCTAATTGATGCTAGCTGGAGCTCCGATGATGATTCTCTCAATCCTTTCATTTTTTGAATCTGCCCTCATACCTAAATTGTAAATGAAGTTTTTCCGACTGCAGGAATTTAAGTGGCGCCTGTGCGATGCGGACTCATCTCATTGTGATAACGGAAGCCTTTGTTTTATGTTTCAGTTTTGGAGATGGATAACGTTGTTTGATAGCGGCTTGTTTGGCAATAATTCATGACCTGCGACCTTTATTGGCGACCCATAAAATTTGTACGAGAATATAGGGAGGTCACAGCTCTCCATAAATCCATGGTTTAACCACCCCCCCCCCCCCCCCCCCCCCCCTCCCCGCACAACACCCCTCCCACAGCTCTTTGATAGAATCACAATAAAAAAAGACACAGCTCGTAAACTGGGCTCATGGGACCGCAGATCTACTTCCTTCCTCGCAGTCTTTAAAATGCTATTTAAAGTCTCTTTTTTTCCTGTGTCAACAGAAAGAGGAGCAGGGTCTTTAAATCAGATGAGTGACTGTCGCCTCGGATGGGCTAGTAGCCTCTGCTTTGCTGGGGGCATGAATATGTGGTAGCCAGCGGTCATGTGTGCAGGGCTTGCGTGATGGGGGGGTCACTGCATTTGGCCTGTGTCTACCACGGGGCACTAAATCCCTGCGCAATCTTTGGAGTGCCTGTCATAGTACTTGGAATCCTTTAGCACCCCCCCCCCCCATGCACCATTGAAAAACATATTGTGAGTCCACCCTTATGAAAACATCCTATAGTTATTCCTTAGTAATACTATAGTATATTTGGCATAACAATAGCATTGCTATAGTTTGCGTAGTATAACTAGAGTAGTTCTATAGCCATCACATTATAACTATAGTATTACCACAGTCAACAGTACCATGATATTACTATAGTCCACACAACTGTATTGCTGTAGTTTGAATAACTATGGTATCACTATAGTAATACTACGTTGTACAATATGGTGGCAAAAATACCATCCATTTACTATAGGATAACTGGAATTAATTTTTCATAAGGGCACTCGTGTCTGTTTAATATAAGAATCTGCTGCTCTGATCAATGGGGAAAAAACCCTCCATTTGAGAAAATCACATGGATTATTATAATCTGAAGTTCCCAGTTCAAATTGTTTCTTGTTTTTCTTCTTCTTCAAAAAAAATTAAATGGTTGCAAATGCAGTATTCATAAGTCTTGTTATTCAACTATACGTGAAAGTCATTTGTTCAGGAACTGAACGCTGGATAACCTGTGATTTTAGGGATGTGCATTTCCTGGATTTTTTTTTTTTTTTTTTTTTTTTTTACGAGAGTTTATTTTCCAGTTTTCTTTCATCAGTCAGCTTTTTTTTTCCCTCCTCTGATTGCTTCAAAGCAATGCTCGGCTCCATTAATAAAGCCAGCGTTTATTTGCGTTTTGATGCGTTCTCCATCCCTCCGGTGCTGTTTCTATCGCTTGGCAGGCGGTACCGAGCCACAGCTTTTAAAGCCTTGGCTTTCAAATGACGCCTCCTGGCTGACGTTCTTCCTTGAGTTACGGCCTATTTGATGACAGCGGCAGTGAATTCTCCGTACGGAATGAATGGATGGAAGACATTAATGAATTACGGGCCAGGGAGCCGTAGACGGCCATTAAATGTCGGGTCAGTGTAATTTGAAACGCGAACGTTACGCTGTTCGTTTCCTATCATTCGACAGGGTTCTTTGCATTTTTTCTCTCCTCCCGAGTTTCTGTTGAATGAATTCAATAATCCATACAAGGTGAAGAGGCTTACAGATGGCTTCGGCGATTAGTCTTGGCGCTCGTAATAGTCCATGCCTTTGGAAGCGGTCATCGTCTCTGAAAATATTGATCGGTATAGCTAATCAATCCTTTAATTCTGTCCCAGGGGACGAGCCGTGTTCGCCGAGTGTGAAATGCGGAGGTAATTGCGAGCAGAATGTCATTCAAATGGCATAGAAGGGAGATATAATTTTACTGGCTGTCGCCAACGCAGTCCTGCGCTGCCTTTAAAATCACGTGTGTTTATGGCAGGTATTTGATGGATGTGCCAAATTCTCAAAATAACTGCACAGGCACAGGGATACACACACACACACAAATGCGCGCGCACGCACACACACAGTCGCACGCCCCACTGCGCGCAATACAGTAGGCCTACCCTTTATAACCCTCTTTAATGTTGCCAACAGCAGCTTAGGATTTGAGATTCAAGTAATTTTTTATGCTATTAAAAGCTTATTAAACTCGAGACAGCCCAGTAACATAGTTTTACTGAAAGCAATTCTCTGGCTGACTAAAGACATAAATTCTGTGAATATGCAGTTTTGAATAAAGCACATAGCTCATAAATAAACCAAAGTAAGGGCATTTAAACAGTTCTGAAATGCAGCTTCCCCCCCTCTATGTTTTTAAAGAAACACATTCAGTTTGGCACTAGTAAGGTTCACCGGAGGTTACCCTCAGACATTTTGGTTATTTAATATCAAGGGCGGAACAATGTGGTACTAAATATAACTATTAAAAGCTCAACATTAAAAGCACTGAAAAGTCTATATAATTAGTTTATAGGAAGAAAAAAAAGTTACAAATCCACAGTGCATTTTCTAAAATGTAAAAATATTGAATGTCTTAAACCATCGGCTATTTAGTTATTATGCTTTGTATATTATATTTTAGATACTATACCAATACACTGTAAACTTCAGTAGAGGTAGCTCAGAAAGTTTTGTTGTTAAATATCAAGGGCAGAAAACTATGGTGCCAAAAATAGCCATTAAAAGTGCGGTATTTTATAATATTATATAAACCATCAGCTATTTAGCTATTATACTTTGTATAATATACTTTAAATGCATATTATACAAACACACAGTTACACACACAAAAAAAGACTCAGGATTTTGTTTTTCACGTCGCTTGCATGTGGGCATTCTCTCTCTGGATACCGAACCCTGTGTGCTGTGTGCGGGGAGGCCGGTCTGTCCTAAATCACTGGAGTGTGGCCAGCATTTCACAGCCTCTCTCTCTCTCTTCATCTTCACCTTCTATTTCTCCTTTCTCCTCCTCTCAACTCCCGCTGCTTATTACTAATAGCTCTTCCCAACGTGCTACCCACATTATTTATACTGCTTTATCCAGTGTCCTTTTAATAGTCCATATTTTACACACAACCTATATTTACACAGTGAGCGATTGAACCAAGGCGCTATTCACGCTGAGTGCTATGCTATAATAGTCCATAGTGCTAAGTGTTGATTTCACAGATTTTGTGTTCGCTGAGGAACTGTGTGGGGGTAATGGTGAGGGATGGGGTTGCAAGGTCAATTTTTTCGTAGGGCACACAGCTAATTTAGTGATGCCAAATGGCTCCAGTAAACATCCAGCTGTATAAATGGATAAAATACGATCTAGGTAAGTTGGCCGGTGGAAGAGTGTCTGCTCTGCCAATAAATAATGCAATGCAATCAGTGCTTCTGCTCGTCACATTTTTTTTTCAACTGGAGGCCGTTTACCCTGGGCGCTCGTGGATGCTGGAAAGGTATTTGATTGGTTGGCTGTGCTGTGGAAAAGTAGATCCCTGTGTTTCTACGCCGGACCCTCCCAGATTAGCTATCTGCCTGTAACGTACATGCAAGAGTCAGAAAGCACTTTAATACTGAATATTAAACATTAGATGGCTGGGTGTGGTGAAATGGAGAAGGGAAGGAGAGGGGGACTTAGAAAGAGAGAGGGAGGGAGAGAGTGAGGGGGGGCAGAAAGCATAGCATTGCGCATTGCCACATTTACACAATCATCCTCCATTCCCTCTCTCAATCCCCCTTTCTTTCTTAACAAAGCACTGCGCCTGGTTTTCTTTTATGGCACCACTAGTCATTACAAGGGTGATCAAAGCACGGTTTGGTCCCTTTCATGACATTGTGCCGTCCTCTGATTGGCTTGGGGGTTTATTCACTGCAGTCCCCATGGTTGTGTGCCCATCCCCCCACCCCCCGCCAGCCCCCCAAATGCCCAAAAGTCAGAAATAGCGTGCCTTTCGTCCCATTGGGTCCCGAGATTCCTGGGGACCCTGATCTAACAAGCTACATCTCTGGTGTAGTTAGCTTTATTAGTTTGTGTTTCGTTATTCCTCAGTGTTTCCCGCACAGCCTCCTGGGTAAGAACCTGCTCCCAGCATGACGTGCGTACGTGCTAGACCCAGCTGGCGCTGGTGATAAGTGGCCTTTTTTTGAACTCAAACTTGCGTCTCTCAACCCAGGACGATAGTACTCCTTCCGCCCACGGTGTGGCATTCAGGCTGGAGTCGTGCATTGGGGCAGGAGGCTTGTTACATTCTGACTGCGTTGGGTCATCAGCACAGCTAGCAAACCCCAGCCAATCAGATTATGACCATATGTCACAGAGTCTCCGAAGTAATAAAACTGTACCTCCAATCCCATTTTACTGGGTCACTCAGCTGAGTCCTGGCCTGTCAGAGAAGGCGCTCAGTGCACCTGGTGTATTCACACTGACCATAAAAATCGTTTACATCAAGGGGCTTAGTGACATCAGTTATTCCATCTGGGTCTTTTCTGAGTACTCATCTCTCAACTCTCAAGACTTCCTGTCTTTCTTAGGTGTTTTCTCCATCACACTTCAAGCCTTTGGCTCAAGTGTGATTCTTATGGATCACAAATATGTGATTACAGTATTCTCACCTGTTAATGTAATAATCATTACTTACAACTAAAACAAGCTGATTTCTAGGATACTGACTGAGGATTTAGAAAAAACAATGCAAAAAGCTACTCTTCAAATGTTTTTTTTTGTAAATAAATTTGGCATCTCCAATCCCACCCAAATTTGGGATGCCCAATCCGAGAACTATGTACAAGACTTGCTCGTATGCAGCCCCCTGTTGCCAGCTCAGGAGAGAGAGACAGTTTGCTGCTCTCCTCTGAAGCACGTGCCTGTCAGCCCCTGCATCTTTACACTCATTGGTCGAAACTATCACAAATTCAGAATGAGGGCGGAGGATACCCAAACATCAGCAAGCTTAGAATCTCACTGACGAACGCCCGGCTGGCCAACAGGAGGCGCTTGAGCAACAAACAGGGCAATCATTTTAATTTCCCTTCCCAGCAGTCCCTTCCCAATTTGCATCCCTACAGCGCTTTAGCCAATCGTGCGCTGTTCTGAAAACGCTGCTGACCACTGCTGGTTGGTACGACCGGGGATTGAACACGCGCCGTAGTAGTCACTACAGCTCTGTAAATGTGGCGCCTTAACCAAGTGAGCTAACGTGGCAGCTACTCTTCAAATGCTTGAATTTAGATAATAATAATAAAAAAAAATCAAGGCATTTTTGCTTTTCCGGGTTTTTGATCGCTATTTTTGAGAGGGGCTCTTTGTGCTTGAGGACCCTGCTGGACTCTGTGCAGGTGCGGGCGTGGTGTTTACAGACAAGTGAGTTCGCCCTTATCTGAGTCTGCCCAGCATTCCTCCCCAGAGCGCGGACAGAACGGTGTTCCCGCTCTGGCTTTGTTTGGCGTAAAGACCCCGGCACAGGGAGCGGTCGGCCAGAGCCTGTGGGTCTGTGGAACACAAAGCTCCGCCACTATCTACCTCCGCTGCTAACAAACGAGCGAAACCACAGGGGCAGGGGTGAGGCTTTTAACCCCAAATCCCTGTGAGTCTACCACAGCATTGATCTCAGATAATACCCACTGACCTTAATGCAAGGGAACAATCGGGGAAACTGAGAAGGTGCCTTAGGAGGGCTGTGTGTGTGTTTGTTTGTGTGTCTGTGTCTGTGTCTGTGTGGATGTGCGCGTGTATGTGTGTGTGTCTATGTGTGTGTGTGTGTGTGTGTGTGTGTGTGTGCGTGTGTGCGTGCGTGTGTGTGTGTGTGTGTGTGTGTATGCGTGCGTGTGTTTGTCTGTGTGTGTGTCTCTGTGTGACTTTGTGTGTGCTATGTGTGTGTGTGTGTGTGTGTGTGTGTGTTTGTTTGTGTGTGTGTGTGTGTGTATGTGTGCGTGTCTGCATGTTTTTATGTGTGTGTGGCTTTGTGTGTGTCTGTGTGTATGTGTTTGTTTGTGTGTATGTGCATCTCTGAGTGTGTGTGTGTGTGTGTGTGTGTGTGTTGTGGGAATGAGTTTGAACAGATGTGTGTGTCTGTTGGTGTGCAGTAAAATCACAGTCATCTTTTCTTTCTGTCCCCCCCTCCCCATGTGGATGCCAGATCTATAAAAAATTCATAAGCCTAAACAAAAGTGTGTTATGTGTGCAAACAGTGTACGGCCCCAGTTGGACATGCATGTTTGATGTATGGTGGATTTTTGTGCTGTTTGCACTGGTCCTCCACGTATTAAACGAGAGAGATTGTGCAGTGTCGTGTTGTAATGGTAGCTGAGTCTGAAGTCGGTGGTCCTCTCTCCCGCTTCCCCATGAAATATTAACACTGGGCCTGTGTGTCGCACTGGCTGGCTGGGCTCGCCCGTGACGTTAGCAGATGGACGGTCGACTGCGGAGAGGATGAGCCGCCAGTGAGGAAGTGCCATGCCTGTACATGCCAGTCCTGCTGTTAGCACAGCTAGCCTACGGTCACTGAGCAGCCTCACCTGCAGTGTCTGTGTTTGTCTGTGTGCAAGCGTGTGTTTGTATGTGTGTGTATAAGTGTGTGTGTGTGTGTGTGTGTGTGTGTGTGTGTGTGTGTGTGTGTGCGTGTGCACAGCTGTAGGTCTAGTTTATTTCTCCATCTTCCCCAGTCTGAAGAAAGCAGGGAAGTAATAATCTTCTCATGCATAATGAAGACTCTTAATGCGCTTACATAGTTTATGTGTGTTTATTATGACCAATAAGGCTGGAAACGGCAGAATGACTGATCTAAGCCATTAGCGCTGTAGACATAATTCTGCGGAAGATCATAAAGTTACCTCCCCCTACACCCCAAGAGGGTGGGTAAAGATTAAAACATCTGGATAATAAAATGGCTCATTGACTTTTCAAAGTTAAGGCTTGCTTTTTAACGCCACACTAAATCTAAGGCTTTCTTATGTTCGTCTAGCTACTGTAAATTTTGAAAATGGTATACGTAACTTTTTTTTTTTTCCCCCTGTGGAGTTCTTTTTTGCTACTCTGGCTGTGATATAGACCTGTGTGGATTTTTATGTGGTTTTCTCTAAATGTCTGACAGCTAGAGGCCCGTCAGTAGAAATTAGCAGGTCTGCATTAGTCATCCACTTTTGGCAGCATTCACACCATTTGCGACAGTGTATCTTTTCACCGTGTAATTAATTCTAAGTAATAGGGAAATTCACTGCCTGTAATTGGGAACCAAGTGCAGTAATATTTCAATAATTAGCCCTGAGTGAGGAGAAAGTTGCTCCGATAGCGCTAACTGCTGATTTTAGATGGGTGATTAATGAATGGGACGCCTGACCCTATTAAACCGTGTGCGACTGCATTTAGTTTTTCTTGCCCGTGACGTGACGCTCTTAGCGACATAAAATGTTTCAACCATTGATAGACTTTTTAGAGCCGCTTACAGTGTAATGACTGCCTGCAAAAAAAATGCTGCCATAACCCTGAAGCTTTCTAATGGGATGTGAAGTCCTATATTGTTTCAAGTTTAGCTTAGGCTCGCAAATGTCATTTTCGTAGCTTTTGGGTGCATTTAGAATTTTTTAAGTAACTGTATAAACTCACTGGAATAATTTGTTGCAGTAAGCAAAATGTAAAATAAAATAAAATTCGCAATGGAAGATTAGTAATTCTAAACATAAGACTAAAATTCTCAATGAGGTGGTCTCATATTTGAAGTTTTTTTTTTGCAGTGCTTCGTGATAGTAGAGCAAGAGAGTTTGTGCCGCAGGGTGAAAGAACTTGTTAGTCATGATCGACATCCTCCTGGCACCCACCCCCCATGAGATAATATCAACTCTTACCGAAGATAGGTCTAAAATAATAACTTAAGCCCAAGTTTGTCAACAGTTTTGAGGTTATTCATGACCTGGAGAAAACAGCATCCCTGATGACTCAAGTTTTCCTTTAAGTTTTTAGTTTTCCTTCCTCGTTTCTTTAAACGGCGGTTAGTAGCAACTGGAAGAAGAATGACCCAGAATGTCCAGAGCCAAGCGTATTTCAGTCTTGCTGAATTTAGCTTATCGTAGTACTTTGCTGTTGAGAAGCACAACTCCAGACTGGTTTGCAGTAATGATTGACAACGAGTGTCAGCCCCACCCATTAAGAGGTTCGGGACAATAATTGATCGGAAGTAAAATGAAATGACTTATGGATATCAAAGGAGGGGCGATAAGTACAAGTATCTTTGCTATCGGAGTCGAGAGTGAGGAAAAAATGCGCCAAACTGCCTTTTTGATTGTGAGAGGCTTTTGAGGTGATTTCACAAGAGGAGGCCGACCATTACTGTGATGCTCTTCAAATTGGCTCATCCTCCATCTATCTCCAGAGCTTGACCGGTCCCCTCCCCTTCCAGGAGGGCAACATGGGCTACCTTGCATGACTAGGGAATGGGGGGGTGGGCTGATTTTTGGGGAGGCCTTCATTCTCTGTAGTCAAAAAGAAAATAAAACGCCAAGTGTTGTGTAGTTTATGGAATTTGCTTTCTTGCATTTTAAAGGCTTTACTGTTTAATGTGGATTTGACATTCATTTTGAATAGGCCGTCAGCATTGTTGCTAGTTGTCATAAAGTTGTCATCCTTTGTTTAGTTCACTTAGTGCTTATCTCTGCTGTCTTCTTCAGTTCCTGATTTTCTTCCATGCTGTTGTGTGAGAAGAGTCCATTTTGAATGGCAATGGCCTCCAGGCACAAAGTAGTGATTTTAACATTAGTAAAACTGAACGTTGTTATGTAACAATGGGGCTGCCACGCACACCTGTCCATCAATGAATAAATAATAAGGGCTGTAGTCTGCTTATGTTTCGGTTATATTTGTGCTTCCAACTGTATGGAGAAGTGGAGAGAGGGTGTGTGAGAGGGCTTCCTGTTCACTGTGCTCTTTATTAGCCGCGTAACCCCTGGTGAAGTGTATTTAGTAGATATTAATTTTCCCATGGGTACCTATTAAAGAGCCTGTGTGTTAATGACCCAATTCCCCACCTCAAGGTCTTCCAGGAGTTCTGAAGCACATTCTCCTCTCTACACCATATGTTCACAGGCCCCTCTCACTCTCTCTCTTTCTCTCACTCGCACCCACACACACACACACACACACACACACACACCCACCCAAGTGCACGCACACACATACTCATCGTCACACATACGTGTACATCCACATGCACTCACGGGCATACTCACTCAGAAATTCATACAGCATTTTTTTTTTCAAATTGCTGTATTTTATGAAGCATCTTCTTTTTGCCTACTTGCTTCAGAAAAAATATGCAGACATATGAATGTATTGGACATTCATGCTTCGCTTTACTGTTTTTATTTTGACAGCACAGGCCTGTCTTTTGAAAATAGCCCAGGAATACAAGCTTGTGCACACAAACATGCACACACGCATGAACACACACACACACACCCACACACACACCCACCCACACATACGCGCACACACACGCACCCAAAGTTACTTCAACTCCACAGTAGTTGACTCAGGCTGTTTTGAAGCTCAGTTGACACTCAGGGGTGGATATTGGCTATTTCCTGAGAAGAGATAATGGATTCCCTTCGAGATGCGCTCTCAATTATGTCTCAAAACTAACTTCCTCTCCTGTTGGTGAGTACAGGAAGTCCTTATGGGTTTTCCCGCTATGACGGCTCTCAGGGCCCAGAAAACTGATAGCAGGCCGAGCCCCATCTGCAGTAACTACATGCCATTTAAAAAAGACAGGCCTTTAAGCATATTCTTAACCGACGACAGAGCCTCACAGGATGGGCCATTTGTTGGCTTGCAGGAAGAGCTCTGCACTGACCTACCCTTGTTTCTATGGGCTTCCTCTGGCACACTCTCGCATTTGATACAGGTTGATAAGTGAGCTGTCAGTTCACCCCAATTAGCATAATCTCTCAAGAAACCTTCCCCCTGCTGGTCAGTATTTAATTTTTTAAATATTATACTGGTCTTTATCAGCATGGAGCTGGAGCCTAATTAGTTCATTTGGTTGGGCAGAACGGTGTTCGAGCGTGTGTGTGTGTGTGTGTGTGTGTGTGTGTGTGTGTGTGTGTGTTCTTGCACTTGCTACACAGTGAGGACTACACAATGTGTTTTTCCTACTGAGTAGGGACATTATTGGGAAGTGAGGACATTTTCACCTGTCCTCACAACTACAAAGACAAATTGTGACTTATTAGTTAAGGGTTTGATTAGGCATGCATTGCTTAAGAATTAGGGGATAGGACTCACAAAGAATGAATGGTTTAATGTCCTCACAAGGATAGAAGTACAAGGGTTTGAGTTGTGTTTGTGTGTATGTGCATTGCTTATTGTTAAGATGTGTGTGGTGTGTGGTGTGTGTGAGACATCAGGCTGAATGAATGGAAGTCAATGTAATGTCCTCACAAGGATAAAAGTACAACATTTTCACGTTGTTGCTATAGTAATGGAGCAGCTGTTGCAGGGTGACCCAAATTGATTTCCCTGCAGTGAAGTCCCATAGTATGGCCCCTTCTTGCTAAGTGAGATGATGAGGAAGGGTGAAGGCATGTAGGGATCTGTAAGGAAGAGGAATGGGAGATAGGTAAGTAGGAGAAAGGAGAAGAGGATAGTTGGTGAAAGACGACATGGGGAGTCACCTTGGTGCTGAAGGACAGGCAGGGTCTGGAGGTAATGATATGTGAAGAGGTAAAACAGTTTTTAAACCCCAGCTGGAAAAATACATTTCATCTGGAAACTTCCGCCATTCACATCAAAGCTCTGCAACTGTGCCATCTCTTACAGAGTATCTCAAATGTTGAGTTTAGATGATGTACACCATTCACAAAAACAAATATTACTGGACCCTCCCCTGGTTTAAAGACAGTGTACTTCTGCATATTTAAAGTGCACCAAAATAATGTATAAACCAGTATACTTTTAAGACACTTGGGAATGCCATTTTTTTTAATCTTATAATCATTTTTTCCTGACTAGTGCAGCATGCAGAGAGCTCAGGCTTCAGTGTTTGCCATGGGGGACAGGCATTAGACTGGGACTCAAGGGGCAGTGAGTTTTCAGCCCAAATGCAGAAGTGGTCATAAATACAGTTATATTTTTATTGGCAGGTACAGACCTGCTAAAAGGAAGCGAGGATTGAAAACAATAATTACAAATCATCAGCCATTGGAGGATTATTAATATCATGCCACACATGTACATATTTACTGTATGTTAACGCGTACTCATGCACTCATAGAAATTCAAACCAATGTACCCCTCCCCCCACACACACACACACACACACACACCTTTGACAGAGGCACAGAAATAACTGCAGTGAGAGGAAAGAGTAGCCCTCTTCCATTTGTACAGGTGGAGATGTATTGGCTGTCATTATACTGGAGACAGAATTAGGGGACTGTCTCACAATCCGTTATATGATCTTTATTTAAGCAAAGTAAAATGTTGAGGGCAACATGAAATAAGGAATGAATAGTTGGCTAAAATGCCATGCGAGCCAGTTATGATCTAAAAATCAGATTAGTTCTTGTGCACTGTCATTTAACTGAAGATGCAAGCTAGACAGAACGACGCAATAAATGACATCATCAGATCAAGATCAGCATCCAAACTGCTAAGTCGAAAAGCTGAAAATGTTCTCTCTCTCTCTCCCTCCCTCCCTCCTTGCTGAAGGTACATGTGTGCTTGGACTGCATAGTTATTGTAGGTGTGTGCATGTCTTTGTGAGTGTGATTTTTTTTAAAATTTTTATTTATTTCTGAGATGCTGGCACAGACACAGAGTGTTTATTCTTGTGCGATTTTCCTCTTAAATTGCCATTGGTCTGTTATTTAGAGTGAGACTTCTGGAATGTTGAGGTGTCAGCGTTTCCACGGTGATATTGATTTCTTTGTGATTGGGCGCTGGCTGTCTCTTTCCGTGAGGATATTGGATGTGTGCACATAAGCGGAGACACAAAAGATCAGAGCGATCCTATTCATATTACAGATACTCTTTAATATAAAACAATACTCCTGTTATTGAAGCTTCTGCTCTTCTGTGTAATACGCCTGAACTAGGGTCTCCTGGGAAGCAAAGGATTTATAGAGGCAAGAAAAAACCATAAGACCCTGTCATTTGTTGCAGCGTTTAGCAAAGACACAGCCGACATCATTTTTCACATGTTGTAGCTTTTTAGTCCGAGTAAGGTAGCACTGAGCATCATCTTTAGATAATGACACTTAAGCTCAGCAACTTAAACTGAGTTAAATTAGCATCTCCAGGATATTTGGGGAAAAAAAAATCTTGAATGAGCAGGTCTGAGAGGTGAGGGAAGCAGAATAGATACGAAAGAATTATACCACATATTTGGTTTCGCGAGAGCACGGTTGGTCTGTTTGCATTGCCCGCTATTTGACAACGTTTTGAAACTACTGAAATACGTTGAACTGTCGAAACTGCGTCTAATTTAGCTGTTCTGCTTCTGAAACACAGATGCTCGGATGCCCTGTTAAAACCCACACTGCACTCCTTATATCTCTCCTCTTGAGAAAGAGGGTAGTTTTTCCTGCAAAGTGTCCATTGTAAGAGGACCTTACCCTCTGGGATGGACGGCAGTGTGATTAAGCGCTCAGGTCTGTATCCCGCCAGTGCATCTCGGTGCCTCGTGTACCTCAATCTCTCGGCACCACAGGCCCTTACCATCCATAAAACGGGAGGCGAAAATCATTCAGTAAAGTGCAGGAAGTGCCATTTTGAAAGCCATTCAGTTGCTTTCCCTCTTCAGCTCCATTTCCAAGCAGCTTTGGCTAGTTTAGTAAATGGGGATATTGGAGTTTGTTTACGAAGGATGAATGGGAAAATGTGAGCGAATAGATAAAAGCATGTGAATGAATATGATCCACAGTGTGAGGCAGAGATGCCTGAATTCCTAATGTGCTGTGCTTATGCAGACACAGTGGGGTGATATCTACTGGAAGCTTTGCTTATGCAACTCTCAGTGCATTGCATAAGGCTGAGGCTGCATTTGGGCCTGAATATGTTCAGTACACAACAGCAGGATGTAGTGATGTACATTTCAGCTGGAGTCTCATTATGAATGTGTGCTATGTGCTTATGAAATTCATTCTCAATGTGTGGTTATGTTGGGTCTGGGTGGTTCCTAGTAATCTCCAAAGAGATTAAAAACCAAAATATTGAAAAAAAAAAATGAATAAACAGAAATGTATGTATTTGGTGCCGCTATAGGGTCATGTGGGTATGGCTAAATTGACAGAGATGTTGGGGAGTCTGATTGGCTCAGAAGCCGCAGGGTCAGGCATTGAAAATTGGTTCTTAATTTCGGTTGGTTTTTGCCAAGGCGGTGCAGGGCTAGTTGGAGATTTCACCCCTTTGGTTTCTCTCAGAGAAAATTAGAGCAGTCTGCTGAGACTTCTCCAGGCATAACGGCAGTTTGTTAGCACCTCTGTGCAAACACCGCGGGGCACTTAGAAGCGTTGACCTTGCCGTAAACGCTGGCGTGTTGACAGCGTCTCACCGCCGAGGAACTTGGCAAGATTAATCGCCCTCCAACAGCCTCCCGCCGAGTCCAGCCAAAGGGCACTCCTCATCCCCCTCGCCCCCCCCCCATCTTTTTCGCTCTACGAGGGAGGTGCCCCTCATCACAAATGCACATAAATAGCGACATCTTCGTTTCAGACATGCATGGGCTAGATTAGCCACGCCCAGTGTGAGAACGACAGTAATCTATACACTCAGAAGTGTCACTAGCCTTTGATATGTCTGATTTTCTGATTCTCAGTATGGAATACCAAACAAGATAGCCTTGCCTCTCACTTGACCATGCGGTCACAAATAAAAAAAATGTATGGTGAAGTCCTATGAGCATTTGGACTGGACTTGTTTTGCTTTTTTATCAAGCAATGAATGTGAAGTGAATGTGGAAATTGTCGGCTTTAATTTGCAGCAATTTTGGATGAACCGTGTTGGAATTTCGGCATTTTATTCACTGCCTGTGTCCAAACACTAATAGGCTGTATTGCGTAATGTTTCTGAGATTTTCACGGGGAACAAAATCGCTAGTGCTGCCCCTGTTTATATGAACTGATGCACTCATGATCCCACATATCCTGTTCTGCAGGTGTGTTGATATAGAGTAGCTAGTTCAGTTGCTTCCACCAAACGCTCTGTTTGCTGATGTTCAGCCCCTCATTAGATACAAACTGATTCCCCTTGAACATAGTAACCTGCAGGCCATCTTTTCTAATTAGTTTATTTAGCCATTTGTGACTTGAGCTATTCGTCCTGGAGTGTGGTGTCATTAGCACTTTCAACTGGTACTTGCAGAGTCCTCATGCTAACTCTACATGCTAGCAGCAAGTACGAAGGAGAGGCAAGGGAATGGGGGGGGGAGAGAGGGAGACGAGGCAAGAGAGGGCAATTGAAAGAGAGAGTGGGAAGTGAGAGAGACTGCCAGAAGGAGGAAGGGATGGAGGGAGGGAGGGTGAGAGAAACAGAGACAGGCTTTATTTAAAGCCTACCTGTGGGCCTCTGCTTTGACTTGAGTGTCCTTTTATTTTAATCAAGCCCGAGGTGTCTGTACCACAGGTCCATTCATATCTGCGTTTCACATGCACGGCAAGAGCTGCGCTTTGGGCCGCATTTACACTCATTTGAGAAATTTAAAATCAACTGCCATTTTGTGCCGAGATTGGCTTTACAACTGACTTTTTGTCTCGCACCCGCAGAGACGCAGTCTTTGAAATAACGGTGCCTGTCACCGGCCGACTCTAAAAATGGCACTGCCCACGGCTGACTGACTGACTCTCAAAAAAAACTAGTTTCCTTCCCTAATGGACTCCCTCACTGGCTTTATCATGCTGGATCATTACATTGCATCTCTAAAGGGGAGATGTGAGAAAAATGTTTGCAACTAAATGTGGAAATTGCCCTCTCAATTTTCTTATTAGCATCACTAGGATCTCCAGTTTGGATTTTAATATGCAGTAGTCCTTCTGTGTACATCCATTCAGTTTTAGTTTTGTTTGTTTATGTAGTCCTGACCTTAAAGGAGGAAATCAGATAGGAGATAGTGATATAATTAACATAAATATATATGACTATGAACATGTGGTGTGATATAAATTTCACTACATTGCCAATATATTTAGAGATTGGATTTTTATGCTCGCGCAAGAGCAACAGAAACACTTCAGACGACATTGCTGCTAGGCCAATACAAATGGCCAGTAATCAGCTTCATTGTTTTTTATCTCATTCCTGAAGTTTTAGCTAAAACCTCTGCCATTGTGGGTCAATCTCAGCTTGTGTTTAGCACCTTTGAGCCCCCTAAAAGCCCCAGTTTCTGCTATATCGTTATTTTTCCTACAATATTCATTCCCTTAGAGCATGAAAGTGGGTAACTTAATGATAATTCTTGCTGATGTTAGGTTAGAATGGAAGCTGATTCACTTATTTTTGCTCACCTGAGACTGTCTGTTAAGGTACATTTATCTGAGGGTTGTATCCAACTTGACAACATCTTCAAACATTCAACCTTCAGATGCCTGTGGTTAATGAGCAGGTGTGTAATTAGTACCCTAATAATCTAATCACATTTCTATTTTAGACAAATGAGGTCGGTGAGCTCATGATCTGTGTATTAGTGGAGCCCATTAGGTTAATCAAAATAAGCACAATATTACCGGCGGATTTTTAATTGCTGGCGGGCTCTTATATGGTTATGCTGTAATGGATGACTTCTTTGACTGAGTGCTGTGCTTTGGTAATTTTTTCCATTAACCTCTTCCGACCCTGTAGAAAGTATGATAGTGTCATCAAGTATCTCATAATGACTGCGATAATTGTAATTGCACAACAGTTATTTGTCATAGTGTCGTGTTTTCTGTCTATTTATAGGTGTCTCAGTTGGTTATACATGGGTTTTTTAGTCCCTGCCACAAATCCGGTGGGAGAGATGAGATTTCCTCTAACATCTGATGTGCATGTTCACCAGTGGCGTGCCATGAGACTTTTAGAAGACCTTCAGTAGCCTCACCTCCTAACGCATTGCTCCCAAACTGTTCCCCTGAAGTTTGCCTGAATATCTAGCAAAACATTTATTTGGTAAATAATTGAGACCAATGCATGGCTTATAATGATTAATAAATGATAATGACAAATTATTTTTTATTGGCTGCATGTCATGTATAATGGATGTGATACGTAGGTATGGCAATAATCCGAATAAATGCAAAAAATTTAAAACTTTCTATGACTTGTTTTAGCATTTTTGCAGCAGCATAAACACTTGATGTCTACAGAATGTTATGCATACGTAAGATCGAAATCAGGCGCGTAGACGGCACAATGCCGCGACGCACGCGCGTACACTTCCTTTCCGAGGGAAAAATTAAAGGAACCGCTAACGGTCATAACGCGCCAAATGGAAGTACAGGCCTATACATTGTGAGATGGTGATTAATGGGCGTGGCATGGGTCTGCATGCGCATTACAGTACATTCATGCAAACTCCTGGGTGACACGTTCACACTTTATTGTTGGTCAGTTGTCTATTTATATGTGAGCCCATGCATTTTGGTGTGTACATGAGTGCTTAGATACAGATTAAGGTGAAAATATTCCCGCAGACTGTCTGTTTCTGCAAAATTTGTGTTTTTTAGGTGTATATATGCATATATGTGTGTGTTGTGTGTGTTTGTGTGCAAGCACGCAAGTATTTTTGTTTTTGTGTGCGCATATGTGCATGGCTGAATGTTTGTGTGTATGCTTGTGTGTGTACCTGTATATACATGTACCAGGAGTGTGATGCGATGCGTGTATGAATCCCTGGGTTGAGACTGGCCAAAATGTTAGGTAATATTTAATGAGCTGACAGAGGGGGGCGGGGAGAGAAGGTGACTGACAGGACGAGGGTATCACAGGAAGCCATGACGGATGAGGTAACTGACGTTACCATCACGACCACAGTCCCGGGAGGGAGGGGTTGTCTGTGCATCTTCCTCCCTGTCAGACGTCCATCCACCAGCATGCTGAAGCAGCAATATATCTTCCGACCCAAGCCCTGCAAATCAGCCCATCTCCACCGCCAAGGGCTTGCCTGTCCGCTATCCTTCCATCTCTCTAGACAGCCGTCTATCTCATCTTTACTTATTCATAAATCCCAGTCACTCTATGCACGGCGGCCATTTCACCTGCGTCCTGCTTTTTTATCGCCAGTGTCGCATCGCTTGGCTGTTCTCCCCTGGCCCAAGTACAACCTCAGACAGAAGAGTCAAATCAGGAGAATGTGCTTCACGCCAAGGAAGAGGAAAAACAGATGTATTTGAATAACAGCCTCGTTGCATAACATTTCTTATTTCACCATCTTTTCCCAGAAATGTCCAAACACGAAGAAAAGGAACAAACATTTCTGGGAAGCTGGACGATAAAAATGTGAATACCACTAAGACAAATATTGGCAGCGTACTTTACAAGCTTCTAATCATCATTTATGTATTCACTGTGGAAAATGTTTTGTCTAGGTTTTGTCCAGTCAGTCACTTGAGAGACCAGACTCAAGACACTGTACTGACTTTAACTGTAAAAAAAAAAAAAAAAAAAAAGTAAATAAATAAATAAACTAAATAAAAATAAATAAATAATAGTAATGATAAAAATTTGAATAATAATGATCTAAAAAAATCGCACTCAGCCAGTCAGTAGCTTATTGGCAATCAGTGAAGTGTTTAATTTAATATCTTCAATCCAGGATGTGGAAGGGCTTTTGGGGAATGGAGCCAGTGTGCAGACGTGAGAGAGAGAGTTGGGGATTAGCATATCCAAATAGGGGATATTTGATTGAGTGAGAGAGGATATAAAGGGGTCTCTTGTGTGTGTGTGTGTGTGTGTGTGTGTGTGTGTGTGTGTGAGAAAGAGCGACCGGGTGGAATTGTATTTTGTTCCGTTTGAGGTTGCTGACTGTTCCCATCGCTATTATTATTATTATTATTATTATTATTACTATCCCCCGCCACAAAGTGGGACCGGGGGATATTGGATTGGGGTTTGTCCGTCTGTCTGTCCATCCATCCATGCATGCGTCCCTCCAGGCCACAATGGGGACAAGATTTCTCTGAAACTATTATACCTGAATGATTGAAATTTTGTCTGCTAAATAAGCTACTCATGATCTAAGTTGGCTTTAGAAATGGATGTTGAAGCATATTTTTACACGGAGTTATGGCCCTTGATGGCAGTGGGGGATGGTGATGACGCTTGTCTTGTTATTTTTGCTTTTGTTATGATCATGAATTAAAACTTTTTTTTTTTCTGTTCAGTTGACAGTTATCTTCTTATGATGGCCATGCAGTTATGAATGTTTACACATGACATATTGTTCACTGTATTTGCTCAGCTGGATATGTACTGTAGCATTAGGGCTCTGCTCAATGCTCTGATGGTACAGTCTCCCACCAGGGAATATCAGAGTCACTGCTCTCACTCACCCCCGCACAACACTGCCACCTGCTGGCTGTCTGTGCCACAGCAGCAGGGGAGTGTAAGGTCACCTCCACTGTGACTTCTGCCACAGCTAAAGGTGAGGCGTCCCGCAGGGGCCATCATTGAGAAGTGGTAATGTGGAGAAACTGCCGACAGTTGACATGCAGATGAAGTGCTGCCTTTTTATATGTAATTGCGTGGCATGCAGATCATAATGTGTGCATTGTGTTCTACCATTTTCTTGCATCCAAATATCGCTACAGATTCACCTCTATTAAATTCTACCAACTATACGGCAAAAACAACTCATAAATAATGATTAGGGTCTCTGTGTCCGACAATTATCTTTCTGAAGAATACAAGTACTGTTGAAATTGGGTACGAGCAGAAAATGAGTCAGTTTCTGGATCTGTAGTGAGATGAGAGTCATGGATATTAAATTTAGCTTTGCCAAACCTCCGCTGGGTTTTGTGATTTTTCAGTTATCTAATGGATTGACCCTTTACCCCCAAGATTGTGCTTTTGTGTGTTTTTATGTCTCATTAAAAATTGAGTGAGTTAGGATGCTGAGAGTAGTTTAATCATTTCAGAATGATCTTAAATATAAAATGACTGTAAATATAACATTTACCACTGAGTTGCGTGCAGCTGGTGAATTTTAACAGGCTTTAGAAGTCTGGTGTTGTTTAATATTGCATGGAGGAGCTGTGAGTAAGCATTTCTTTGTTTTGTGTTTCGTTAATTTCCTTTCCCAACCATTTCCTGGGACTTCTTTTTTAATGAATATGAATGACAGGTTTTTATTTTTTATTTTTTTTGCCCTCTTTAAATAAGGCGGAAGTTTTGGGGGCTGCTGATTCAGTGTAAAACGGAAATTGGAAATAAATTCTAGGTTGGGGAGTGTTGGCGTGAGGTCTGAAAGAAGAGCAGCGAAATCGTCTAAGTTAAGCGCGTGTCAGGAGAGACGCAGTGAAACGTTCGTCTTTAGCCTCGCAACCTTTATCCTCGCAACTGTGAAGTTCCCGTGATCTCGCTTTCGTTGCTTTTGTTCGGCTACATCCCACCTACTTCTCCTGTTGTGTTTCCCGTCAAAAGCAGGGACGAACGAATTTATCTGAATAACAGGGTCATTGCATATCATTCATATCTTTTTCCCAGAAAGATTCATACACATCTTGGAGAGAAAAAAAAAAAGTTTCTGAGAAGCCAGTCATTAAAAAAGTGGGAGTAACTCAAAGCAAATAATGGCTGTATTGTTCACAAGCCTTTAATCATGATTTATGTTTAAACTGTTTAAAGTAATGTCTTGACTGGAGCCTGGTTTTTGTTGCGTCCAGTTGCCTGATAAAGACCAGACGCAAGATAAATAGCTGCTTTCAATGATTAAGAAATACAATAGTGCAAACAAAATGGTTTTTAAAAAATGTTTATTAGCCAGTTAGTAGTTTATTGGCAGTCAGAAGTGAAATATTTGCATTTCAAGGAGGGAGAAGAGGCTTTTCGGGAATGAAACCAGTGACAGATGTGTGTGAGAGATGGGGATGTGCGTATGGCCAGGGTAAAAAAAAAAAAATTAAGCTTTTTGTGACATTGCACAACATTTGATTTTTTGGCATTATTTTTGTTTTACAAACATGCCATGTACTGTATATCCAGTAAAGACGTGTCAATATAAGCACAGACAAACAGTACTCTGTCCAAATACTGCTCTTTGAATTTAACATCAATTTTAACAAAAATTGCAAGCCGCAATTTCAGTCAGTGGAGAACTGAGTACTGAGCTCACATTGAGTCTTTAGTAAAGCTGTGGAACGTGCTGGACAACAATGAAGGTTCTTGGTTAGAGTGAATTTCATGAGAGTGATGTGCGAGGCTGCAATCTCTAGTAACTTGGTCAGGTGGACCTAAATGTTGTTGAAACTTGTGCAGGCTGATAAATAATGATGGACCCAAAATGCGTTGGATGCCATGCCAAAGTGTTTTGATGTGAAATGCTTTGGAGGCCTACTATGGATGTGCTTTTCACATTAGGATGTTGTTTTGCTGTTTACCCCAGAGGACATTTTGGAGTGGAGGGCAGTTCCTTCTCTCTGGTCCCTGCAGAGAGGGCATAAAGACCTGACAGGACTTACGGTGCTGAGTTAATGCGCTGTTCCAGAACTCGTATTCCCCACAAAGCGAGACTAGAGAGATGTCTCATCGGGGACAGTAGCACTTCAGGATTCACTTCCCTCTCATTTTAACTGCAGTAATCCGTTTCAGGTAAAGCTGAAAAGTAAACGAACGAGCTGATTCTCGCCTAAGATTTTGCGCTACGTGCTGTGGAGAATCGGCCTTCTCCGGAGGACACGGCACTTTGTTAAATGTCTCTCCTTCGCTTCGTTCCGTCTGCCATTTGCTCACGCCAAAGACAGCTGTCGCGATTTACTAGTGTTATTTGGCCTGCCAAGACCTACCCTCCTTACTCCGTTAGATATTAACCAGAAAAGGACATTCTGTTCAGCTATGACTGTTTTTTTTCCCGTTAAAAATACGCCTGATATTTGCGAGCGCCTTATTTCCTTACGTGCTGCGAAGTCGAGGGAAATTACAGGAATGTGCGTTCTAAACGTGGTGTGAGAACAGGCTTTTAGCTTGTCAGGGGGATAAGCCTTGACAAATGGCAAACAGCGATCAAGGAGAATTTCTCTTAAATCCGTCTCGGAGTAACTAGTCTCTTTTATGTCAGCCAAGTCCCTCATGTGCCCTCGCGCTACACAGACACCGTCTGGCCGGGGCTGTTTGAAAGCTTCACGGCGCGTTTTCCTTTTGCTTCCTTCCACCCAGCCGCTCTCCATCCTTCCGTTACATCATTTGCCTTGTTTCCTTTTTAATCACGCGCTCGTGCGAGCGCGCACACTGCCACGCACTAGAGAAACCTGTCTGTTTTCTCAGTCCTTTCGACACAGCGGGGGCGAAAAGGACTGGTGTTGTATGTTACTGCAGACATGGCGAGCGATGGGAAGAATGCATAGCGACGTTAGCGCTGTGTAGTGCGTGTGCGCGGCAGGGCGTGCGTTTGAAGCGTAATCGGCCATGTGTCGGGGCACAGCTGGAGGCAGAGAGGAGAGGCATTTAAGCGGAAGGTGTTCTTCGGCCAGGCCGAAACGCCGCACGCCGGCTCCACTTCGCGTGTTCATTCTACAGCTCTGAGTGCAGCCTCACAGAACCGGAGCCCAAAGCAGCCCGCTCTCATAGCCAGTGACAAAAAGCAGAGCGCACCTCATTCGTTTACGCCCCGCACTGCCACGGGCGGCATTGATTGATGACATCATTGACTGATGATTTGTCTGTTCCTCGGCACTTCGGCGGAACGTTGAGCTCGATGATTCATTGCGGCTGATCTGGTGCGGTTCGTCTTTTCGTCCTTTTTTTTTATTGGAATCCTGCGGGAAAGTGATCCGCAATGCTTCTGGGACTATGTGACTGTTGTGGAAATTTGAGCGCGAGGGGTGACGTGAGGCTGTGGAGGGAGCGACGAGGGTCTGGGGGTGGGGGGGGGGTCTGAGCCACTGGCCTGGGAGCTGATGGTGCGTCTCACTGTGGCGGTCTGGCCCAGGTCCCCGGCTGTAACATCAGCAGTCTCGCTCTCTCTCTCTCTCTCTCTCTCTCTCCCTGTCCCCTGCTGTCCCGTCAGAACGGGCCTGCCAAGTCTATACAGTGGGATGCGCTGGCTGCCAGTGTTGAAAGGAGTAATCTACTCTCACATCCCTGCATGGAATGGGCCCCCAATGACTGAGAAAACCTCATATTAGGACAGGAGGAAGCAGCCTCCCCTCTTAGAGGAAGGGGGGGGGGGGGCAGCTGGATGGGGGGGGCAAGTTTAGCCCCTTTGCGCAGAATACAAATATCACCAATTTTTCCTGCTGTGCGCCAGCCTATTTAAGGCTTTATAACTCAGTATTTGTGTTTCAGAGACTGTGGAAAATTATTCCAGTGAAGCAAGACATTTGGAAATTCAGTTACAGAATTATTTAGCAATTAACTTTCAGAATTTATGGACGTCGGTGTCTGTATCTGCGCAAAGGGGTTTTAAGGCCCTTTAAAACCAAAATCAATAATTATCATGAAACCATGAATATATCATTTAAAAAATTACTCAAATTCCCGTGGATGGTGAAGTCCACACTATGAAGGAGAAGTGATGTCATTGGGATTACTTTGAGAGTATTTTTTCTGCCTGGAAGAGCTGACACTCCATCAAAATCCATCTGAATTTTCCAGGCATCGCATTCAAAATGGCGGGTGACGTCGTCGTGAGACTGTTCGCAGAATGTTATCATTCATCAGTGTCGATTCTCGCATCATTACTTTTATGCGAGTGTGATGCGATGCGTGTATGAATCCCTGGGTTGAGACTGGCCAAAATGTTAGGTAATATTTAATGAGCTGACAGAGGGGGGCGGGGAGAGAAGGTGACTGACAGGACGAGGGTATCACAGGGAGCCATGACGGATGAGGTAACTGACGTTACCATCACGACCACAGTCCCGGGAGGGAGGGGTTGTCTGTGCATCTTCCTCCCTGTCAGACGTCCATCCAGCAGCATGCTGAAGCAGCAATATATCTTCCGACCCAAGCCCTGCAAATCAGCCCATCTCCACCGCCAAGGGCTTGCCTGTCCGCTATCCTTCCATCTCTCTAGACAGCCGTCTATCTCATCTTTACTTATTCATAAATCCCAGTCACTCTATGCACGGCGGCCATTTCACCTGCGTCCTGCTTTTTTTATCGCCAGTGTCGCATCGCTTGGCTGTTCTCCCTGGCCCAAGTACAACCTCAGACAGAAGAGTCAAATCAGGAGAATGTGCTTCACGCCAAGGAAGAGGAAAAACAGATGTATTTGAATAACAGCCTCGTTGCATAACATTTCTTATTTCACCATCTTTTCCCAGAAATGTCCAAACACGAAGAAAAGGAACAAACATTTCTGGGAAGCTGGACGATAAAAATGCGAATACCACTAAGACAAATATTGGCAGCGTACTTTACAAGCTTCTAATCATCATTTATGTATTCACTGTGGAAAATGTCTTGACCGGAGTCTAGTTTTTGTCAGGTCCAGTCACTTGAGAGAGACCAGACTCAAGACACTGTACTAACTTTAACTGTATAAAAAAAAAAAAAAAAAGTAAATAAATAAATAAACTAAATAAAAAATAAATAAATAATAGTAATGATAAAAATTTGAATAATAATGATCTAAAAAAAAATCGCACTCAGCCAGTCAGTAGCTTATTGGCAATCAGTGAAGTGTTTAATTTAATATCTTCAATCCAGGATGTGGAAGGGCTTTTGGGGAATGGAGCCAGTGTGCAGACGTGAGAGAGAGAGTTGGGGATTAGCATATCCAAATAGGGGATATTTGATTGAGTGAGAGAGGATATAAAGGGGTCTCTTGTGTGTGTGTGTGTGTGTGTGTGTGTGTGTGAGAAAGAGCGACCGGGTGGAATTGTATTTTGTTCCGTTTGTGGTTGCTGACTGTTCCCATCGCTATTATTATTATTATTATTATTACTATCCCCTGCCACAAAGTGGGACCGGGGGATATTGGATTGAGGTCTGTCCGTCCGTCTGTCCGTCCATCCATGCATGCGTCCATCCGGGCCACAATGGGGACAGGATTTCTCTGAAACTATTACACCTGAATGATTGAAATTTTGTCTGCTAAATAAGCTACTCATGATCTAAGTTGGCTTTAGAAATGGATGTTGAAGCATATTTTTACACGGAGTTATGGCCCTTGATGGTGGTGGGGGATGGTGATGACGCTCGTCTTGTTATTATTGCTTTTGTTATGGTCATGAATTAAAACATTTTTTTTTTCTGTTCAGTTGACAGTTATCTTCTTATGATGGCCATGCAGTTATGAATGTTTACACATGACATACTGTTCACTGTATTTGCTCAGCTGGATATGTACTGTAGCATTAGGGCTCTGCTCAATGCTCTGATGGTACAGTCTCCCACCAGGGAATATCAGAGTCACTGCTCTCACTCACCCCCGCACAACACTGCCACCTGCTGGCTGTCTGTACCACAGCAGCAGGGGAGTGTAAGGTCACCTCCACTGTGACTTCTGCCACAGCTAAAGGTGAGGCGTCCTGCAGGGGCCATTATTGGGAAGTGGTAATGTGGAGAAACTGCCGACAGTTGACATGCAGATGAAGTGCTGCCTTTTTATATGTAATTGCGTGGCATGCAGATCATAATGTGTGCATTGTGTTCTACCATTTTCTTGCATCCAAATATCGCTACAGATTCACCTCTATTAGATTCTACCAACTATACGGCAAAAACAACTCATAAATAATGATTAGGGTCTCTGTGTCCGACAATTATCTTTCTGAAGAATACAAGTACTGTTGAAATTTGGGTACGAGCAGAAAATGAGTCAGTTTCTGGATCTATAGTGAGATGAGAGTCATGGATATTAAATTTAGCTTTGCCAAACCTCCGCTGGGTTTTTGTGATTTTTCAGTTATCTAATGGATTGACCCTTTACCCCCAAGATTGTGCTTTCGTGTGTTTTTATGTCTCATTAAAAATTGAGTGAGTTAGGATGCTGAGAGTAGTTTAATCATTTCAGAATGATCTTAAATATAAAATGACTGTAAATATAACATTTACCACTGAGTTGCGTGCAGCTGGTGAATTTTAACAGGCTTTAGAAGTCTGGTGTTGTTTAATATTGCATGGAGGAGCTGTGAGTAAGCATTTCTTTGTTTTGTGTTTCGTTAATTTCCTTTCCCAACCATTTCCTGGGACTTCTTTTTTAATGAATATGAATGACAGGTTTTTATTTATTTATTTTTTTGCCCTCTTTAAATAAGGCGGAAGTTTTGGGGGCTGCTGATTCAGTGTAAAACGGAAATTGGAAATAAATTCTAGGTTGGGGAGTGTTGGCGTGAGGTCTGAAAGAAGAGCAGCGAAATCGTCTAAGTTAAGCGCGTGTCAGGAGAGACGCAGTGAAACGTTCGTCTTTAGCCTCGCAACCTTTATCCTCGCAACTGTGAAGTTCCCGTGATCTCGCTTTCGTTGCTTTTGTTCGGCTACATCCCACCTACTTCTCCTGTTGTGTTTCCCGTCAAAAGCAGGGACGAACGAATTTATCTGAATAACAGGGTCATTGCATATCATTCATATCTTTTTTCCCAGAAAGATTCATACACATCTTGGAGAGAAAAAAAAAAAAGTTTCTGAGAAGCCAGTCATTAAAAAGTGGGAGTAACTCAAAGCAAATAATGGCTGTATTGTTCACAAGCCTTTAATCATGATTTATGTTTAAACTGTTTAAAGTAATGTCTTGACTGGAGCCTGGTTTTTGTTGCGTCCAGTTGCCTGATAAAGACCAGACGCAAGATAAATAGCTGCTTTCAATGATTAAGAAATACAATAGTGCAAACAAAATGGTTTTTAAAAAATGTTTATTAGCCAGTTAGTAGTTTATTGGCAGTCAGAAGTGAAATATTTGCATTTCAAGGAGGGAGAAGAGGCTTTTCGGGAATGAAACCAGTGACAGATGTGTGTGAGAGATGGGGATGTGCATATGGCCAGGGTAAAAAAAAAAAAAAAAATTAAGCTTTTTTGTGACATTGCACAACATTTGATTTTTGGCATTATTTTTGTTGTACAAACATGCCATGTACTGTATATCCAGTAAAGACGTGTCAATATAAGCACAGACAAACAGTACTCTGTCCAAATACTGCTCTTTGAATTTAACATCAATTTTAACAAAAATTGCAAGCCGCAATTTCAGTCAGTGGAGAACTGAGTACTGAGCTCACATTGAGTCTTTAGTAAAGCTGTGGAACGTGCTGGACAACAATGAAGGTTCTTGGTTAGAGTGAATTTCATGAGAGTGATGTGCGAGGCTGCAATCTCTAGTAACTTGGTCAGGTGGACCTAAATGTTGTTGAAACTTGTGCAGGCTGATAAATAATGATGGACCCAAAATGCGTTGGATGCCATGCCAAAGTGTTTTGATGTGAAATGCTTTGGAGGCCTACTATGGATGTGCTTTTCACATTAGGATGTTGTTTTGCTGTTTACCCCAGAGGACATTTTGGAGTGGAGGGCAGTTCCTTCTCTCTGGTCCCTGCAGAGAGGGCATAAAGACCTGACAGGACTTACGGTGCTGAGTTAATGCGCTGTTCCAGAACTCGTATTCCCCACAAAGCGAGACTAGAGAGATGTCTCATCGGGGACAGTAGCACTTCAGGATTCACTTCCCTCTCATTTTAACTGCAGTAATCCGTTTCAGGTAAAGCTGAAAAGTAAACGAACGAGCTGATTCTCGCCTAAGATTTTGCGCTACGTGCTGTGGAGAATCGGCCTTCTCCGGAGGACACGGCACTTTGTTAAATGTCTCTCCTTCGCTTCGTTCCGTCTGCCATTTGCTCACGCTCAAAGACAGCTGTCGCGATTTACTAGTGTTATTTGGCCTGCCGAAGACCTACCCTCCTTACTCCGGTTAGATATTAACCAGAAAAGGACATTCTGTTCAGCTATGACTATTTTTTTTCCCGTTAAAAATACGCCTGATATTTGCGAGCGCCTTATTTCCTTACGTGCTGCGAAGTCGAGGGAAATTACAGGAATGTGCGTTCTAAACGTGGTGTGAGAACAGGCTTTTAGCTTGTCAGGGGGATAAGCCTTGACAAATGGCAAACAGCGATCAAGGAGAATTTCTCTTAAATCCGTCTCGGAGTAACTAGTCTCTTTTATGTCAGCCAAATCCCTCATGTGCCCTCGCGCTACACAGACACCGTCTGGCCGGGGCTGTTTGAAAGCTTCACGGCGCGTTTTCCTTTTGCTTCCTTCCACCCAGCCGCTCTCCATCCTTCCTTTACATCATTTGCCTTGTTTCCTTTTTAATCACGCGCTCGTGCGAGTGCGCACACTGCCACGCACTAGAGAAACCTGTCTGTTTTCTCAGTCCTTTCGACACAGCGGGGGCGAAAAGGACTGGTGTTGTATGTTACTGCAGACATGGCGAGCGATGGGAAGAATGCATAGCGACGTTAAGCGCTATGTAGTGCGTGTCGCGCGGCAGGGCGTGCGTTTGAAGCGTGTCGGCCATGTGTCGGGGCACAGCTGGAGGCAGAGAGGAGAGGCATTTAAGCGGAAGGTGTTCTTCGCCAGGCCGAAACGCCGACGCCGGCTCCACTTCGCGTGTTCATTCTACAGCTCTGAGTGCAGCCTCACAGAACCGGAGCCCAAAGCAGCCCGCTCTCATAGCCAGTGACAAAAGCAGAGCGCACCTCATTCGTTGACGCCCGCACTGCCACGGGCGGCATTGATTGATGACATCATTGACTGATGATTTGTCTGTTCCTCGGCACTTCGGCGAACGTTGAGCGATGATTCATTGCGGCTGATCTGGTGCGGTTCGCCTCTTTTTTTTCCTTTTTTTTTTTTTTTATTGAATCCTGCGGAAAGTGATCCGCAATGCTTCTGGGACTATGTGACTGTTGTGGAAATTTGAGCGCGAGGGGTGACGTGAGGCTGTGGAGGGAGCGACGAGGGTCTGGGGGGGGGGGTCTGAGCCACTGGCCTGGGAGCTGATGGTGCGTCTCACTGTGGCGGTCTGGCCCAGGTCCCCGGCTGTAACATCAGCAGTCTCGCTCTCTCTCTCTCCCTCTCTCTCTCTCCCTGTCCCCTGCTGTCCCCGTCAGAACGGGCCTGCCAAGTCTATACAGTGGGATGCGCTGGCTGCCAGTGTTGAAAGGAGTAATCTACTCTCACATCCCTGCATGGAATGGGCCCCAATGACTGAGAAAACCTCATATTAGGACAGGAGGAAGCAGCCTCCCTCTTAGAGGAAGGGGGGGGGGAGCTGGATGGGGGGGGCAAGTTTAGCCCCTTTGCGCAGAATACAAATATCACCAATTTTTCCTGCTGTGCGCCAGCCTATTTAAGGCTGTATAACTCAGTATTTGTGTTTCAGAGACTGTGGAAAATTATTCCAGTGATGCAAGACATTTGGAAATTCAGTTACAGAATTATTTAGCAATTAACTTTCAGAATTTATGGACGTCGGTGTCTG